>CM035435.1:81488960-81661460 GCA_020310875.1 Ceratopteris richardii
GATATCATGCAAAGTGAGCTAAAGAGAGGAGTTGGGAGCATACACTTGGGTTGAGACATACTTGAAGGTAAGCCACACGAGTTCTTGATAGCAAAATCAATTCATAACCACCACCACAAGTGATTACAATCATTTCCGGTATTACGGGGTGGGAGAGAGAGTTTTGGGAGATTCTACGAGTGGTGGGTACTAATTCTAGTATCTCCCCTATTGTGGATATGGTTGTGGATAATTCTGCCTAACCACTTATCGTATCATGTGCCTTGTTGGTATCGTATCATGCATCACACAAGTATCATATCATGCAAGAAGGTGGTATCGTATCGTCTGACCCATCTGGTATCGTATCATGAGAAATTTTGGTATCGTATCGTGTAGAGCAAGAGTATCATATCATGCAAAGTGTGGTATCGTATCGCGAGGAATTAGTATCATATTGCCTACTGTTGTAGTATCATATCATCACAGGCAGAGGTATCGTATCGTCCTATAGTCAGTATCATATCGCGTTTGTTGGCAGTAGTCAAGGAAGTGAAGGACTCACAAGACAAGGAAGCCTACGAAGGGAGTCGGAGCGAAGAGAAAGCACAAGCAGACACAGTAGTCAAAGAAGAACTGGCAAGTAGGCCATCTAAAGTTTTCATGCATCAAAGAGGTGGGCACACAAAAAGAAGGAGCAAGTAGGGATCTCCAGGAAATGTATGTCAAAATGTTAGAAGAAATCCCTACAAAAATAGTGATTTTCATCACTAAAAACCATTGTAAATACCATTTCATATTTTTGTAGCTCCATTTTGTGCAAGCCAAGGATTCCTTGAGCTTGAGGAGCTTTAGAAGTACCTACCTATCAGTTTTCACATTTTTTAGACTCCGTTTAAACCTCCAAATAGGGCAGAGAACCTAATTTTTAACTAGGCCGGACACTAGGTCTGGACAAGGCCAAAACCTAGTCAAAAACTATAAATAGAGCTAGAGAGCTCATTTTTGAGGGTAGCTTATAATTGAATTGAACTTGTATGAGCATTTTGAAAGTAATCTAAAAGAACTCCATTGTCTTCCTCTTTGTTCTTGCTGTGTGTGCGCATGTGTGTGTATGTGTGTGCATGTTTGTGTGCTTCTCACTCACGCACTTGTGCCTTCACTTGCTCGAGGTCATCATACCATCCTCACGTCTCCTCAGATTGACATTAAAGGAGGTGCTACTCATCACTGAGCTACACCAAATTTTGGCGCCGTTGCCGGGGATCGAGCTTTGAGGACGAGCGTGTGATGGTAAGATGTAGAGTTGAGGTGTTGGAGTCATAGGTATTTTCTTCACTTTTATCTATTTTCTTTTGTTTTTCTGATCACCATCATCATCCTCACCATCTCCCACATCCATCTCCATCATCGCAAAAAATTTCAATTTTTGGTCATATCACCCCACCCATACCATTTCCCTCATTTCACTTGTGAGAGAGAGCAAGAGAGCGTTTGTGTGCTTGTGATTTTCTGTGTTTTTTGAGATTTTCAGCAGGAATCAGCATCCCCAGCAGCTGCACCAGCTTCAACAGGTAAAAAAATTTTGACTGTGTAGGTCCCGAGGCGTTGACCTCTGTCAATCGGGACCGACAAAAAAATTGACCTTCTTGCAAAACTAAGTGCATAGATGTGATGTATAGGCCTAGAGCTTCATGAATATGTGCTTGAAATTTTAAAATTCCTCAGTTTTCTGTCAATCGCGATCGACCTGTCAATCGTGATCGACAAACCACGACGGACACTTGCCGACCGACCTATCAATCGTGATCCACCCATCAATCGTGACCGACAGAGTCAACGACCGACAGAATTTACGCGTGACACGTGTCAATCGCGATCGAGCCATCAATCGTGATCGACCAGTCAATCGCGACTGACAGCCCCGACGGACCTGTCAATCGCGACCGACCCAGTCAACGACTGCTTGACCACGACCGACTGAACACTCGCGACGAACCTGTCAATCGCGATAGACACGTCAATCGCGACCGACACGTCAATCGCGACCGACAGAGTCGTCCCTTTGACCACGATCGACTGAAAATCCGGGCCACGTGTCAATCGCGATTGACCCATCAATCGCGATTGACAGCCACGACGGACCAGTCAATCGCGACCGAGACGTCGATCGCGACTGACATATCAATCGCGATTGACAGAGCTTTCGATCGCGATTGACGGGCAAATTCGCCCAATTTTTTTAGGGCAAAAATAGTGGTCTAATTTTTGGCAAATTGGGGGGAGCTTTTAAGGGTTAGTAGAGCATTGTGAGGCCAATAGCCAAAGCATTTCAAGAAGTCATGTCTACCTGTTAACCTGTTTTAAATCCTGTTTTAGCCCCGAAACCCTGAATTGACATAACTTTCTCATACGAAACCTGTTTGCTGTGATTCTTGTTTTGTTGGGAAACTCGTCGGAGTACAACCAAAACTTCCACTGGTTATGGTAAAACTAACATCAGGATTATTAGATAGGGTAATTTGAAGTTGATCATATCCCGGGGTAGGAAAAACTGAGGGTCCCTTGGGATTGTTTCCCATAAAGGCAAAAGGCAATTTGGTTAGTGAATTACATGCATGAAAGTGATCAGTCTATCAATCTAATTTAAGTCTTGAGCTAACTTTGGGACTTTTTCAGGTTCTTTGAGAGCATCGAAGGGTACTCGAAGCAAGAGTAAGTGCAAGCTTGGGAACACGCTTCCTGGGCACACGAGGGCAACACACAGGGAAAGAAACTCAAGGTTGGAAATTATCAACGCCCTCTGTCAATCCCTAGCATAGGCTAAGTACGGATAGAGGTTGTGATTAATTAGGGATACGTTAAGAACGACCAAGTCTAAGAACTCTAATCACTCAAGTGCAAGTGTTAGGAGATTACAATTGCGAAACAACCTAAGGGAAAAGAATTTAAATCGAGCGACCACACTCAAAGTACGATAAAACTTAAGTGTTCCTTGCGACGAAGATTAATTGGACAAGAAGTGACACCCTAAGGACAATTAAAAAAGAACAAGGGACTAATACAAAAGAACTCAGCAACGCAAAGTGTACTTGGGAAAATTTGGGATTATTCAATTGGGCTTATGAACCTTAGATCAGGACGACACCTAGGGAGAGATAGACAAAGTCTTAGATCTTCAGAGGCTAGTGTCAATCATACTGCTAGGTCTTGGGCCCAGCAGTTGAGCCATCATTCGTACTACCCTAGCTTTGAGACAAGTGAGTCTGAGATGTCCCACGGTATGGAGAGACCTACAGGAAGCTCCGGAGTGCCATATTTACATAGGGTAGAAGGCCCTTACAAGACGCAACTCGAATACCTTAGGACCAACCGATTAGGTGCTAGCATCTATGAGGACGACCTAGGAAGATCTGTGGTCCAGATTAAAAACCCTGACCAATCCATTGGACTAGAACATCCAGCGGTCAAGTTTGAAAATGGAGCATACTTGGACAAAGAAGGGACAATATATGTAGTCACCAGTCATCCAAATAGGACAGATGAATTTGGGAATGTGATCTCAGAAGCGGACTTAGGTAAACCTGGAGCAAGGAAACATGGGTGTAGAACCTAGAACCCCCCGAGGCAAATCTGTTCTCACTAGGATTATCACACCAAAGTGGATTCCCCAAGACAATAAGAGCATAGATTTGCTCCTGAACTGAGAGACTGATGAAGCCTTTTGGAGGTATAGATTTGATCAGCCGGATGAGGTAGGAACAATCATGGTATATGAGTTCAAAGATCCTGATAGCCCAGGCAGAGTGACCTACTTAGATCACGCTTCAGAGAGGGTCTTTGTGGTTACAGAAAATGATAGGCATGCTTACACTTGGAAAGGTGAATTTATTTTCCCCCAACCAAGATCGAATGTGTCCTTTGGTCACCCCGGAGCTGGAACATCCCAAGCTCATGGAGCTCAAAGAGACAGACATAGAGATAGACTGAAGGTAAGCTTTGCTAACCCAGTGGGAAGAGAAAGAACGAGAATGGAAACAAATAGAGTGGAACCTAAGGGACTTAGAGCCCCAAGGAACCAAAGGAATGCAGATGAATTCCCTCTACCAAGGCCTAGAGAGCACACGAGGATTTTGAGACCAACTCAGTTAGTTAAGTCCATGAAGAACTACTTCGATGGCACAGGAGACCCATATGATCATGTGGCCGAGTTTAGGCAAGTCTTGAGAGCTGAACAAGTTGAGGACCTATTCACGCAATATAATGCCTTTGGTCTAACACTTAGGAACACAGCCCTTACGTGGTTTCAACCATTGAATGAGAGATAGTTCAGGAGCATAGACCAACTCTTAGAGGCTTTCATCACCGAATTCTCTAAAAGTGGCATAAGGCATAATACTTCCTCATTGATACACAGCTTCAAGTAGACCCCTCAAGAGACTGTGAGACTTGCAGGAAGAAGATTTAGGCAGTATCTTGAGAGATGCCATGTTCCTGAGTTACCCACACCTGCCAAACAAGTTGCTTTATTCTTGGATGGATTGCTAAGTACAAAGTTGCGATCCTATGTGTACTTGAAGGATCCTAGGACCATAGAAGAGTGTGTACGCATGTGCATTGACATCGAGGATAACCTAGGGGAGGATCTAGAGCTTTCAAAAATCTACAAAGATTCAGATAGTGCCTCTAGCCTCTCTTCCTTGAAATCCACATCAATTGAGGAACTCGCGGAGAAAGTAGCTCAAAAACTAGGTGTCTCTAGTAAACAAATTCCTAGATTTGCCCCAGTAAAGAGGTGCTATACTTGCGGTGGTGACCATATGGCAAACGTATGTCCCATCATGGCTCAACCCCAAGTGAACCCTAGCAGCCAATATTGCACCATAGAATGGAGATACACAAATCACACAACACAAGACTGCCCATACAATAAGCAAGCAGTTAGGCAAACCTACCCTCAGCCCTATCCACAACAGGGAAGATACCAGAACCACTACCCTCCATAGCAATATGGTAGACCACAGCAATCCTATCAACAACCCTACCAAAACCAACAAAGGCCTCAACCTGTGTTAGCTCAACAACCTCCAACCCCAGCTAATGTGATTCCTATGAAGTATGCTGCTGCTGAGGAAAATTTGAATAGAGCCATAGTCCCAGTGACTCCGTTGCTTTCAGAAAGTGACCCGAGTGATCATAGTTTTGATTCCACTCACATAGATAGTCCACAGGCTTACTATATGCAATCTCCTGAACATGGTGAATCCTACTATAGTGAAGAACCGAGTGAACCTAGTTGGGAGCCAGAGTATGCAAATCTCATGTACACAAATCCCAACACTAGACCTCAATCGAGGTAGGTAAGACCCCCATTCCCTAGGGGACCATGCTATAGATGTCAAGGAGATCACCTCATTCGTGATTGCCCAATGCCTGCATCTACACAACCACAGTCAGTAACAATACAAGGCTTTTGTCAAGATTGCGAAAAGGAGCATCTCTTACAAGATTGCCCAAAGAATCCCAATAATATGCCAAAAATAACTCCAATTAACGTTATTGGCTTAGTTGTAGACTCAACAGGAAGTGTCACTTCCACTGCACCAATGCAAGTGGTCACTAGAGCCCAGGCTTTGCAACAGAACCCAGGAATAGGTCAAGAGAAGAGTGCAGAGGTTAGTGAAACCGAGAGCATAGCCAAGAAACGGTCGAGAGCCTGGAGGGATAGCCGAGAGAGAATGAAAAGACAATGGTCTAAAAAGATGAGCGACTTAGAAGAAAGCATAAGAGAAACAAAAGCCAAAATTGTTGAACTCACCTCTCAAACAAACTCTCACATACCACCACCACCCTCATTTCCATCACCATCTAACCCACCATCTTTCCACCTACCTCAGACCATCCCACCACCCCCTAGAGTAGGATCAGTATTAGCTGACCCCACTCTTGAAGACATAGATATGATGCTTAAGGCATATCAGGCCAGAATCCAAGAAGGGCCAAATGTGACGGATCATGACAAGTGCTACACTAGAGCTGACCTAGAGATAGAAAGAACCAAGCTGTGCGCGAAAATGGTCACATTGGCTCAGACCATGTTTGAAGCCAGTCGCCTCTTCAATTACTCTGGCTCAACTAAGACACGATTGCACTTGGATGGACTCCTAGAGAAGTTAGAGAGCATACTTGCAAGATCTGCCAAGGAAGAAAAAAATCAAGGAAGAGATGAGGCAAGTAAAAGAATAAGCCTTCCTCCACAGGAAGCTTTTGTGCCCAATTCCACTGAACCAGACACCTCCTCTTCTATGAACAGGTACACACCAGAATTCCTACGAGAGATTCAAGAAGACAAATGGGCTAATGAAAGTGAAGTTCCTCCTCCCATTGAACTTGTGGATGACATGCATGATCAATTCCCACAAGATATTCCTTCCATTTATGGAGAGCAGGAGAGTGCACAAAGTCAAGAGAGGTTAGACTTCGAGTCTAACTCCCTCCAAGAATTACCCCACTTCACAGGCCCATGGGAAGCCAAGTCTACTTGTATGAGAGCACCCACGGTCATGGTAAGGAACGAAGACTCAGTCATACCTAGGAATACGGAGGTAGTGAAGAACACTAAAGTGCAGTGCAACCTCACTTTAGAAGAGCTACTCAAAGTTAGGCCAGAATTATGGAAACATGTAGCTAACCAAGTGCCAGAAGTAGTGAAACCCCGTTCCCAGGTAGGTTCTCATAGAACAGTACCAGAAATTCCTCTAGACAAGATAGGAGATATGAGTGAAGGTGAAGAAGGAAACACCTATCTTCCCATCACCCATCAGGGGTACACAACCAAGGCAATTCTAGACTCAGGCGCAGGAGTTGCTATTGCCACCACTTCCCTATGGAAGCGTTGGGGCAAGCCAACACTCAGGCCCACGAGGATGAAATTGCAGATGGCTGATGGCCACATAGAAAGACCCTTAGGCTTGTTGGAAGGAATAACTCTCACTACATGCGGTGTTGAGTTTGAGCATACTTTTGCCATATGTGATTTCAACAAAAACCATGCCTATGAGATGATTTTGGGAAGACCATTTATGCGACAGTTGCAAGTGGTCCAGGATTGGGGAACCAATTCCTTGTATTTGCAGCACTTAGGTGTTACGACCAAAGTCAATCTCAAGGATTACTCTCATAGAGATGTACCGCCTATTCAATGGAATCCCATCCATAGAGCCAAGGATGACACGGAGTCCGTGCACTCCATAGGATCAGGATCCTCATGGATGCATGAAGACACTCACTTATGGATGTGTAAAGTGGCAATGGAAGAAGAGAAGAGAGAAAAGGCCAGAGAGATAGGTGCGAAGGAAACCCATAGATCAGTATTTCCTGACGAAGAATTTGAGCCTCACGGCTGGGCAGAAATCTTAGCAACAATGGACGTAGCCATCAATGAGGAACAATGGACACCACACTGTGACGAGGATGGCTGTGATATTTCAGTTTTCTCAATAGAGCCAATCATGGGAGATGCAGTTTTAGAAGAGTGCGAACCTAGCCCTGATACATTTGAGGATGCAAGTGACTCCGATCTAGAGTCAATCATTATGGACCCACCTTTTGCATCAGATGAAGAATACTTCTATGAAGTAGAAGCTCATCCTCAGAGACATGGAGAGCTTACAAATGATGTAAGATCAGCCACACAACTGACCCCTAAGGATGAAGGAAAGAAAAGAAAGAAGAGAGAAGTCACACCAGAAGAGGAAGAATCCTTGTTTGAGGTCCCTGAAAACTTTAGAAAGTATGAGATAGACGATAGAAGAGTCATGGTAAGAATGCCTAAACGCGAGGCACAATCATGAGAGGCCTATGATAACAAAGAAACCACCAAGAAAATAGTGGTAGCCATGGAAGAAGGAGAAGAGAGGTGCACTTACATAGGACATGACCTAATAGAAGAAGAAGAGCGCAAATTGATAGCCTTGCTACGAGAATACAGAGATGTATTCGCTTGGAGTTACAAGGACTTGAAGGGTGTTGACCCAGACAGATGCTCATACACAATTCCCATGACCTCAGATGCGAAACCCTCTAAACAGAAGCCATATACATATAACGATAATTATGCTGCTAAGATCAAAGAGGAGATAGATAGACTGGTAGAAGTTGGATTTATTTATGAAATTGAGCACACTGAGTGGGTATCCCCCATTGTAGTGGTGCCCAAGAAGAATGGAAAGCTACGTGTGTGCATTAACTTGAAAAAGGTCAATGCAGCCACAATTCGAGATAAATATCCGCTTCCTATCACAGAACATCTCTTAGAAAGAGTAGCAGGCAAGGAAGTGTACAGCTTCCTTGATGGATTTTCGGGCTACAATCAAGTAGCCATAGCTCCAGAAGATCAGCACAAGACTGCTTTTGCCACAGAGTGGGGCATATTTGCCTTTAGAGTAATGCCATTTGGGCTTACCAATGCACCCGCTACCTTCTAGAGGCTGATGTGTCACGTGTTTAAAGAGTTCTTGAGGAAGAATTTGGAGGTCTATGTTGATGATCTCTGTGCTCATTCCAACATTAGACAGACACATATACCTGAACTCAGGCAAATCTTTGACAAATGCAGAGAATATCAAGTGTGCTTGAACCCAGAAAAGTGTGTTTTCATGGTCAGGCAAGGCAAGATTCTAGGACACATAGTGTCAAAGAATGGCATATCCACCGATGAAGAGAAAGTAAGAGCCATAGCCGAGTTACCTAGGCCAAAGAATGTCAAGGAAGTACAAGCTTTCATGGGACATTGTGGCTATTACCGACGCTTTATACACATGTACGCCATCATTGCCAAGCCTCTATATGGACTTTTGACTAACTTTGAGTGGACCGATGAATGTGAAAACTCTTTCAACAAACTCAAAAGAAGATTGTGTTCAGCACCAATCGTCACCACACCAGATTGGAATAAGCCATTTCATGTTCACGTGGATGCGTCCAATTATGCTATAGGATGTGTACTCGCACAACCTACGGGTGAAGGTAATATGGATCTTCCAATTGCCTATGCTAGTAGACAATTGAATGTAGTTGAACGAAACTACACAACCACTGAACGAGAGGGATTAGGCATGGTATATGCAGTTAAAAAGTTTAGACACTATTTGCTTGCAAATAAGTTTAAATTTTTTACCGATCATCAGGCATTATTGTACTTGGTAAACAAACCATGCAATACAGGCAGATTAGTAAGATGGTTTCTCTTCCTAATGGAATACGACTTTGAAGTTGTGATGAGGAAAGGGAAGACTCACTTGAGAGCAGACCATCTCTCTAGGCTCACATCTGGAGAAGCCGCACAAGGAGTATCAGATAACCTTCCTGATGCTTACTTGTTTAATTTGGAAGTTGTACCTCAGTGGGCTAAGCCATTAGTGCCAGTATTGACATACGGGCCTAACCACCCAGTCATAAACACTCAAGATAGAGAGGTAGTAAAAGCCAAGAAGTACCATATCATGGCAGGAAGCATGTACAAACAAACAGATCAAGGGATATTGGCTTGTTGTGTGGAAGAGGACGAGTACACAAAATGGTTGCAATTAGCACATGTAGGTGCATTAGAGCAACACTACTCAAAGCAAATAACTTTACAGACACTTAGGAGATTTGGAGTGCATTGACCTACTATGGAAGCCGATGTCCAAAAGTTGTGCAAGGAATGCCCAATCTGTTGCACTAAACCACCTGTGGAACATGCCACTCTTTATCAAGTTTCCATAGTGCCAGATTGGAGTGAACCATTAGTAACCTTCCTTAGGACGAGAACATTCCCTCAAGATATGACGCTGACCAGACAAAGAAGTCTAGAACAAGAAGCCCTGGATTACTCACTCATTGGTGATAATCTATACAAGCGTGGTAAAGATGGTTACCTTAGATTATGTGTCCATGAGAGTGAATATCTCAAGATCTTGGAAACTGCTCACCAAGGTGTAGCAGGAGGACACTTTGGACCAGATCGGGTGATCAAGGCGATCCTATTTGTAGGGTTGTGGTGGCCGACCCTTCACATGGATGCACATACCTATGTGAAACGGTGTGACATTTGTCAGCAAACTCAGTATCCTATACGCAAAGATGAGATGCCTTTAAAACCTATGATGGGTGGACGTGCATTCTCTCTAAGTGGGGAATAGACTTTGTAGGTCCTATTAATCCCCCAGCCAAGGGTTCACATGTTGAATATATCATTGTGGCCACAGACTATTTAACCAAGTGGGTAGAAGTGAAAGCTACCACAAAGAACGATGCTCAAATGACAGCTAAGTTCTTATTTGAGAATGTATTTGCGAGATCTACGGGCTACCTATAGAGCTAGTCAGCGATAGGGGGACTCACTTCTTGAATGAAGTTATTGAAAATCTTCTCCAAGAATTCTTGGTAGTACATAAGAAGTCTTCCCCCTATCACCCACAAGCTAATGGCCAGGCTGAGAGCACAAATAAGATCCTATGCAATGTGTTGACTAAATTGGTAAATAATAAACGCTCTGATTGGGACAAACAGCTACACCATGCTATTTGGGCATACCGAGTGGCCTATAAAACGGTACTCCAAGCCACACCCTTTCAGATGGTATTTGGCCAAAATGCGGTGCTACCTCTGGACTTCTTGATTCCCACATTGAGAGTAGCACAACAGCATGAGTGGACGGGCCATGAACTCTCTTCAAGAATTTTTGACCTCGAACGATTAGGTGAAACAAGACTAAGAGCTGCAGCAGGAATATATGCAGCTAAGAAAAGGCAGAAGGCGTACTTTGATACCCATGTGAAGGATAAAGGATTGAAAGCAGGGGACCTAGTGTTAGTTCACACTCTGAAGCAACATGCGAGAAAATTAGAGAAGAGAGGCTATGGACCTATGATCATAAATAGGATCTCGACTAGTGGAGCAGTCCAATTAGCCACACTCGAAGGCGACATTCTCCTGAGCTACATAAGTGGATGCAGAGTCAAGTTGTATCAGGAACCTCTCACCGAGGAAATGCTTAATCGACTCAACACTTCCAAGAAACGTCAAGAAGAGGAAAAACGAGTTCGAGAAGAAGCACAGGCAGAAGCCTTGGAACGCATCCGAAAAATGAAGATGAGAAGACAAGGACGAGATCAGCCAAGGATAGATGACTATGCGAACCCAGGATATCATATGGCTATGTGTGAAGTCTCAAGTGTAAGCCCCCATAGAATAGTTGACCGACGTCCTTTTGTCACTTGGAGATAGGTTAAGGGAAGAGTGCAAGGACTGCACGGGCATTGATTGACTTAGATGCAGCCACTAGTGCCATTAAACTTTCTTACTGTCGAGAGTTGAAATTAAATGTCAATCCTATAGAAGCATATCTCATAGTATTGGGAGGTGTGGAAACCCCTTGCATGGGCGAGGTGGAACTCCCCCTCTACATTCAAGATGTTCTAATGACAGTTAAAGTACTAGTGTGTCAAGATGAGGACCTCACTGAACCTCTTGTCTTGGGTCAAGACTGGATCTATGATCATGCAGTCAACCTAAACCTAAGAAGGGGACTTCTTCAGGTATGGGTAAATAAGAGTCGAATTACAGTTGAGTTAGATAATGGAGCACTCAAGGAACTAGGAAAGGCACAGACTCTTGGTCCTTCCAGGGGTACACATGAAGTTGACAATGCTATTCTTGTCCAAAGCTATGTGATGCAGAGGAATGATGATCTCAATAAAGAAGTCAAGGACTCAACGGAACTCCCTTCTTTTCCAAAGGCCAGAAGGAGGCAACAACCAAAGGTAGATCAATTACTGAAGACTACCTATGCGGGAGGCCAAATGAACGTGCGAAGTAGGATGTCTCAGCCATTGAAACAAGTGTGGGTGCGGAAAGGCGAGCGTCCTATTGTGGTCAAGCCACAACAACTATCTCAACTTCCTATTAGTAATCAACGACATGATACTAATAAGAAGACTCCCAAAAATTCTTTTGTGAAAGTGAAATCTATATGGGTACCCAAGAAGTCGATGAAGGCTGGCCCACAATCAAGACAAATTTGGGTACCTAAGGCTTGCTTGCGGGCTCAACTAGTTGCACACAAATCACACCATACATGACAGGGTTCACTCACTCAAAGAGCCGATGCCCATTCTCATACAACACACACCAATGCACATTTACACATGAGCACGGGCGGAATCACTTGCAAATGGGCCCATATACAGCCTCATTTCCAAGCAGACACCCTCATAAAGCCCTCCAGAGTCTCCACAAAACCAAAACATAAAGTCATTCATTGTGTTTGGCAGCCAAAAGCTTGTAATAAACCCCCCGATCCCATTTGTACATTCCTCTCCACCTACTAACTGCATCTTTTCACTTAGCTCATAGGATTAAGAACACACACAATCATCGAGCACTCACTGATTGACTAACTCTTCATTCACTTCATGTTAATGTTGTAATGGGGACAAAAATTGTTCTAACTTGTCCTTTACAATGTTAACGCCTGCTTCTATATTCTCACAGAACTAGCAAGCAAGCTGTAACATGGCAGAAACTGGAGGCACTAGTTCCCAGGCAGGGTCTAGCGCACAGATTGTGGACATTGAAGCCCTCCTCCTTGAACCACAACTCACCGAGAGGCCTCAAGAGCTTCAAGCAGTGCATGTGCTCCCTATTCAGGACCCTCCTCAGGGACACACTTCTCAAGTGGGGAAACACGCTCATTGGTTTAGTGATGTCGCAGGGCCATTGGGTGATGGCACCTACTTCTGGGAAGCAGAAATTGAGTTCAATGGCAAATGGGGACGCTACCATTTCTTCACTCGCGAATTTGAGAAATATCAGAATGCAGAAGTAATGCGATCGGTATGGACCAAAGCGGGCTTGGATAGCTATTTCAGGGCACATATGCCTAAGCCAGATTTCCTACACTGCTCCTATTTTATCAGTACCATCACTCCTAGCAGGGCCAAGGGAGGCGATAGTACTTTTGTGCTACCCTCACTGTTGCCAGGCCATGAACTCAAGAGATTCAAACTGACCCTCAATTTGGTATGGGAAGCATTGAACATGCAAGGTATGCATATTCCCACTGAGAAAGAAACATTGGTTCCAGGCAGGATGAAGCATAAGGATCTCAATAAATTGAAGGACATGGTAGCAATGACACCTACCATTGCTCTCCACCTACGAATGATCATGCAGCATTTTGCTTTTCCCGCCCAAGAACGCTTCACTATGCCACCAAAAAAGATATGGTTCAACTTGTACTTGGCGGAGACACAAAATCTCACCATCAATATACCACACTGAATCATAGATTTGATCCACCTAGCCCATCAACACTGGAATAAGAAACAAAAGAATGTGCTTCATGGATGCTGTTCCCTGACAAAAATAATTTACAGATGCTTAGCGTACGACGTGCCCATTCAAAGAGCACTAGTATGGTCCAGGGCCCAAGAATTCCAAAGACGGCTGTCAACGGTGGGTCCCCCATCAAAGAAGATGAGAGGGGGAGTTCAATTACCATGTGCCCAAGCAAGGGGAGCCACCACCACACTAGAGGTGACCCCTCCACAAACGCGACGTGTCCGACCATTTACCATTCGCCTACCCAGACCAAGCACCGAAGGACCCAATCTGGTGTTCCCGCCGATTCCATCGGACTTGGAGTTCCCACAAGGTTACACCCTTGCTGATTTGACAGATGAAGCAATTGCCCATTTGATCAATGAGTCTAACCTGGAGACAGAAGCAGAGCAGACCCAAGGACCACAACCCACTACTACAACTTCAACCCCGACCCAACCGGGAGTAGTAGAAGTAGAAGAGGATGAAGAAGAGACAGAAGAAGTAGAAGCGAACGAGGAGTATGATCAAGAATATGACGAACTTTCAGAACTAGCAAGTGCCCCAGCATACTTGGCCCAAATAAAAAGATTATACGAAACCATGAAGCGAGTCCAAGAACAACACAAACTGTCGCTCGAGACAGGAAAGATGATCATGAGCCAAATGTTAGCCGAGGAAGGTGTGGATGACATGTTTATTGAATCAATGAACCTGCACGCTGACGCGGTAGGTTTAGATGAGGCTGTTCATGCAGCCATGGCTTATATTCATCGATTTGAGAAACGAGTGCCTACTTGCCCCATGCGATCTGGCAAACAAATCCACATCAATGTATCAGAACCAGGAGGTAACACACAAACAGAAGAACATCAGGTGGAACCACTCTCATCACCCACCTCACCTCTCACTACACAAGTCACCTCACCACCTGGCACTACCACGCCTATTTCTGCCATTACCACATTCGTCATGGGAATTCCTCTCTCTCCCGGCATCCAATTCGGAGGAGTTACCATGCCCACTTTCACAACACTCTTCAGAAATATCACATCCACCCCACCCACTGTCCCCATCTACACAGTCACACACACGTTCGACACAATGGAAACATCACCAGCCACAGCACCACTCCCTCCCCCCATGCAGCCTCAATCTCCCATACCCCCTCCACCTACCTCACCACTTGACTCCACATCATTCACAACTCCCTTCCCCTTCCCCATTCCCCCTGCATCTTCATCTTTCCCTGCATCATTTAATGTAAATAGTATATTCATGGCATTACATCAATGCGTGTATCAACTTCAGAGTGAGTATCAGGCTCTCGAAGATCGTCATCATCAACTGACTACAAATCACCAACAACTACAGAGAGGGCTTACAATTATAGAAGAAGAAAATGCAGACCTCAATCAACATTACACCACACTCGAGCAAGCTCATCAAACCCTCTTGGAGACACCCCAACCATCATAAGCGCCAGGTGTCAAACAACTCGAAGCTTTACTAGAAGTCTACCAAGCAGATAATCTAAGAGTCCGGCGTAATTTGACTCTACTAAAAAAACACATGGCTACCGCCCTTGAAGAAAACAAGCGTCTACAGAAGCAAAACGAAGAAAACCTGGAAGCTGCCATGGAAGGCTCTCCCCACGAAATCGACCCAGAACAATTCAAAGCAGTCCCCTCAGAAACAATGAAGACAATCTTGGAAAGCTATGCAGATCTATTAGAAGCACATGACGATTTGGAAAAGGAATGGGATGCGCTACGCCACCATCTCAGGGAACAGGAGGCACAACCCAAAGTCATAGAAACAACCACGACTTCAGAGGAAGTAAAGGCATTAACAGAGCAGGTGGCAGAATTGCAGAAGAAGTTACTGGAATATGAAAGACAACCCTCTCCAGTTGTAGAACTAGAGCCAGATGAATTGGTACCCATTGAGGTGGACGAATCGTACGAGGAACCATATGTTCCTATGCCGATGCCAGGAGGTCAGCAAACCTCAGAAGGAATGGACACCTTGGAAGTCAAAGTACCCGAATGGCTCCAGACACTCGAAAAGACAACGAAAACCCATGAAGATCGAGTGGCAATCTAGATTCAATCAATGGCCAAATTAGAAGACACCATCATAAAGTCAGAGTATTTCTGTAGTATGTCTCATCATAGATGGATAGGCACCAACGACGATCAGTATGTGCCATATTGTGTACTCCTGGCAGATTACAACGCAGAGATTCAACGACGATGTGGCAACGCTCCAACCTTTGCCACACAATTTGGGCCCGATGATATCCCAGAGAGTGCTAAAAAAGGATCCATTCATCAACCCACCTGGAGGATCCGTCTTCTTGAGACCTATCCAGAGATGGTTCGTACTTGGACTAACATGCCACTCTTTATTAAATACAATCCCTGTTATGTTCCAGTCTTCCGCAGACGCACCTGGCCCGGATTTACCATTGCTGTAAAGAACGTCAAAGGTTGTGCAAAGTGGTTAAATTATGTCTATCTAGCACCTCCACAAGGACCTCCTACTGTTGCTTACATGATTTCTACATTTCGTCACTGGAGCATTCGCCTACGGAACACCCCTGATGTGATGGCACAGATGTGCATGAAGATGTTCAAATTAATGCTCATCACATTCAGGACATTCAAGAATATCAAGGACCCCCACTTTTCAGGAGTTGGCTTCACTGCAGGCAACCAAGATCTGGTATATGACATGAGCACTACCCCCTCAATAAAGGTAGTATATGCATGGCACGCAAGAATAAAATACCTCCCAGCATGCTTCAAGCAGACCTTCAAGGAGATGTTCATCACAGGGTTCTGGGAATATCACTTAGAAATATTTGTACCCAAGCCCTCACATCTCCTCCAACAATTCGCTGTGGAGAGGACCATCTACTTAGATCAATTGCGAGTGCCCCATCCAGACGTCCCAGGTCCAGTCGATTGGGATGCATTGTTAACCGACCTAGCACGGGGGCTACAATTAGAAGAACACCACCTTGCTTCCGATGTGGTGCAATATTATGTCCAACGCACAGCTAGACAAGGGTCTGTCAGAGACGATAGACGCGAGAGAGGGGGGGTGTTGGTAGTAGTCAAGGAACTGAAGGACTCACAAGACAAGGAAGCCTACGAAGGGAGTCAGAGCGAAGAGAAAGCACAAGCAGACACAATAGTCAAAGAAGATCTGGCAAGTAGGCCATCTAAATTTTTCATGCATCAAAGAGGTGGGCACACAAGAAGAAGGAGCAAGTAGGGAGCTCCAGGAAATGTATGTCAAAATGTTAGAAGAAATCCCTACAAAAATAGTGATTTTCATCACTAAAAACCATTGTAAATATCGTTTCATATTTCTTTAGCTCCATTTTGTGCAAGCCAAGGAGTCCTTGAGCTTGAGGAGCTTTAGAAGTACCTACCTATCAGTTTTCACATTTTTTAGACTCCGTTTAAACCTCCAAATAGGGCAGAGAACCTAATTTTTAACTAGGCCGGACACTAGGTCTGGACAAGGCCAAAACCTAGTTAAAAACTATAAATAGAGCTAGAGAGCTCATTTTTGAGGGTAGCTTGTAATTGAATTGAACTTGTATGAGCATTTTGAAAGTAATCTAAAAGAACTCCATTATCTTCGTCTTTGTTCTTGCTGTGTGTGCGCGTGTGTGTGTATGTGTGTGCATGTTTGTGTGCTTCTCACTCACGCACTTGTGCCTTCACTTGCTCGAGGTCATCATACCATCCTCACATCTCCCCGGATTGACATTAAAGGAGGTGCTACTCATCACTGAGCTACAATGTTAATCTGTGGTATCATATCGCCGGAGTGGTATCGCCCAGAACATACCAAGCCATTTGAGGGCAAAATTAGAGGCAATTGAGGAGCCAATTGTGGGATAGTGGGGAACCAAGATAGCCTAGGAGGGTGGATGAACTTGAGATCATGACGTGTGCTAAGTAGCCGGACGAGTGTTATTTCATCGGTAGGAAGTGCAACTCAGGCAAGTCATCACCCTATCTATATTGACACCTCTAGTGACTTAGAGGAAGAGATACCAATGGTTTCAGAAGACATGCAAGGTTCTATCCCTAGGGGGAAATTCATGTCAACGGTAGAGGGGGAATACCCCACCTCTCTACAATATGTGTCCACTAATCCCCAAGAGATCCCCATTGTAGCTCAAGCGTAAGCACCACCTCCTTTACTTGTCAATCCGCGGAGACGTGAGGACCGGTATGAAGACCACGAGCAAGTGAAGGCACAAGTGCGTGAGTGAAAGCACACAAACATGCACACACATACACACACACGTGCACAAAGTAAGATCAAAGAGAGGAACAATGGAAAGCTTAGATTGCAAAAGAGTTCTCTTACAAAAGTTCTATTCTCTAACAAGCTCACCCCCTAAAATGAGCTCTCTAGCTCTTTTTATAGTTTTTTGACTAGTTTTGGCCCTGTCCAGACCTAGTGTCCGGCCTAGTTAAAAATTAGGTTCCAGGGCTTATTTGAGGGCTCAAACGAAGTCTAAAAATTATGAAAATTGGTACGATGGTACTTCTAATACTCCTCAAGCTCGAGGACTCCTCGGCTTGAACAAAATGGAGTTACTAAAAATAGATAATGATATTTACAATGGTTTATAGTGATGAAAATCACTATTTTTGTAGGGGATTCTTCTGAAAATTTGACATACACTTCTTGGAGCTCCCTACTTGCTCTCTCTTCTTCTATGTCCACTTCTTTAATGTGCTTCCATGCTTTGTCCTTGACCTTGAGCTTCAACACTCCCCCCCCTCTCGAGTCTGTCGTCCCTGACAGACCCTTGTTGTAGTGATTGTTCCAAGTAGTGCCTTGAGAGGGAGTGTCCCTTCTGTATGAACACAAGTCGTCCGACGTTCTTCATCTATCACTTGTGAGTCTTTGCAGGTTGTAGTCTCTTGGTATGTGCTTCTGCCTTGTATTCCAGCATGACTGTGTCGTTGTGAGTCTCCGTTGATGTTTTCTAGATCTTCCAAAGTTGATCTTCATAGTAGTCAAGCCAAGTACTCATAACCCATATTGAGTGATGGGTAAGTGTGTTCGTGCATGGGTTGAAAAAAGTATGTGCCTTGTGCACGGCCTTGTAATGTAGCCCTACGCATGCTTACTTGGAAAATGCATTGGAAGAAGTATGGTGCAAAAATTGCGGGTCTTGAGCTAAGTGCTCAAGGGTATGCTGACGAAGAGGTTTCCTAAACTATCATGGTTATGGTGTTTCCAGAGTAAAGATACTTACCATGGCGAAGGTTGATGGATGTTTGCCTCTTTGTGTTGTACACTCGGCCTTTGGGATGGAACCTTGTTGATGAATGTCCATGTTGATTGTCCACTGATGAGATCTTTTGAGTGGTGGATCCCCTCTCCTCTTTTCAAAGCAACATTTGTCACTAACAATGTGCATTTCTGAGCTTGGGCTCATGCACGTTCACTTCCCTATATTGACACTCAGAGGAATATTGGACACGTGCCGGTTTCTAAGAGATTACCATACTGATTGACATAGACCATTCACCAGTGCTACTGTTCCATACTGGTTCAGGAAATACTGAGAATTGAATTGCTTTATATTCCTTGGCAAGCAACATCGGGTAACTACACCAAGCTGTGTTTCACATATACTCTTTAGCTCACCATATGCAGGAGTCTTCTCCTCCAGAACTACCTTTTGCAGATATCTCCTTGGATGCTCTGGTACATGAAGTAGTTAAGCATCACGCAAGTTGCGGACCTTCAAGCTCTTCATTCCTACCATGGTAAGAGAAAATCATAGCTGTAGATGCCATGTTCATGCCAAATGCTTGTCCTCTACCAGATAAGGCAGCAATAATCTCACTGCTGGCCGAGACACACTGGGAACAAGCTCTCTCCCACTTCTCTTTTTTTTTTTTTTTTTTTTTTTTTTTTTTTTTGAGGAACAGGATATCACAAAACAAGAACACAAAAGTTAGTATCAATAGAAATGTTCGACATATGTCACTGTGCTCTTGTGCATGGGATTCTCAAGTGTGTCTATGCACGGCCGTGTAATGTGGCCCTATATTAATGCATACTTTGGAAATGCATGACCTAAATGGTGCAAAAGATAGGGTTGTGCAAGGAGCACATGGTTGTTGCTCGTTCGAGGCTTTCGATGTTATTTGTGGAGGTTGATGCCGGCCTTAGTGGAGGTATCCATTGAGTCTCGAACTGATGTAATCCTCCTTATTGGAGTCCATTTTAGAACATCATTTGGCACTGTAGAGGTCACTTCAGGCGTCTTTCTCTTTGGATGCTTTCTGAACTGTGGTATCCAGTGTGGTTGATGCTTTGGTTCGGTGGAGGCTACTTGCACTTTTGGCTTCCAAACCCATATCCTTTTTGCATGTCTTCCTACTAATGTTGAAGAGCTGATTTGATCTTCCTTTGGTCTCTGTACGTGGTTCTTACCCTTTTCTCTTTTTGGCCTCTTTGTTGAAACCTTTTGCATGTGGGAGAACAAAGGTTGTTGTGGGTGTAGGATCTTCTTAGGTACCCACATCTGTAATTGCCCTTGTTGAGCTGCAGCTAACTTCTTAGGCACCCAAACTTGTTGGATATCTTGTGACGGAGCTTGTCTGAGCTGCTTCCTTCGTCTTCTGGCTTGGTTAGTGTGCATGGATGGGATTTGTGGGGGTAAGGCTGGTGGTTGCTCTCCTTTGCGTACCCAGATCTGCTTCATGCCCGGAACCACTTTTTTATCGAATGGTGTCTTTCTATTTGATGAAGCAGTTGTCGTGAACGGTTGTGTTTGCTTGTGTGGTGGGCTCACTACTGTGGCTACTTGAGTCTTGGGAGAAGAAGAAAGATCCACCCGCCTTCGAACCTGGTCTTTCACGATTGACTCCTTCTGCATCATAGAGCTTTTGACACATACAACATCTTCTTTCATATGATTAGTCTTGGAAGAACTAAGAGAGTGTGTGGTGCCATGATCTAGGAGCATGCAGTTCTCTAATTCTAATGTAATGCATTGTTCATGTACCCAAACTTGAAGAATTTGACTTCTTAGGTTTAAGTTAACTGCATGGTCATAGATCCAATCTTGACCCAAGACAAGTGGTTCTGTAAGGTTCTCATCTTGACATACTAGCGCTTTGACTTTCATTGGAACATCTTGAAGGTAGATGGGAAGTTCCACCTCGCCCAAACAAGGGGTTTCCACACCTCCCAATCCTATGAGATAAGCTTCTATGGGATTGATGTTCAACCCCAAGTCTTGGCAGTAGGAAAGTTTAACTGCACTACTTGCTGCACCTGAGTCAATCAATGCTTTCACCGTCCTTGCACCCTTCCCTTGTCCTATCTCTATGGTCACAAAGGGTCTTCGGTCAATGACCTGAGAAGTCGCAATGCCTGACTTTTGACACATATCCATGTGATATTTTGGGGCTTTTGAGTTGACATCTAGGCCTAATCGCCTTAACTTATTTTGCCTAATACGCTCTCTGGCCTCTTCCTGTGCTTCTTCTCTCACTCTTAACTCTTCTTCTTTTCGCTTCTTCGCAGTGTTGAGTCTCATTAGCATATCCTCAGTAAGAGGTTCTTGATATAGCTTGACTCTACAGCCACTAATATAGTTTGGCAAGATATCTCCTTCTAGAGTGGCCAACTGAACTGCACCACTAGTGGAAATTCTATTAATGATCATGGGTCCATAACCTCTTTTTTCCAACTTACGGGCATGTTGTTTTAGTGTGTATACCAACACTAGATCTCCCTCTTTCAATCCCTTATCCTTGATGTGTGCATCAAAGTATGCCTTTTGCCTCTTCTTTGCAGCGTAGATGCCTGCTGCCGCTCGTAGCCTCGTCTCACCCAAGCGTTCGAGATCAAAGATCCTAGAGGACAATTCGTGCCCATTCCACTCATACTCTTGTGCTACTTTTAAGGCAGGGATTAAGAAATCTAATGGTAGCACAGCGTTCTGTCCGAAGACCATCTGAAATGGGGTGGCGTTGAGTACCGTTTTGTAGGCAACTCGATAAGCCCAAACAGCATGATGAAGTTGTTTGTCCCAATCAGAGCGTTTATTATTCACCAGTTTTGTCAATACGTTACAGAGGATCTTATTGGTACTCTCGGCTTGTCCGTTGGCTTGTGGATGATAGGGGGCGGATTTCTTATGTATCACCAAGAAGTCTTGGAGAAGATTTTCAATGACTTCATTCAAGAAGTGTGTGCCTCTATCGCTCACTAACTCTATTGGTAGTCCATATCTCGTGAACACATTCTCGAATAAGAACTTAGCCGCCGTTTGAGCATCATTCTTTGTTGTGGCTTTCACTTCTACCCACTTGGTAAGGTAATCTATGGCTACAATAATATACTCTGCATGGGAGTTTCTAGCAGGGGGATTAATAGGACCTATGAAGTCTATGCCCCACTTGGAAAATGCACGCCCTCCCATCATTGGCCTCAAAGGCATCTCGTCTTTTCTAACTGGATATTGTGCACGTTGGCATGTGTCACATTTCTTCACATAGGTATGTGCATCCATATGAAGAGTGGGCCACCAAAGTCCTGAGAATAGAATGGTCTTAATCACTCGGTCAGGACCAAAATGTCCACCTGCAACACCACTGTGTGCAGTCTCTAAGACCCTTAAATAGTCTGATTCATGAACGCACAGTCTTAAGTAATCATCTTTACCTCTTCGGTATAGGTTCTCTCCTACTAAGGCATAGCCTTGAGCCTCGTGCTCCATATTTCGTCTTCTTGCTAGACTGGCCTCTTTGGGTAATCTTCCCGTTCTCATAAACTCTACCAATGGAGCACTCCAATCTGGAATTAATGACACTTGATAAAGGGTCGCATGCTCCACTGGGGGTCTCTCTCTGCACATTGGACAATTCTTGATCCACTCATGTATTTCTTTGTCCATGCTAGGCCAATACACTCCTAAACGTTTCAAATTCTGCAATGTTCGTTGTTTAGAATAGTGATTTCCTAGCAATCCCTCATGAGCTTGCTGCAACCAACTACTATGTTCATCATCCTCGACACAACAAGCTAATACACCCTCAGTATCTTGTTTGTACATGCTTCCTGCCAATATGTAATATTTTTGTGATTTTACAATTTCTTCTTGTGATGTTTTCACATTCTTATTTGCAGGGCCGAAAGTTAGGACTGGTACCAACTTATTTGCCCATTTAGGAACAACTTCCAAATTGAACAGATAAGCATCAGGTAGTTCATCAGACACTCCTTGTGGTGACTCTCCTGAAGTAATGCGAGAAAGGTGATCTGCCCGAAGGTGGGTTCTACCTTTCCTGACAACAACTTCAAAGTCATACTCCATTAGTAAGAGGAACCATCTTACTAAGCGTCCAGTATTGCAAGGTTTATTGACCAAATATAACAAAGCTTGATGATCAGTGAAAAACTTGAACTTGTTGGCCAATAAATAGTGTCTAAACTTCTTTACAGCATATACCATGCCTAACCCTTCTCGCTCGGTTGTGGTATAATTTCTTTCGGCTGGGTTTAGTTGTCTACTAGCATATGCTATGGGCAAATCTAAATTCCCTTCACTTGTGGGTTGTGCTAGCACACATCCTATGGCATGATTGGATGCATCCACATGGACATGGAATGGCTTATTCCAATCAGGAGTGGTCAATATTGGTGCTGTGCACAAACGTTTCTTCAGTTCATTGAAAGAATTCTCGCATTCGTCGTTCCACTCGAAATTAGACAACAAGGCATAAAGGGGTCTAGCTATGATCGCGTACATGTGGATAAACCTACGGTAATATCCACAATGGCCCATAAAGGCTTGTACCTCTTTAACATTCCTTGGCCTTGGCAACTCCGCTATGGCTCGTACCTTATCTTCATCCGTTGAGATTCCATTCTTAGAAACAATATGACCGAGGATTTTACCTTGACGCACCATAAACACACACTTTTCTGGGTTTAGACACACTCGATATTCTCTACACTTGTTGAAGATTTGTCTGAGCTCACGGATGTGAACCCTTCTTTCTTGGGAATGAGCACATAAATCATCCACATACACTTCTAAGCTCTTTCGCAAGAACTCTTTGAAGACATGACACATGAGCCTTTGGAATGTTGTAGGTGCATTGGTGAGCCCAAATGGCATCACCCGAAATGCAAAGATTCCCCACTCTGTAGCAAAAGCTGTTTTGTGTTGATCTTCTGGGGCAATGGCTACTTGATTGTAACCTGAAAATCCATCAAGGAAGCTATAAACTTCCTTGCCTGCAACACGCTCCAAAAGGTGTTCTATGATTGGAAGTGGATAACTATCTCTAATCGTAGCGGCATTAACTTTTTTAAGGTTAATACACACTCGCAACTTCCCGTTCTTCTTGGGTACCACAACAATGGGGGACACCCATTCGGTATGCTCAATCTCATAGATGAATCCAGCCTCAATCAACCTATCAATTTCTTCTTTGATTTTGGCTGCATAGGTATCATTATATGTGTAGGGCTTCTGTTTGGTGGGCTTAGCATCAGCAGTCATGGGGATAGTATGAGAGCAAATTCTTGGATCTACTCCTTTCAAGTCTCTATAGTGCCATGCAAACACATCCCTATATTCCCTTAATAGAGCTATGAGCTCCATTTCTTCTCTTGCACTTAGGTCATCTCCTATATATGTGCATCTCTCTTCGTTCTCTTCAATGGTCACTACAATCTTCTTGGTCTTTTCTTTATTATCATATGATTCTCCTATGATGGCCTCTCTCTTAGGCATTCGTACCAAAATTTTGCGGTCGTCAACTTCATATTTCTTGAAGTTTTCTGGTACTTCAAACAATGATTCCTCCTCTTCTTGTTTCAATGCTTTTCTTTTTTTTTTCTTTTGACTACTCTCACTTCCATCCTTTGAGTTTACTGTTTTAATACTTGTGAGAGGTTCTTCTTCTTTCTGGGTGAACACTCCTATATCTTCTAGATAGTGCTGCTCTGAGTTAAAGCAACTATCCATCACAATGGACTCTATATCATCGTCATTCTCTTCTTCTTTTATGACATCACTAGGGTCACATTCTTCTAGCAAGGGCTGACACATGAACACTGAGATATCATAACCTTCCTCATCACAATGGGGTGTCCACTGTTCCTCATTGACAGCAATGTCCATGGTGGCTAAGATTTCTGGCCAGCCATGAGGCTCAAACTCCTCATCTGGAAAGATCATCGGTGTGTAGGCTGGGTCGCTAACTGGTCTATCTCCTAGTGAAGTTCCTTCTTCCCTTGCCTTTAAACGTTTTTCCTCTTCCTTTGCGACTTTGCACATCCACAAATGAGTATCTTCATGCAGCCATGATGGATCAGGTGAACTTTCAGAATGCACAGAGATGGAATCTTCTTTCACTTTGTGGATAGAATTCCACTGTAGGGGTGGTACATCTCTGAAGGTGTAATCCTTCAAATTGACCTTGGTGGTAACCCCTAAGTGCTGTAAGTACAAGGAGTTAGTTCCCCAATCCTGTACTATTTGCAATTGTCGTAGGAAGGGTCTTCCTAGGATCATCTCATAGACATTATTTTTCTCAAAGTCACATATAGCAAATGTGTGCTCAAACTCTACACCACAAGTGGTTAGAGTGATCCCTTCTAGCAATCCTAGAGGTCTTTCAAAATGACCATCAGCCATTTGAAGCTTCATTCTAGTTGGTCTTAATGTGGGCTTGCCCCATTGCTTCCACAAGGAGGTGGTCGCAATAGCAACACCAGCACCTGAATCTATGATTGCTTTGGTTGTGTAACCTTGGTAGGTGATGGGAAGATAAGTATTACCTTCTTCACCCTCACACATGTCCCCTATTTTGTCTAGAGGTATCTCTGGTACCCTTTGCTTGGAGCCTGCTTTTGGCATGTTGGAATCAAGTTCTGGAACCTGATCCTTCACATGATTCCAGAGCTCAGGTTTTGCTTTGAGCAGCTCTTCTACAGTGAGATGACACTGAACCTTAGTGTTCTTCACGACATCCGTGTTCCTTGGAACCACTGAGTCTTCATTTCTTACTAGTATTGTGGGAGCTCTAATCTGGAGAGATTCAGATTCCCATGGGCCTAGAAATTGAGGCAGTTCTTCTAAGGTATTAGATTCAAAATCTAATCTTTCGTCTTCTTGTTCTGCTTCATCTTCGTAAATAGATGGAATGTCTTGGGGAAATTGATCATGAAGATCATCAATCTCAGGAATAGGAGGGGAATTACCCTTCTCCTTGGCCCATTTCTCTTCTTGTATTTCCCGCAAGAATTCTTGAGAGTACTGTTGAATTGAAGGAGGTATTCCTGGATCCGTGGAATTAGGAACATAAGCTCCCATTGGTGGTGAGCTTCCTCTTTCAATAACTGGTTGAGCCTGTGGAGGTAGAGAAACTTGTGGTTTGTTTACCAACTGCTCTAATCGTTCTAGTAAGCCCTGGAAATGCAAATCCGATTTGAAAGAGTTCGTCTGATTGAACTTTTGACTAGTCTCAAGTATGGCTTGAGCTTGTTCTACCATTTTCATGCACATTTTCATCCGTTCAATCTCTAAATCTGCTCTAGGGTAACTCTTGTCTAGGTTTGCCGCTGTAGGCCCTTCTTGAAGTCGAGCCTGGTAGGCCTTGAACATCATGTCCAAGCCTTCTGGGGTTGGATCTGCAAGAACAGACCCTGGTTGCGGTCTATTTACAATGGGTGGTGGGGTGGGATGAGGCGGAGTGGATGGAGTTTCGGCATGCGAGGGGCTTTGAGATGCAATGTCTTCTATTTTTGTTTTCGCTTCTTTTAAACTTTCTTCTAGTTCCGATAATTTTTTATTCCACTTGCGATTGGCCTTCTCTCTGGTATCCTTCCATGTTCTTGTTTTCCTCTTACTAGGCTCTCCTGATTCACTCGACTCTGATTGTTCTGTTGGTTTATCCTGCTGTAAGGCTTGTGCTCTAGTGACCGCTTGTATAGGAGCCACATTGCTACTACTTGAACTTGGATCTGCCACTAAGCCTACCACATTAATGGGTGTAATCTTGGGTGCACTAGAGGGGTTTCTTGGACAATCTCTGGGGAGATGGTCCTTGCCACAATCAGGACAAAAAGCCTGTATTGTGATAGCCTGTCCTTGACTCGGAGATGGTGGGTGGGGACAGTCACGAATGAAATGGTCACCATGACATCTGAAACAAGATCCTCTAGGGGCTTGTGGTCTCATTTGTCTCAACTGGGGCCTAGGGTTAGGATTTGTGTACATGACATTGGAGTATTCTGGCTCCCAATTTTGCTCCATAGGCGGTGCCTCATATTGATACGAGTAAATCTCACTATGTTCAGGTGACTCTGTGTAATAAGCATGTGGACTACCTTCATGGGAGTAGTCTGAACTATGAGCATGAGAGTCATTATCTGGTATCAATGGGGTTAGTGGCACCAAAGCTCTATTTGGATTTTCCTCTCCCACCGCATATTTGACTGGAATCACGTTGGCTGGAGCTGGTGGTTGGTTTCCCAAGACAGGTTGTGGCCTATATGGTGCCTGATATTGCTGTTGTGGTCTATAATATGGCTGTTGGTATTGGTTCTGATACCTACCTTGTGGGTAAGGTTGCTGATAATTCTGTCTAACAGCTTGCCTATTGTAGGGACAATCTTGAGCCGTGTGGTTTGTGTATTTTCTCTCAATAGTGCAATATGGAGCATTCCTTTCTCTAATGTTTTGGTTTTGCATTGGGCATACATTAGCCATGTGGTCGCCTCCGCAAGTATAGCACCGATTCAATGAAGTGACTCTCTGTGTTTGTTTATTTTGGACTCCCAGCTTCTTGGCAACTTGCTCAGCTATCTCTTCTATTTCTGTGGAGATCTTTGAAGTATGACTAGTAGAACTATCCGAATCTTTGTAGAGTTTGGACAATCCCAACTCCTCACCCAAGTTATCTTCTATGTCGATGCACGTCCGCACGCACTCTTCTATGGATCTAGGCTCTTTCAAGTACACATATGATCTTAATTTTGTGCTCAGTAAGCCATCTAAGAACAAAGCCACTTGTTTAGCTGGTGTGGGTAACTCTGGAGTAGGGCATCTTTCTAGGTACTGTCTGAACCTTCTACCTGCTAGTCGCACTGTTTCTTGGGGTGTCTGCTTGAAACTGTGGATCAGGGACGATGTGTTATGCCTGATACCACTCTTGGAAAATTCTACAATGAATTCGTCTAGCAGTTGACCTATATCGCGATAGCTGCTTCTACTCAATGGTTGAAACCAAGCTAAGGCAGTGCCTTTAAGGGTCAAACCAAATGCCTCGTACTGGGTGAACCAGTCCTCAATTTGTTCGGCTCTCAGCACTTGTTTGTACTCGGCCACATGATCATAAGGATCCCCTGTCCCATCGAAATAGTTCTTCATTGCCTTGATCACGTGAATGGGTCTAAGGGTTCTTGGGTACTCCCATGGTCTAGGCAATGGAAAATCCTGTTCATCTCTTTGTTGCCTATGTGCTTGATGTCTCTCTCTTTCAGGTCTTTCATTTTCAAATCCTGACCTATTCCTGCCCACGGTGTGTGCAAAACTTACCTCAGGTCTCTCTCTAGTTCTTTCTCTCTGGGCTTCATGAGCCTGGGATGATCCTACCCCTTGGAGGCCATGGGAAACATTGGATCTTGGTGGGGGAAAAATCATTTCATTCTTCCAAGTATATGCATGTCTATCATGTTCTGTTACCAAGAAAATTTTCTCTGATGTGTTATCCAGGTAGACAACTTTGCCTGGTATCTCAGGATCTTTGAATTCATAGATGATAACTATGCCCAATTGGCTAGGTTGATCTGGCTTGAACCTCCAAAAGGCTTCCTCTGTTTCTCTATTCAAAAATAGTTCTATGCGTTAGTTGTCTTGAGGGATCCAGTCCGGAGTGATCACTCGGGTCAAAACTGACTTACCTCTAGGAGTCTGGGGTCCTTGTCCTACATTTCCTTGTTCTAGGTCTCCCATTTCATTCTCAGGAATGACGTTTCCAAACTCATCAGTCCTATCGGGTAGGTTGGTGACCACATACATGGTTCCTTCCTTATCAATGTATGAACCCTCTTCGAACTTGACCACTGGGTGTTCAAGTCCAAAGGATTGATCTGGATTTTTGAGTTGGACCACTGATCGTCTCAGACCATCCTCATAGATGCGAGCACCTAATTGGTTGGTCCGAATATATTCCAACTGTGTCTTATAGGGACCTTCTGGTGTTTGTAGATGGGCAGTCCCTGAGCCACCCGCAGGTTTTCCCATACTAAAAGACATTTCTGAATCACTTGTGTCTGAACTTAGTAAAAGATGACCACTTAGTTGTTGTGCCCAAGACTTGGATGTATGGTTGACACTAGCCTCAGAAGATCTAATGCTTTGTTTATCCTTGCCTAAGTGTCTACCAGATCTCAGGTTCATAAGCTTAAGTCAAGAGTCCAAATTTTCCCTTTGGTATGGTTCAAAATTCTTTAGAGCCCCCTTGGTTCCCTAGTCCCACCTGAGGGTCAACTTCAAATTATCCTATCTCAAAATCAACGCATTATTCTTGAAGAAAACAGTTGAGATCGTGTAGGATTTAAAACGAGCTTTCCAACAAGCTATAGAGCTCAAAAAATGGACTTTGAATGAGAAAGTTATGTCAAATCAGGCTCCTGGGGGTCAAAACAGGCAAACAGGACCTTTGGAGAAAATCGCGATTTTGTGAACTTTCTGAAAATCGCGATGCTGTGAAGTTAAAAAAATAGCGATTTTGAGGAGAAAATCGTGATTTGAAAATCGCGATTTTGATCACAAAATCGTGTTTCTGAAAATCGCGATGTTGATCACAAAATCGTGTTTCTGAAAATCGCGATGTTGATCACAAAATCGTGTTTCAGAGAATCGCGATGTTGATCACAAAATCGTGTTTCTAAAAATCGCGATGTTGATCACAAAATCGTGTTTCTGAAAATCGCGATTTTGATCACAAAATCGTGTTTCTGAAAATCGCGATGTTGATCACAAAATCGTGTTTCTGAAAATCGCGATTTTGACTCAGAGAATCGTGATTCACAAAATCGTGTTTTTGACTGAAAATCGTGTTTTCTCAGAATCGTGTTTTTGATATGAAAATCGCGATGTTGAGCACAAAATCGTGTTTTAGAGAATTGTGTTTTTTTTTTTGATATGAAAATCGCGATGTTGAGCACAAAATCGTATTTTTGAAAATCGCGATTTTGACTCAGAGAATCGTGATTTACAAAATCGTGTTTTTTCATAAAATCGTGTTTTTTTTCAGAATCGTGTTTTTGATAAAAAAATCGCGATTTTGAGCAGAAAATCGTGAATTGAAAATCGCGATTTTGAGCAAAAATTCGTGTTTTCTCAAAATCGTGTTTTTGACTTGAAAATCGCGATTTTGTCCCACAGAATCGTGTTTTTCACAAAATCGTGTTTTTGCTGAAAATCGTGATTGGTGAGAATCGCGATTTTGAGCAGAGAATCGTGTTTTTTGACAATCGTATTTTTCACATGAAAATCGCGATGTTGAGCACAAAATCGTGTTTTTGAAAATCGCGATTTTGAGCAAAAAATCGTGTTTTCACAGAATCGCCTTTTTCACAAAATCGTGTTTTTTTTTTTTTTTTTTTGCTGAAAATCGTGATTGGTGAGAATCGCGATTTTGAGCAGAAAGTCGTGTTTTTTCACAAAATCGTGTTTTTTGCTGAAAATCGTGATTGGTGAGAATCGCGATTTTGAGCAGAGAATCGTGTTTTTTGAGAATCGCGATTTTGAGCAGAGAATCGTGTTTTTTGAGAATCGCGATTTTGAGCAGAGAATCGTGTTTTTTTTTGAGCAGAGAATAGTGTTTTTTGAGAAAAAACACGGAATCGCGATTCTTTTCAACCAACTTTTAGGCGGGAAAACTGAAAATCGTGATTTTTCAAAAAATTTTGAATTTTCACAGAATCGCGATTTTCATCACAGAATCGCGTTTTTTGGCGGGAAATTCAAATTTCTGAGCGCCGGCTATGGCGAGCTTCGTATGAGCAGAAAATCATGAAAAAAACACAGCGCTTGCTCTCCCTTGCTTCTCCTAACTCCTTCCCACACAATAATGCATGAAAAATGGTATGAAAATGGTGAAAATGCACTAAAAAACAAGAATTTTCTATGAAGAAGAAGATGGAAGAAGGTGGAGATGATGATGATGATGAAGATGAAGAGGAAAAAACAGAAAATGAACTGAAATGACAGTTTTTTTACCTTCCAACGTCGCAAATCTACGATCTTACCATCACAACGCTCGTCCTCGAAGCTCTCTCCCCGGCAACGGCGCCAAAATTTGGTGTAGCTCAAGCGTAAGCACCACCTCCTTTACTTGTCAATCCGCGGAGACGTGAGGACCGGTATGAAGACCACGAGCAAGTGAAGGCACAAGTGCGTGAGTGAAAGCACACAAACATGCACACACATACACACACACGCGCACAAAGTAAGATCAAAGAGAGGAACAATGGAAAGCTTAGATTGCAAAAGAGTTCTCTTACAAAAGTTCTATTCTCTAACAAGCTCACCCCCTAAAATGAGCTCTCTAGCTCTTTTTATAGTTTTTTGACTAGTTTTGGCCCTGTCCAGACCTAGTGTCCGGCCTAGTTAAAAATTAGGTTCCAGGGCTTATTTGAGGGCTCAAACGAAGTCTAAAAATTATGAAAATTGGTACGATGGTACTTCTAATACTCCTCAAGCTCGAGGACTCCTCGGCTTGAACAAAATGGAGTTACTAAAAATAGATAATGGTATTTACAATGGTTTCTAGTGATGAAAATCACTATTTTTGTAGGGGATTCTTCTGAAAATTTGACATACACTTCTTGGAGCTCCCTACTTGCTCTCTCTTCTTCTATGTGCACTTCTTTAATGTGCTTCCATGCTTTGTCCTTGACCTTGAGCTTCAACACCCATCTACCGGGATGGCTTAAATAGATCATTAGCCAGGATGGTGAATTCCACTGAATCAGCAATAGGGCCCATACCTGCAGTCAAGTATGAAGGATGAGTGTACATGGACAAGTTGGGTCACATCTATGTGGTAACAGAACACCCAGATCGGATCAATGAGAGAGGAGGATTGGAAGGATAAGGAAACTCAGGAAGACCGGACCCTCAAGGGTTAATAACTACACCCAGAGGCAAATCAGTAGTGACTCGAGTCTTGAGAGGGGACTTGATACCAGAAGATGATTACCTGTTAGATGTCTACTTGATCCATGGATCAGACTTATTGTTACAAACTGATTCACCCACATGAGGACATGAGGAAAGCCCAATGACCTTCTATGAGTTAAAAGATCCTGAAGAGGAGTCTAGAGTCACGTACCTAGACAAGAACCAAAGAAGGTATTGGCTGGTAGATGCCGTTGATAGGACTCAATTGAAGTATATGGGGTTGCCAGTATTCCCTTCGTGAGAGCAGGCAACTACCTCTCATAATCCCTTTGGGACACATCAAGAGTCAAAAAATGCAATGTCGGGATAGACAAGTCAACGGAGCATTCCTAACCAAACCCATGTGCAATTCCCAATGCCAGGGCTGCAATCACACAATCAACCTCACCCTAGACTAGACAACCAACATCGGCCACCAATGAGGCCAAGACCACCACTAGGAGTGCAGCCTGGAATGCCCCCAATTAGACCTGCAATTTTTGTAATGCCTAGACACCCAAAACCAATAAGAAGATTGATACCAATTCAGGTGGCTGTGTATGAGAAATCATTATGACGGAATGGGAGAACCTTACAATCACATAGCTGAATTTAAACAAGTTCTACAGGCTGAGCAAGTGGATGATTTCTTTGTGCAGTATGAGTCCTTCAGACTCACTCTCACAGGAACGACTTTGACTTGGTCGTGACTTGTAATCCCTAGTCAACCATTTGTCCAACAGAAACTAGATTCTTTGTTATATTTGGAACATGCAACACATCAGCAAGGTGTTTTACCTTCCCATCCTCCATAGGCAATGCTATGTTTCCTGTATCCTTGATAGGGTGTGATGTGTCATCACCTATTTCAACATATCCAGGAATTGCAATTTCTGCAAAGTACTAAACCATTTCGCATGACTGGTCCTGTGATTTGAAGCACCTCAATCAACATACCAGACATTGTCATTCGATTTTGAAACACCAATAGACATCGTATTCATCATGTGATGTTGAACCATGAACAACTTCTCAGAATCGTCTGCACTTGTGGATGCATAGTTGTTTTGCTGCCTTTTGTTATTTTGATTCGTCAACCTGCAATCATGTTCAATGTGTCCAGGTTTACCACGATTCCAACATCCTTTACTATCATTACCCGAATCATTTCTTTGGAAATTTCTGCGGCCTCTTTGGGTTCCCCTGCCTCGAAACTGTTGGAGCAAGTCTATGACAAGCCTAAGTATTGGCTTGAGTCTCACAAAGTCTTAGAAGAAGCTTTAAAAGAAGACTATGTAAAGTTCACTTGTGAACTACCTCTTGTAATTTTTTGAAGAGTTTACTTAATGTAAAAGTAAGAGAATCTTAAGTGGTTGAGTCCACATGATCAAAAAGGGAAAGAGGAGCCAGGAATTCGTGATTTGTGGTAGGTAGAGAATCAAATCAATCACTGATTGATTGGAGAGTGATTGAGGGAAGTTAGCCTCACAAACTCAACTATAAATAGATGGCAGCTTTAGTCGTGGTTAGAGAGACCTATGTGAAGACCTCCAAGAGCTGAGCTTTATGCCATATCAAGGTGTGATTACAAGGCACACATATGTATCAGTAAGTCATTGTATTGTACAAGCAATATACTTTCATTTTCATGATATTTGAGTTCATATGTCCATGTTCTTGTGAAGTGTACTACTCACTGCCATTACTCTCAATTTTCTCAGTCAGATTGCAGAGATGTTTTCTCTGAGCTTGGTGCATCATTTTCAGTAATTTAACTTGGCAAAGTTAGCTCTATAAGTCTACTATATGCTCACAAATTTTCATGTCATTTGGATGTTGCAATCTTTAGTTATGTTCAGTTGAAGTCAACAAGGTCTGTTCATCTTCACTTCTCTGTCAGGTACCCGATTTTTTCACTCACCTTGTCAGAGCCATTTCTCAGTGGTTACTTATTCAAATCCAGTGATTTAAAGCTTATTGGATTCAGCTTACTGTCTAGTATAACCATAGACATTTTCATAATCATTGGATTCCTACATTTTGAGTTATGTTTATTTTTCTGCTCACTGGTCTCAAACTATAGCAGCCCGTGAAAATCGGGATGATGTCATCACTTGTTAAAACTCATTCTCAGTGTGTGGTTCATTATTTTTTATGAGATTACTTTTGAAAGTTAGCTCTTTAAGCTACCTAGACTTCCCCAAGATGAATTAAGCTAATTGTTGCTGTGATCAGAGAATTATGTAAAACACTGAACATGTGTATGAACCAAGAATAGCAAGTTTTCACCTCTGAGCTAACTCCAACTTATCTATTTTGATCTATCTTTTTGAGAGTGATCTTCCAAGGTACATAGGGTGTCTAATACATCCATTGGCAAGCTAAAAGGGCCCACCATATACTCCTGGAGTTCATTTGGTTGGTGTAGATAAAGGATTTTGCAACACCTCTTCATCTTCAAGCACATACCTATCCATCTCTTCACAGAAACTGTCCTCTTCCTCCTGCATGATTTTGTTGTTGACTTTGTTCTTGGTTATTGTTTCCTTTTCCACTTTCAAAACCTCTACCTTTGCCTTTTCCTCTACCAGAGTAGAATACCTGCTCAGAACTAGATTTTCCTTGGGAGTTTGAATCCTCACCAAGATTCTTTTCTTCAATAATCAGCATAGATACCAGATCAGCAAAATTTGGAATATTTTCCTTGGTTTGTATATAAGCTCTGAACTGCTTATATGCAGCTCCTAAACCATGAAGGCACACTTAATCTACCTTATCACCATCACCTACATTCACGCCAATAGATGCAAGTGAATCACATATGTTTTTTATTTTCAAAGTGTAGTCACTTATCCACATGCTCTTTTTCTCCAATATATGTAGCTCGTTCTTGAGTTGCAATTTTCGTGCCTTTGTATTGGTCTTGTACAATCTGACCAAAATGTTCCAAGCCTCTTTCCGAGTCCTAGCATCCTGTATGTGCCCAATCATGCTATCCTGTATGCTAATAGATAGCCAGTACATTACCTTTCATGTTCCTTGATTCCATTCCTCATATGCTCTGAACTGTTTTGCAGTTTGATTCCCCTTTGGTAACTGCAGAGAATTTTCGTTCTCTCCTTTGATGTACTTCCTGTTAGTATATGATCAATGTCTACCCCTCATGATTGTATGCACATTTTGTAACGCCTCCGTTATGAGGAGAAGTCGAGCGTGCATTACCCAATTGATGAGAATCCCAACTTGCATGTTGGATGAAGTTCATATTGGACCATGTAAGGTATTGTAAGGAAAGGGAGTTACCAAGGTCTCCAATTGTGGGGTTCGGGGCAATGGTGAGCAGCCCCAGCTGGGGGGTCCAAGGGGGCTAGCGGGCCCCCTGGCTGAGGGGTCCTAGGGGGCTAGCGGGCCCCCTGATGGGGGTTCGGGAGCAGTGCCCCCGATGCAATGGTAAAGGGAATATTCCATGGAATATTACTTGTCGGAGTCAAAAATCATTTATATTTGTTAGTTCGGTTAGAAAATATCCAAGCAAATTTAGAACTAGATAAAGCCACGATGCATCACGCAACTGATAGGGACAAAGAATATGGTGACGAGAGCAGATCTCCTTGCGTCTTTGAGGAACATGATAGAGTCTTTCTTGAAGTGCCAACAAGATCAACTTCATTATCCACAAGGAAGTACACTAAGCTTTCACCAAGGTCTTTTTGCTAGGCTTTACGACCTCTTTTCAACTTTTTTATTTAATCCAATTTTTCTATACCTTCAACATGAACAAAATCTTAACAAGGCTCAATATCACGCTAAAGCATGTATAAGTCCTCAATAGCATGACACATCGTTTGCCCGTTGCCAAAGCTTTTTCTTAAATGTTTTTTCACTTTATCCATGTCTAAGGCATCTCTTTTGCAAGTACTTACTTTATAGTTTGAATGTAGAGTCTTGAATTTGCAGCAAATTTCTTCTTCCTCGAGACATTGGAGATCTAATGCCTTGTTCCAATTGCATTAAGTTTGAAAATCCATTACTATTTCTCTTCTCACCTCTCTCTCTTCTCACCTCTCTCTCTCTCTTCTACATTAAATTCCATTAATAACCTATGTACTTCATATTCATCTCTCTTTATTTTTTTTTTTTAAGAAAAAAGCATCTGATTTAGTTGAACTCATGCAAATATTTCAAGAGTGTTATTCTTCTATTATATATCTAGGTTTTTTTCATTGCCCCCTGGAGATGCTTATGAAACAAAAGCAATTAATATCTTAGGGACATCAAGCCTCAAATTTATTGAATTTCAATGTGAGATGTTTCAAGCTAAAAGAGACATTCTAGAAAATATGAATTCTAATGTTTCAAGATACAAAAGACCTTCTAGATGAAGGTTAAGATAATATTGTCTAAATGAAAATGAAGAATTATAAAGACTTCCATAGAGCATATAGAGATCCTCAACCATAGGAGATATCATTTGCTATTGGCAAGCAAGTTTGTCTTAGAGTTTTTAAATATCCAAAAAATAATCTTAAGGGATGACAAATGATGTTTTCTAAAATGAGCTTTAAATTATAAATAAAAAGGGGAAAAATTACAAGAGACCTTGGGAGAATTAAAAAGAAGGTTGCAAATATTTTCATCTACTTTGTGTGTAGCCCGTTTTGTTTTCAGGTTGTTGTTTTCTACAATGAACAACCTGTGATGCCCAAAAGAGGAAGACTTCTTACAATCATGGATCCTTGTACCTAGACGCTCAAAGGGTTTCTCAATAGACCACTCTTTTGGCTACTTAGAATGATAGATGTGCATGCATTGATTACTTTTGGCTTCTCCCTCTAGCCCTTTGAGGTGAAAGGTGAGGTCACTCTAATGATGTTCTTCAAGCTTGTACCACCATGAGAACATAAGGTGCAAAGTGAGGTCGTTTTAAAGATGATGATGTGAAAGTACTCCACGGAAAATTACACATCAAGAGGAGGATGGAAAATCCACACCTCGAGCTTGACTTTCCCTATCCATTGTAGTGTCCACATAATACTCATGTCTCCTTCTTATGCTCAACATCAATGTATAAGTGTCCACATAATACTCATGTCTCCTTCTTATGCTCAATATCATATACATTGAAGAGATCCATAAAGGAATGGAAAGGGTCTCTAAGCATAAAGGAAGGTCCCTTTCTCTCTTTAACATGTTGTGGACCAAAGCTTTTTGAGCTTAGGCTTTTAATATGTTGAAGCTTTTGTGTTTGTAGCCTTTTGTGAAAGTTGAAAGATTACAATATCACTTGCATGTCATGCTCAATGGAACTAGGATCAACATAGTCTCCCCTCAGAAAACTTGAAATATGTTCCGCTTAAGTGTCATGTTATGATTCATCCTCACCTCTCATTCAATCCATAGATCAGCTCGAACCAGCAACCTTCATTATCAAGAGGGAAGGACTAATCTTCAAATACATGTGTGTATCTGTATGCGTGCATGTGTGTGTATATGTATATTCACATAAACAACACACACACACACATAGAGATGACACCCTCACACGCAAGTGCCTATGGAATGCCACAAGAGAACTTGCCTTCCTAGAAACTCAACACATCAGAAGTTATTCTTCCTCACCTCTAATTCAATCCATAGCTTAGTTCGAACCAGAAACCTTCATTATCAAGAAGGACGTACTAATCTTCAAATACATCATAAGCAGCAAACAAACACATAGATTTAAATGCTGTCCAAAATTTCATACAATATGGAATACGGTCATTGCTCACAAGCCCAAAATTCAATCCAAAAGTGGCCATATTTGTGTTTGTTTGTATGCATTTACTTGTGTATATGTATAATCAGATAAACAAACACACACACACACACACAATTCAATCCGAAAGTGACCATGTTTGTGTTATGTATGCATGCACATCTCTCTCTATCTATCTACCTATATATATATATATATATATATATATATATATATATATATATATATATATATATATATATATATATGTATGTATGTATATATATATATATATATATATATATATATATATATATATATATATATATATATGTGTGTGTGTGTGTGTACATATGTATGTATGTTTGCATGTATTTATGTATGCATGCATGTAGTTATGTACCTTTACATACCTTAGATACAGACAATCACACACACATTTGTGCACGAGTGCATACACACACATACATACATACACAGATACACACACATACACACATACGTACACACACATACACACAGATACACACACACAAATTTCCACGTTGGTGGTGGCCCGTATTGGATTGGTTGAGCACATACGCAATGGCATCATGTGTTACTTTGTTTGTTTCTCCTCCTTTGATGGGCTTTCGGAACTTCTCGGTAATTGAAAGAAGTTAGTTGAGAGTATGATGCGTGCACATGAGAGAGACCTCAAGCATTGGATGCACATGGGGAAGAGACCAAAAGCTTGGCCCATTTGTTTACTTTTGATGTTCTATATGGATAAGGTTTCTTTGACATTTGATGATGGATGAAAGCATAGATGACCTTTATTTCACATCTTGAAAGCACTTCTCCATTGCGAGCTATGAATACAAATTTTCCCAAGTTTGTCTTATTTTTTAGTGACATTTCATGACAAAAGCGAAATATATTTGAAGTCATTATCTTTAACTAAGTTTGGCTACACTTGGCATGTGCATACTTTTTATAGAGTTCAATGATTTTCATCATTTCCTAGGTTTGGTATTTAGTTCTTGTCTTTTCTTTTGTTTTTGTTTGAAGTTAAAAAGAGAAAAAAAAAGAGAGAGAAGAAAGCTAACAAGTAAAAGAAATATTAACAATAAAAGGAAGAAAAAGAAGGGGCTCAAATTTGTTCGTCGTATCCAAGGGTTCACGTGATTTTAAAGGAGGGTTCTAAACCTTTGTCATAATGTTTCGTTGCCTTTATTTCAATTCTGAGGACTTTGCCTTTTGGGTTGCTTTCTGAAGTTTATATGAGCTATTTTTCGGGTCTCTTTGGATAATCGTAGGACCCATTCCCTCCCTGGTGCTCAGCAATTCGAGCCCAACTTTAGAGGACAAGACTGCTGGTGTCTCTCCTGTTTTTTGTTGGGGTTAATCCACCGATTTTCCCCTTTCCTAGAGAGATCATTATTGCTTAGGAAGAAGAGCTTAAAAAGGTTTGCGTCATTGGATAGTTGTTTGGTTTGAAACCACCTCTTGACTCCCTTTGACAATGGTTTTGAAAGGAGTGGTTCCCCTGTGGTTTGGTGGTTTGTAAGTGTCAATTCTTGCTAGCCAACCACATGCTAATAGTTTTTGAGAATGAGAAAATGGCCTTCGAAGCTTTGAAGGTTGTCGTTTGGCAAGTATGGTGCACTATGTGATACATTTTCAAGTGGTTCCTAAAATTTTTCCCAAACAAGTCCAAAACACCTCACTTTCCATTGTGCGTGGAGCTCTCTAACTTCCCTTCTTCCTTTATGGATTTATTATGGTGATCATCTCCCCGATTGGTCATTGTTGCTCTAGTACAATGGTAAGTACCACATTAAGAAGCTCCACCTCCTTAATGTCAATCCATAGAAGAGATAGGAGTGATATGAAGATTGTGAATGTAAGAAGTAGTGAATATGAAGGTGAGAAGTATGAAAATGCACACACACAAGCAACAGACAAGCGAGGGACAATGGAAAGTAGAAAATATACTCTATTGCTCAATAACAATATTACAAGCTCAATCTAGCTCTAATCTCTCCTCAAATCATACAAGCTAACCTCAAAAATTACTAAAATTACTAAAATTGGTATGCTTTCTCTACCCAAGCTCATCAAGCTCAACGACTCCTCAGCTTTCACAAAATGGAACTACTAAATACAAAATTCGGTGTTTTATGATACATATATTACCAAAGTGATAAAAATCACTATTTGGGGTTTTGAAAAAGTAATATCAAGTATATTTGTTTGAAAAAAATGAATATCTCGCCTTGTAGTGCACCTCTACATACTTCACCTATGTCGATGCCTTTGGCTACTGCCAACACCTCCTCCCTCTCACGTCTGTCATCCCTAACAGATCCTTGTTGTGGGGTCTGCATAATGTAGTTTCACAAGAGGTCCTGTGCGAGGGTGTGCTCCGCGATGTGAATTCCTCATGCAAGATTAGCTTCTAATTTTTCCTAGTCCATAGCTTGAGGTTCGTCAAGAGGCAGAAGTCGATAGTGTGTTGAATATACAAGTTGCTCGCAAGCGAACAACTCAAGTAGATGGGTAGGCCGGCTGATGAAGACTTTGAAATGGTATTCCCAAAATCCCCTCGTGAACATTTCTTCAAAAGTCATATTGTAACATGCAAGTAAATACATGATGCGGTAGTGCCATGCATAACATACCCAGAGCGATGGCACGGTGCTCATATCATATGTGACGTCTTGGTTTCCATGCTCAAAGCCATGGGTATTGACATGTGGTGCTTTGACATGATGAAAGATCTTAAAAACCGTTTGCATCATATCAAAGATCTTAATGGTCATATATGCGGTGATGTCATCCATGCGGTGTAGTCAAAGTAGCCAATGGTGGATGGTCGCCATCATGTATCCAACGGTTGGAGGGCCACGTGGTGGTGCTAGATAGGGATAGTTCAACCAATCCTGGCACTAATTATTATTTTGAATTTTAATCGCAAATGCCTTCGAGGAGCAGCGTCATGGCATTAGACCCTAGCATGGATTGTACTTTACGTGCAGCAATGCTTTTGTCTAGGTATGCATCATTTCGGGGTATTCCTGAAGGAGTTCCTTGCACCAATTTGGTTGAAAGATTTTTCCTTTCTTCCCTTCAAGGGTAGATCTTCCAGCTCAAACTGGGTAGCGTGAGTCCGTTTCTTCCTAGTTTCCTTTTCAATAGTTAATTGGTATTTTGCCATGTATACAAAGTAGGGTTTGTACTGAAGCTCATTGATGGAGATATACCATTGGGATGCCAACTGAGCGAAATAGGGCCATTGTAAAATTCGTTCCTTGATTAGGGCCATAGCATGGAGCTATGCCTCTATGTGTGTGGAGTGAGTCTGACCTAGCTCTTCAATTGATTTGAACCACGGGGGAATAGGAAGTTTAAATGTGTCCTGCCCTTCTATCATGACACGTCCACCGCGGACTGGTTGTGGTTCATATGCTTCTTTGTATGTGTCCTCCATTAGTATAGAAATGGTTTCTTCTTCAGCATGAATCTCTGATGGGAAACCTATCTTGGAGGGTTCTAAGTGAGCTACCACCTGAGCCTAAAGATCGAGTACACATGCCCGTAAAGTAGTAAGTTTCTCTAGGATTTTTGGGGGTGTGACTTCGAGGAAACTTTGTGGATATGTCGATTCCCTCAGTAGTAAGGCCTTGTGATCGGTTGAGAGCTTCTGATATTCTTCATTGATCCTATTGTCATCGTCTAGTAGTCGTGCATGATCATCCAATAGTACTTGCATGGTCCAGAGGGAACTGCTTTGAATCTGCTAGGACTTAATGGTTCATCAGGTTTATTCATCGCAATTTCAAAGTTCTCACGATTCTGCTCTTGTAGCCTTTGGTTCTCTTCTTTGGTGGCTGCGAGATGGCATCTTAATAGGCCCATATTTTGTGTTAGCATGGCATTCCATACTATTTGGGCATGTTAAAGATTCTCAACATTTATGAGGGCTTCTTTAGTCTTTTATTCGGATTCTAACTCCAAGGAGTGGTAAGCCTCTAGTTCCTGATTGTGTGCATTCAGGGAAGCATTCTCAATGGTCAAATAATTTAATTGCACATATGGATGTGTAGTAGTATGTTGCAATGCCTGGTAGTTTCTTCCGAGAGAGGAAAATTTGTCTCTGACTTGAGTCATGCATGTAAACATTTTACAAAATGCGGTGTCGATAGTGGGTAATAATAACAATGGTGCAGTGTGTGAATATGATGCTAGTGTGGGTGTAGATGCAGGGGTAAAGGAAAAGGGGAATGGGAGGGTGAATGTGTAGAAAATTTTGATGTGCCGAGATGTGGTGGTGAAATGGTGGATGTGAGTGGTGGTGTTGTAGGTGGTGAAATATCCATGTCACTAGACATGACATCTAGTGCACTAACAATGAATAGTGGTGTGATGGTGGGTGCATTAGTGGGTGTGAACATGAGATTTACAAAGGAGGAGAAATATATGACCAGTTGAGTTTCACCGATGGCTTGATGTAGAGGAGAAAGCAGGGGTGATGTAGACAGATGGGGAGGGGATACGGGTGACAAGGTCATTGATTGAGGAAACAAGAAAAGGGTTGCTTGTATGGAGGTTGATGGTGGTGGCGGGGATTCAATGATGATTGTATCGCCTAAAGTAGGTGATTTGGATGGGGATTCCGGTATCAATTGTGTTTCTTCTGAATGGGGGGATGAATGGGCATCAGTGGGCATGTGGATGTATTGGCCTGGTTCGGACATCAGACAATTCATCGACGGTCAAACTATGGTAAAGTTTTCCTCTTCAAAAAATGAAGTGCTTTGACAGTTCCCAGATACTTGACTAGTTCATTAAAGCCCTAAATGAACGAGTCTTCAAATCCTTCGCAAGCGAGTTCTTATTGTAGTATTTCTTGACTTTGATGTTCTGATAATTGTCGGCACGCCCACACGGCTTGGATATTGCGATATAATTTCTGAATGGCCAATGTATAGGTGGTAGCTTCAAATGTATCCTCTTCGTGGGTGCTCGTATCTCCTTGAGCTTCAGTTTCTTGTTGTTGCTATTCCTGTTGGTCCTCTTCTTGCGAGTTAAGATTGGTTTGACTTTCCCCATCTTCATCATCAATCACCGTCCGATCTTTCGCATCTGAGCTAGACACTACATGTTCTTGTTGCTGGTCAGGGGGTGTGGTAGGATAGCTTGGTCTTTCGTATTCTTGAGAGAAAATTTGGCCTTCTAAAAATTGAAATTCACTTGAAAATGCGTCATGCATTTCTAAATTAAATGTAGTGTTAGTGGGCTCTACCTCGAGATTAGGTATGGGAAATGTAAATGCATCTCCACCAATGGTGTTGGGAATCTCTCCGGCTTCTGTAGTAGCTGCTTGAGTTGGGGCTTTCAAGGGAATCACTACACTGGTGGTGCCTTCAATTATTATAGGGCATGAGAGTCGGATGCGTATCAGTGGTACAGATGCAGGAGGTTCGGTGGGAGACTGTTGGGTGGATGGTTGTGATGAAGGTGACTCCAAGACCTGTAGACATGGAATCGAGCCCCTCATATGCTTGCATGCCCTGCTTTTGCTTGACTTCCATGAATTTTTGGAGGGTCCTTTAAATTGTTTCGATTCCTCACTGGTCATAGCACGTTCAATTGGTAATTCATATGCCAAACACATGTAGAATATTCTCATGAGTGCACAACATCCGTGGATGACATGTTTGCGGATCCATCTCTACTGTGCTAAGTAAAATTGATCTTGAGTCCATGTAGCAAGGTTGATTGTTTGAGGGCCTGTATCGGCTAGATATAAGCCGAACCAAATGTGTTTCTATAGAATAGTGAAACGATCCTACGCACGGAAAGCAAAATGCTGCATGAAAATATGCAGTGGCTTTGATAATTTTGGCGTGATGGCCGAGATATCAGTTCATTTCAAAACGTCATCCCTTTTCATAGGTTCAAGAATGAGCCTTTCTCTTTCTGTTGGCATGTGAGTACCATGGATCTTAAGTGCGGCTTGAATGAGGTCTTTTGAGAGATAAAATTTCTTATGTGGGGCATCATTCACTAGCGATGGCAAAATACAAGTTCCTAGCAATTCCTTTCTCTCAAGGGGTTTGAGAGTTGTCACTAAATAAAAGCATCGATAGAAATCGGGTTTTGACAAAGGTGCACTAAAGTACTCAATGAAACTAGCCCTAGCCCAAATGGGTCGTAGCTCCTCTGAATTCTAAAGATCTTCAAATTCCCTAGAGAAGAAGTGATATCTCGCCCAAATGTCTCTGTTAAAACACAACATCACATCATAGATGTAGTTCGCATCTGCTAGGGGTCCCGCTAGTCCTTGGAACCAATGCGAATTATTGTGTACTTTTTCAATGCATCCAAGAGGAGGATCATCGATGGGCATCGGTCCCATGAAACAACAAAAGCCTTGAATGTTATGATATTAAGACAACCCTGCTATCGGAGGATGTGGGCAATCCTTTATGAAGTTATCTCCTTGACACCTAAAGCATGGTCTTTTTGGGCCCTGCGGTCTTGGCTGTTTCAACTAGGGCCATGCATTAGGGTTAGTATACATAACATTGGCATAGTTAGGCTCCCAATTGGGTTCCAATGGTGGACTATCAAATTGATAATTGATATGTTTCCATGTGTTCTGGGGACTCAGTGTAATATGCGGGTGGACTATCTACATGGGTGGAGTCAAAGCTGTTAGAATTGGGATCACTTTCAGTGATAAGGGGGGAAGAAGGAAATAAGGCCCTACTCAAGTTTTTTTCTACAATAACATATTTGACTGAAATTACATTTACCAGTGTTAAATTATACTCATTTTCATGGGCAAGTGGATGAGGATCCAAATGTGCATGTACGGACATTTGAAAACCAGTACTTATGTAACCATCATAATATGCGTGATAATTGGCACAAATTTCAGGTGTTTCAAGCCACGTTAGTCAGTGATGTAGTAAAATGGCTTATTGAGTACCCTCCCGATTACTTTTCAACATATGATGAGTTGAAGGTGGCATTTTTAGAGCGATTTAGGACTGCTAAGAGTGTTTTGGAGTTACATTCTTCACTTCAATATATGCTACATAAAGGGACAATCGAACAGTATGCATCGGATTTCAGATCTACACTACGATAGTTTTTGGTAGAAAAATGTCCTGTCGAAGAAATGTTAACAGAATTCTTTGTGGATGGACTTCAACCACCCATTAAAGAGAAAATCTATATGTTTATACTTGACCAATCCTGTACACTAGATCAAATTATTGACTTAGTGATCAGGATGGATCGGAAGATGTAGTTTGCCAATTTGGACACTGAGAAGACTAATTTGGTGTTAACCCTAGAGAAGCAGTTGTATTGCCTATGGTGTAGGAATGCGGGCCACATCACGGTCAATTGTGCACTTAACCAGGTATTTTGTCCCATTTGTAACAAAACTAATCATAGTTTGGAGGAATGTCACTTTAATGCACGAAATACCTTGGTGGCTACTGCACAAGTACAGGTACCTTCTTGGAAAGGGAATTTGACCAGGTATAAGCCCCAAGCTTCTACCGGACAATGGCAAAATAGTCATGATGCTAGACTTGCAGGACCATCTCAATATCCAGATTCACAACAATTTCCAGAGTAGCGACGTGGCTTCTGGCAAAACAAACAAGAGTTTGGCAGAGGACAAAGATTTCAACAACTCGGACCAAGTAACCCTGGTAATCACCCAATTTAGTGTTAGTTTTGTCTACAATATGGTCATAGACAGTGGGAATGCAAGGAGGCTAAGGAATATGATCAGTGCAAGCAAGAAGCAAAGCTCAAGGCGCCTATGGCCAATGTGGTGACTTTGGAGTGTTTGGAGCCGTCACCATCAATAGCCACCCGATCTTAGAAAGAGTATTCAAGTGGATAGAAATTGGATTATTTAATGCCTACAGAGCAAAAGCAAACTTCTAAGAAGGGAATACAGTGGGCTATGGAGTACCCGCTGCACTATGTGGATTCTCCATTGTTTCCAGTGTTGAAAGTTTTTCAAGCTCAAGAGTGTGGGAACATGCCCCAAATTGAACCTTCCACATCATCCACAATCAAAGGAGGCTGATTTCCACGAGTTGGAGGCATCCAATTATGCCCATAATGGAAAGAAGTTGATTAGAGAAGATTTAGCTCACGTCTTGATGTGATTGGACCTCACTTTTGACATGTATATGCTTTTGATTGGTTAAAGAGGTTAGTATGTGGTCTTTAAAACCTCTAATGAGTTGTATTATGACTTAGAGTCGTGGAAATACGTGCCCAAGCTGCCCCTTTGCTTAAGCACACCCCCTACTAGCTGTACTCTGCATATTTTGCAGAAATTTCACTTTTACACACTCTATCTATCTAGATGTTTTTGGTAGACCCTCGGTCTTGTAATTGTTGTTTCGCCTTCATCCGAAATCCATTTGCAATGATTTTTGTCTTGTTGGAAAGCTTATAAGTTCTACTTAGTGTGGTATAAGTCTCAAGTTCAGTGCCTGCACATGTGCAGAGAAATGTCCAGAACAGTGTCTGTCTAGTTAGCTCATACTCTGTGAAGAGATCAAGTTGTCTGTTTTGTTGCAGCTGGTTGAGGCATCATCCAGTATCCAAATGGAGTGATTTTACTCTCATTTGAAAGCTCTTAAAGTCTACTTTATGCCTGCAAAATTTCATTTTCAGTCTCTGCATATACTCAGAGAAACTTAGAAAATACAGAGCCTATGTCTGAAAAATTTCAGGATCCTAGGAGGGTTCATTTGCTTTTGTTGTGCACATAGGAGTGTTTATCCTCCAACATCCAGTAGAATCTTCCACAAAGAATCATATAAAAAGTATAGTTGGTACGAAATAAGAAGGAATCTCGTAAGAGCCATCGATGGGTACTGGGCCGGATACAGGTCTAACACAAAAACAAGGTTCAGATGGTCAGAAGCAAGGGTATAAAGATTATGAACCACCATTAAATAAGGAGTATTATGAAATTCTATAGGAATGACACATCAAACTATCTTTGGGGCATTGTTGGAACTAGTCCCAGCATTCCAGACATAGTTACTACATCAATTGCAGAAAAAATATACACCTTTTGAAAATCTGGAACCCTTAGTCGGATGGAAGACCAATCAAGGGTACAACTAGTGGGGCTAGTCAAAGATATCCCTATTCATATTGCACATGTTCTATTTAATATTACATTTGTTGTATTGGAACTGAAGGGGGAAATTTTAGATTATAACTTATTATTGGGCCGACCGTGGTTGCACAATGCCAAAGTTCGCCATAATTGGGATGAAAAGACAATTACTTTTCAAAGAGGGCATGCCAAGTTTTCTGTTCCTTTGGATGAAGAGCAACATTGCCTTCCGGAGCATAAACCAGTATTAGCAGAGCCTCCACATATGCTAGATGGACTCGACGAAGATGAGGAATAATAATTTTTGGAAGAAAATAGGGATTTACTCTCGTTCAGTGTAGTCGATGTGAATTCAATCATCAGTTCCGAATGGGACAGTATGACAGTCATGCTGTGCACGGAATCTCTGGAGTTGTAGGATGAGGATAGCATTGAACCAGTGATCAAAGACCCTATGGAGCATGGCCGAATATGTGTGGAAGAAGATTCTTTAGAGGTGGTCAATTTGGGGACTACGGAAGAGCCTAAGCCAGTCTGAATCTATTCGAAGCTTGCTCTAGAACTGTGGATGGCCTTGATTGCTTTGTTGCAAAACTATAAGGATGTTTTCACTTGGACATATTCAGACATGAAAGGTCTGGATCCAAAGCTTTATCATCACCAAATTTTGCTTAAACCAGATGCTACTCCAGTGATGCAACAGTGGTATAGAATGAACCCTAATTTTGCAGAGCAGGTCAAACATGAGTTGCACAGATTGATAAAAGTCGGCTACATAGTTCTCATTGAAAATTTGGAATGGGTCTCCCCCATAGTGATTGTTCCGAAGAAAAATAAACAGTTACAGATATGTGTTGATTACAGTAAACTAAATGTGGCCATTATGCTAGATCCTTTTCCCTTACCATTTTTGGATAGTATGCTTGATGAGGTTGCAAGAAGCGAAATGTATTCATGTCTCGATGGGTTTAATGGTTATGATCAAATCCAGATGGTGGAAGTAGACATACCAAAAACTGCCTTTATTACGAATTGGGGAGTCTTTGCATGTACTATCATGTGGTTTGGATTGCATAATGCGCCGAGTACTTTCCAATGCTTCATGCAACAAATCTTTGCCCTGTATCTTACTTCCTTTATGCACATTTTTCTGGATGACTTCTCTGTTTTGGGCACCATGGAAGCTCATCTAGAACATTTGCGAGCTTTTTTTGATTCTTGTCGGCAAGTCCACCTGTTGCTCTAGCACAATGGTGAGAACCATGTTAAGAAGCTTCACCTCCTTAATGTCAATCCGCGGAAGAGGTAGGAGTGATATGAAGATCGTGAATGTGAGATGATGTGAGAGTGAAGGTGAGAAGCATCGAGATGCACACACACATACACACACACAATGAAGAGACAAGCAAGACACAATGGAAGGTGGGAAATTAGCTCTATTACTCAAGAACACTATTACAAGCTCAAAATAGCTCTAAGCTCACACTGACCAACACTAACCAACCTCAAAAATGAGCTCTCTAGCTCTTTTTATAGTTTTTAGACTAGTTTTGACCGGTTTCACATCTAGTGACCGGCCTAGTTAAAAAATAGGTCCTAGATGCTATTTGGAAGGGTAAACGGTATCTAAAAATAACGAAAATTGGTACGCGCCTTCTACCTAAGCTCCTCAAGCTCGAGGACTCCTTGGCTTGCACAAAATGGAGCTATGGATTACAAAATGGGGTTTTCTATGTTACATATGTTACAATTAGTGATAAAAATCACTGTTGAATGTTTTGAAAAGTGATAAAAAACATATTTGTTTGAGAAATTGATCCGACTGGCTCCCTGCTCCGTCGTTACATGCTTCCGTGTTGTCTGTGCCTCTGGCTGCTTCCAACACCCCCCTCCCTCTCGCTTCTGTCGTCCTCGACAGAACCTTGTTGTGTGGTCTGTCGGATGTAGTTTTGTAGGAGGTCGTGAGCGAGGGTGTGCTCAGATACTCGAATGCCTCGGGCTAGGTCTGTCTCGAGCTTCTCCCAATTAAGTGGTTGTGGTTCATATGATGGTGGGAGTCTGTAATGCGTGGAATACACCAACTGTTCACAGGCAAATAATTGCAATATGTGGGTCGGCCTGCTGATGAACACTTCAGAGTGGTATTCCCAGAAACCGGTGGTGAACATTTCTTCGAATGTTTGCTTGTAGCACGTCGGTAAGTACTTGACTCTGCAATGCCAGGCATAACACACCGGGAGCGATGGCGTCGTAGTCATGTCATATGCGAGATCCAAGTTGCCATGCTCAAAGCCCGGGGTATTAACATGTGGTGCTTTGACTCGCCGGAAGACTTTAAATATCATTTGCATCATGTCAAAGATCTTGATAGTCATATGCGCTGCGATATCATCCATATATCTCAAGCGAGGGAGCCAGTGACGAATCGTTGCCATCATGTAGCCAATTGTCGGTAATCCTGTAGGTGGCCTGAAATATGGGTAGCTCAGCCAGTCCTGGCACTGCTTATTGTTTTGTACTTTGATAGCGAAGGCAGTCTAGGAGCGGCGACGTGGCATGGGTCCCCAACATGGGTTGTATTTTAAATGTAAAGGTGCCTTAACCCATGTGCTCATCATTTCAGGGTACTCCTGTAAAAGACGTGTACGCCAATCTGGTTGATAAATAGTGCCTTGTTGCGCATCTAGTGGCAAGTCTTCAGGCTCGAATTGAGTTGCATGTGATGGCTTCTTGCCAGTTCGCTTCTCTATGGCCAGCTGGTATTCGGCCATTAGCATGAAGTAAGGTTTGTATTGAAGCTCATGCCCGGATATGTACCTGCGTGGGGCCAATTGAGCAAAGTAGGGAGATTGCAAAATTCTTTCTTCGATCATGGCCATAGCATGTAGCTGGGCCTCGACTCTAGCTGAGTGCGTTGTTCTAATTTCCTCAATAGTCTTCATCCACGCGGGGGTCGGAAGTTCGTACGTCAACTGGCCTTTGACCGTGACTTGTCCGCCTGGGATGGGTTGTGGCTCGTACGCCTCTTCAAATGTTTCCTCCACCGGAATAGTTATGTTCTCGTCGTCAGCTGGGATCTCCGGTGGGGAGTCGGGCCGTGGTGGCGCTTCATATACGTCAATTCTGGACTGGAGAGTGATTACCTGGGCCCGTAATGCGTTGAGTTCGTCGAAAATTTCAGGGTCCACAGGTGCTGGTAATTCTGCTGCTACTTGTACTTGTTGTGTTGCCGGTTCTCTGAGCTGTAGTAGCTTGTGATCTTCCTTTAAGTTCTGATGCTCTTCGTTCATCCGATCATAGTCCTTGAGCAGTCTAACACGGTCTTCTAGCAACATCTTCATTGCTTCGGATGGGATTGCCTTGAATCTGCTAGGACTTAAGGGTTGTTCTGGATGGTCCAATGCCGCTTCCAAATTCTCTCTATTCTGCTCTTGGAGTCTCTGGTTCTCCTCTTTTGCTGCGGCTAGGTGTCTTCTTAGTAAGCCCATGTTTCGTGTTAGTGTTGCATTGCGGATTGTCTGGGCTCTTAATAAGTTATCCAAGTCAACAGTGGCTTCCTTGGTCTTGTCTTCGCTTTCTAGCTCCAATTTGTGATATGCCTCGCGTAATTCCTGGTAGCGGGTGTTCAGGGAGGCATTCTCAATAGACAATGAATTAAGCTGCGACTGTAAGTCATTGGTTGTCCTCTGCAGTTGCTGATAATTATCACCAAGAGATGTGAACTCGTCTCTGACTTGCGTCATACACATGAACATCTGTCGGAATGCATTATCTACAGTGGGTGATAGTATTAACGGGGTGCTAAATGAAGATGCAGTTGGTGTAGATGCAACGGGAACGGGGAATGGGGATGGGAAGGTGGATGATGTAGTGATTGTTGAAAATTGGGATGTGCCTAAAAATGTTTGTGCCGTGAGTGAAGGTAGTGATGGTGCAGTGGGTGGTGAGATATCCATGTCAGTGGACGTATCTAGTGCGGTGACCGTGAATATGGGTGTGATCGTGGGTGCGCGTGCTGGTGTAAATACGGGATTTACAAATGTTGAGGGGTAATTTACAGGGGGGCTGGCTGGAGCAGCTTGGTGGAAAGGGGAAAGAGGGGTTACAGTGGGTCGGGGAGGTGAGACGGGGGAGAAGGTTAATGGCGGGGGGAATGGGAAAAGGGGTCTTGGAGTTGTGGGGAAAGATGGAAAAGATTGATGAAGGAATGGGTTGGATAGAAAGGTGGGTGTGGGAAGGGGTAGATTAGGGCTAATGGGCGCGGGAATTGTGGGGTGAGTGGTCGTAAAGACGGTTTCTGCAACACCACCGGCGAATGAAGATGTGGAGCTGGGGGAAGGAGGGTGAAGAGGGGAGGCTGGATGGACGGGTGGTGAGAGAGGAGCGGTTGGGGTGGTCGGTGCTACTGAGGTTTGTACAGCTGGAGCGCGGGGTGGGGAATCTACAAAGATGGTTTCAACTGCCACCGAACTTTCAGGGACGAGGCGTGCCTCCTTGGCTTGTTCTGAAGATTGTGCTCCGGTTGGTACACGAATGTATTCGTCGGGCTTTGAAAGTAGTCGTACTCTGCGGGGGCCAAACTGTGGCAGTGGCTTTCGTTGCAAGTACCTGAGTGCTTCGTTGGAGCCTATTGATTTGACTAACTCTTTGAATCCTTTGATGTATGCGTCTTCGAATCCGCCTGTGACAAGTTCTTGTTCTATTATTTTTTGGCTCTCTTCCTCTGTCAGCTTCTTGCGTGCCCAAACTTTTTCCATGGTTCTATACAACTTCTTGATAGCCAGTGTGTAAGCTGCTGCTTCGTAAGTTTCGTCTTCATGGGTACTAGTATCGCCATGTGTGTCTGTTTGTTGGCCTTGGCCATCTGTCTGTTCATGCTCTTGGGATTCATGTGTTCCCTGGCTAGCTTTGTCGTCTCCTTGGTCGTCATCTGTTGTCGTCCTTTCGTCATCAGAGCTGGACATGACCTGTCCTTGTGGCTGATCCCTGGGTGTAGTAGGGTAGCTAGGCCGTTCAAATTCTTGAGAAAACAAGTGTCCTTCTGAATACTGGAACTGATTGGAGAATGCATCGGGCATCTCAAAATCAAAGGTTTGGTCCAGTGGCTCTGCTTGTCCTGGTTCTAAATGCGGTATTGGAAAAGAGAAAGCTTCCGCACCAATAGTGGTGGGAAGTTCAGCTGCTGTGGTGATAGGTTCTGTGGTTGGGGCTGCTTGGGGTGCGATTGTACTGGTGGTGCCTTCCGTTACCACTGGTCTAGATAACCGTATACGAATTGGTGGTACTGTGGGAGTGGCTGCTGTTGGTGACTGCTCTGGAGATGGTTGTGGCGAGGGTGATTCTGGGACTTTTAGGCACGGGATAGTACCTCTCATTCGCTTTCCGGCTCTGCCTTTGCTAGACTTTCTAGCCTTCCTAGTGGTGCCTTTAAATGCTTTCAGTTCCTCACTAGTCATGGTGCGCTCAATTGGTAAGTCATACGCCAAGCACATATATATGATCCTGGTGAGGGCGCAGCACCCATTGATTACCTTCTTTCGCTCCCATCGATGTTGTGCCAAATAGAGCTGATCAATGATCTAGCTGGCTAGATCAACTGTTTGCGGTCCAGTACATGCTAAGTACAATCCAAACCAGATTCTCTTGTGGGGCATGGTAAAACGATCCTGAGCTGGGAAAGCAAAGTGCTGCATGCATATCCGTAATGGCTTAGAGAGCTCAGGTGTTATAGCAGAAATATCCTCCCACTTAGTTACGTCACCACGCTTCATCTGCTCTGGGACTAGCCGTTCTTTCTCCGTTGGAGTGTGTGTTCCATGAATCTTGATGGCAGCCCTGATTAAATCCTTCGAAAGATAAAATCTTTTGTAAGGTGGATCATCCACTAAAGAAGGCAAAATAAAGGTTCCTGGGATGTCCTTATTCTCTGAGACCAGCAAAGTGGTGATTAAATAATAACACCTATAAAAGTCAGGTTTGGGTAGAGGATCACTAAAATACTCCGTGAAGCCGGCTCTGGCCCAAACATGAGTTAAGTCCTGGGTGTTCTGTAGGCCTTCGAATTCTCTTGAGAAGAATTGATACTTGCCCCATGTGCGGTCATCAAATGTCATATTTGCTTCAAAAATGAAGTCAGCATCAGCTAATGGTCCTGCTAGGCCTTGGAACCAATGAGAGTTACGGTGTATCTTCTCTGTGTATCCCATAGGTGGGTTATCGATTGGCATGGGTCCCGGAAATCCTTGGAACTCTGGCGGTGGAGCGGTCGGGTGGGATTCTGCTCGTAAAACATTGAGGGGCACCGCAGCCACTTGGGGCCTGCTTCCGATGGTCCTGCTTCGGTTTGCATGATGACTGATGAGCTAATGGAAAAGATCTGCTACAAAAGATTAACACATTAGTATGGAAATTAATTATGATCCCATTAAGGTGAGACCGCAATCCCTTTCCATAACCGATGTGTAACCCGTGTAGCCAAGTGTCGTGAAGTGATTAATGCAATGATTATTTGCAAAACTAATGCAGGTCTCTAGACACCTACATGGTCAGATTATGCATACATTTCTTGATGAGCCATTATTATGCATGATGTGGGGTTTGGGTGTATAAATTTATACAAGGTTTGGTTGAAGGTGAATTAGTACAAGGGTGGAGTTTAAACGGGGTGGGAGAATTGTTAGATAATGGGGTACAAGAAGACGTCTGGATACGTTTCGGTATCCATTTCCTAAGAGTCTTTGAGTGTGTGGTATGTTTCTGCTGAGGGACAAAAAGTGGTATCGGGTTTGGTGGTATTGAAGGATGAAAAGATTTCTGAGGGGTATATATTACATGGCTAGAGGGTTGGGCTATAATACATGGTTTGGGTACCCAAATCTGCATGGGTGTGGGTCTATGGATAAGGTATTTCTTGGCGATCCAAATCTGTCGAGTAATTGTGGCAAAAGATCGAGGGGACTTTGGATGCGAACTCTGCTTCTGTTGCCACTTTATCCTGTTCTCGTCTGTAGTGTTGCCAATAGCCTGTGGTTGCTGTCCTTTTCGCACCCATATTTGTTTCATGCCACTTGTTCTGTGATGTTGATACTGCTGCTTTCCTTGCCTTATCTGGTGGTGTCGTCGGTCTGGGTTCCTCTGTTGTGGTTGACTCATTCGTGGTTGGGTTTGAGAGGTCCATTGGACGCTCTGCTTTGGAAAAGAAGGGAGATCCAACACTTGCGTGACCTGCCCATTAGGAAGTGATTCGTTCTTTATCCTTAATCTAGGCCAGTCCGCAGCAAGTTTGGAAGGATGAGCACCGCAGGGTGTTGTGCTCATTTGGCCACTGATGCAACCCACCTGACCGCTGATTGTGTTCATCTGCCCTAGCAGTTGGGTAGCTGCCCCTTCTAGTTTGCAGGAAGCCCCAAGGAAGATTTCCTGTCGTCCCTCTGATTGACAATTGTCCCTAGCCAAGCCCGAGTGGGTTGGTGTAGACCTAACGTGACTGGTCTGACCCAAGATCTTCCGGTCTTTCGTTGCATGCGTTTCATAGGGTCGAGGGTTACAAACCTTAATCGGAATGCAATTAGGGAAGTCAAGCGGTATCACTCGCTTCTGTTCTAAGGTTCCAATCTGTAGGGAGCCTTGTCTAAGATTTAGGTCCACTGAGTGATCGTATAGCCAATCTTGGCCAAGGATTAGGGGTTCTATCAGGTCGTCATCATGGCACACTAGTAGCTTCGCTGTCATGGTCACATCCTTAATGAGGATAGGAAGGTCCACCTCACCCATGCAAGGGGTTTCGATGCCTCCTAGGCCTATGAGGTATGCCTCAATTGGCCGCATTTCTATTCCTGAATCCTTATAGTGGGACCATCTAATCGCACTAGTCGCAGCACCTGAGTCAATTAAAGCCCTGAGCTCTTGGCAAGGGTTGCCGTGCTCTAACCTGACTGTAATGAATGGTCTCCTGTCCACTATACTAGGATGAGTGTTTGACTTTACTTGACACATGGCCATGGGATATCTGGGTGTAGTTTCCAGATGGTTATAATGTTCTCTCCCTAGTCCTTGTCTTCTTAACTTCATGCATTTAATGCGTTCTATTACTTCTGCCTGAGCTTCCGCTCGTATTCTATTTTCTTCCTCCTTTCGCTTCTTTGCCAACGTGAGTCGTCTAAGCATATCCTCAGTAAGAGGTTCCTGATATAGCTTGACTCTACAACCACTAATATAATTAGGCATTATATCTCCTTCTAAAGTGGCTAACTGTACTGCTCCACTTGTTGAGAGTCTGTTAATGATCATAGGTCCATAACCTCGCTTTTCTAACTTACGTGCGTGTTGTTTCAGCGTATATACCAGAACTAAATCTCCTTCTTTTAGGCCTTTATCCTTCACATGTGCATCAAAATATGCTTTCTGTCGCTTCTTCGCTGTATATATTCCTGCTGCTGCCTTTAACCTGGTTTCTCCTAATCGTTCCAAGTCCATTATTCGCGCTGATAATTCATGGCCGGTCCACTGATGTTCTTGTGCAACCTTAAGGGTCGGTATCAAGAAGTCCAAAGGAAGCACAGCATTCTGACCAAAAACCATCTGAAAGGGAGTTGCATTGAGTACGGTCTTGTAGGCCACTCGATATGCCCAAACAGCGTGGTGTAACTGTTTGTCCCAATCTGAACGTTTGTTGTTCACAAGTTTCGTCAGTACGTTACAAAGGATCTTATTAGTGCTTTCAGCCTGACCATTGGCCTGAGGATGATATGGTGCGGATTTCTTGTGAATTACCATAAAATCATGTAGCAAATATTCAATGACTTGGTTTAGAAAGTGAGTTCCGTGATCGCTCACTAACTCTATAGGCAGTCCATATCTTGTAAAGACATTTTCAAATAAGAATTTTGCAGTTGTGTGTGCATCATTCTTTTTTGTGGCTTTTGCCTCTACCCATTTCGTAAGATAATCTGTGGCAACATTAATGTATTCCGCATGTGTACCTTTTGCAGGGGGATTAATGGGTCCTACAAAGTCTATACCCCACTTAGAAAATGCACGTCCGCCCATCATGGGTTTCAATGGCATTTCATCTCTGCGAGTAGGAAACTGAGTTCTTTGGCACACATCACATCTCTTTACATAGGTATGAGCATCCAGGTGAAGAGTGGGCCACCATAATCCTGCAAAGAGGATGGCTTTTATTATCCTATCGGGTCCAAAATGCCCTCCTGCAACACCTTGGTGTGCAGTCTATAATATGCTCAGATAATCGCTCTCATGAACACATTGTCTTAGATATCCATCTCGTCCTCTTTTGTATAGATTATCGCCAATAAGTGAATAGTCGTGAGCTTCCTGCTCTAGACTGCGTTGTCGAGCTAAGGTCATTCCTTGAGGAAATGTGTTCGTCCTCAAGTATGTCACTAATTGTTCGCTCCAGTCTGGTGTGAGAGACACATGATATAATGTAGCATGCTCTACTGGCGGTCTTTCACAACAAACGTGGCATTCCTTACACAACTTGTAGACATCTGCTTCCATCGTAGGCCAATATACTCCTAATCTATGCAGAGTCTGTAATGTTCGATGTTTTGAATGATGTTGCTTTAGTGCACCTACATGTGCTAATTGCAAGCAATTCGCATGTTCTGATTCATCTACACAACAAGCAAGAATCTTTTGATTATCCTGTTTATATATGCTACCTGCCATTATTTGGTATCTCTGAGACTTGGTAATCTCTCCTTCTTCGATCTTTATCTTAGGATTCTTGGGTCCGTATGTCAGAATAGGGACTATCGGCTTAGCCCATTCTGGTGCTATCTCAAGGTTAAACAAATATGCATCTGGTAACTCATCCACTACTCCTTGAGGAGCTTCTCCTGAGGTTAATCTTGAAAGGTGGTCAACTCTAAGATGTGTCTTTCCTTTCCTGACTACGACTTCAAAATCATACTCCATGAGTAATAGAAACCAACGTATTAGTCGTCCGGTGTTACATGGTTTGTTGACTAAGTACAATAGTGCTTGATGATCTGTAAAGAACTTGAATTTATTGGCCAACAAGTAGTGCCTAAACTTCTTTACTGCGTAGATCATCCCTAATCCTTCTCGTTCCGTCGTGGTGTAATTTCTTTCTGCTGCGTTCAATTGTCTGCTCGCGTAAGCTATGGGGAGATCCATATTACCTTCCTTCGTGGGTTGTGCTAACACACATCCTATGGCATAATTGGATGCATCCACATGTACATGGAATGGCTTACTCCAATCCGGTGTAGTCAATATAGGTGCTGAGCACAAGCGTCGTTTAAGTTCATTGAATGAATTTTCACATTCATCTATCCATTCAAAGTTGGTTAAAAGAGAGTACAAAGGCTTGGCTATGATTGCATACATGTGTATGAATCTCCTATAATAACCGCAATGGCCCATAAATGCCTGTACCTCTTTCACATTAGTTGGTCTAGGTAAGTCTGCAATTACCTTCACCTTTTCCTCATCCGTAGAGATTCCATTTTTTGACACAATGTGTCCTAGAATTTTGCCTTGTCTGACCATGAAAACGCACTTTTCTGGGTTCAAGCAAACCTGATATTCTCGACATTTGTCAAATATTTGTCTTAACTCTGGGATATGTGTCTGTCTTACATTTGAATGAGCACATATGTCATCGACATAAACTTCCAAACTCTTGCGTAAGAATTCCTTAAAAACATGACACATGAGTCGCTGGAAAGTGGCGGGTGCATTTGTTAAGCCAAATGGCATCACACGAAATGCAAATATGCCCCATTCAGTGGCAAATGCTGTCTTCTGTTGATCTTCTGGAGCAATGGCTACTTGATTATAGCCTGAAAAACCGTCAAGAAAGCTGTAAACTTCCTTGCCCGCAACTCTTTCCAATAGATGTTCCGTGATAGGAAGAGGATAACTATCTCTAATCGTGGCGGCATTAACTTTTTTAAGGTTAATACACACACGCAATTTTCCATTCTTCTTGGGCACAACCACAATGGGGGATACCCATTCGGTATGCTCAATTTCGTAAATGAATCCTGCTTCTATCAAGCGATCTATCTCCTCTTTAATCTTCGCAGCGTAGTTATCATTGTACGTGTACGGTTTCTGTTTCGTAGGTTTTGCATCTGGAGTCATCAGGATTCTATGAGAACATATATCTGGATCTACTCCTTTCAAATCTTTATAACTCCAAGCAAAAACATCTCTATATTCGCGTAATAGGGCAACTAGCTCTTCTTCTTCTTCAGTTGTCAAATCATGCCCTATGTATGTACATTTTTCTTCTTCTCCTTCGATAGCAACTATTATTTTCTTGGTTTTCTCTCGGTTATCATATACTTGTCTGTCATTCGCGTTTCTATTAGGCATTCGTACCATGATTCTTCTATCTTCGATTTCATATTTCTTGAAGTTCTCGGGTACTTCAAATAAAGATTCTTCTTTTTCTGACATGGTTTCTTCCTTCTTTCTTTTCTTGCCTTCACTCTTGTTAGTCACTTCCATGGCTAACCTCACCTCATTCGTAATTTCCTCGTGTCTCTGAGGGTGAGTCTCTACCTCGAAAAAATATTCTTCCTCTGATGCAAAGGGTGGGTCCATGATAATTGATTCTAAATCAAAATCGCTTGCATCCTCAAATGCATCAATGTTAGGTTCACACTCTTCTAAAATTGCATCGCACATAATTGGCTCTATCGTGAAAACTGATATGTCATAGCCATCCTCGTCACAGTGGGGTGTCCATTGTTCTTCATTGATGGCTACATCCATGGTTGCTAGGATTTCTGCCCAACCATGGGGTTCAAACTCTTCGTCTGGGAATACTACAGGTGCGTAGGCTGGGTCTTGAAGGGTTCGTGGATGTTGTTTTGCACCTAAGGTCCTGGCTTCTAACCTTTCTTCCTCTTGTTTTGCTACTTTACACATCCATAAATGAGTATCCTCATGCAACCAAGAAGGATCTGATTCTAATGAGTGCATGGATTCCGTCTCTACTGGTGTCTTATGGATGGTATTCCATTGTATTGGGGGTACATCTCTATGTGAATAGTCTTTAAGATTGACCTTGGTAGTCACTCCTAAATGTTGCAAGTACAAGGAGTTAGTTCCCCAATCTTGTACAATTTGCAACTGACGCATGAATGGTCGTCCCAATATCATCTCATAAGCATGGTTTTTTGCAAAGTCACAAATGGCAAAGGTATGCTCAAATTCTACGCCACAAGTGGTGAGAGATATGCCTTCTAGTAGGCCTAATGGTTTTTCTATGTGTCCATCAGCCATTTGTAGCTTCATCCTGGTGGGTCTCAATGCTGGCTTACCCCAACGTTTCCATAAAGCGATGGTAGCTATGGCTACTCCGGCTCCTGAATCTAAGATGGCTTTCGTGGTGTAGCCCTGATGGGTTATCGGAAGATACGTGTTACCTTCCTCTCCTTCGCTTACATCTCCGATCTTTTCTACGGGTATTTCTGGTACCTTATTTTGTGATCCTATTTGTGAGGGAGTTGTAGCAAGCTCGGGGAATTGATTTGCTACATGTTTCCACAATTCTGGTTTTACCTTCAATAACTCCTCCAGAGTAAGGTTACATTGTACTTTAGTGTTCTTGATCACTTCCGTGTTTCTAGGGATTACTGATTCTTCATTCCTCACTATTATCGTGGGTGCTCTCATACTAATAGACTTTGCTTCCCAAGGTCCTGTGAACTGAGGTAATTCTTGTAAAGAATTAGATTCAAATCTTGTGTGTTCACTCAGTTGTTCTTCCTCTACATCATCGTAAATAGAGGGGATGTCTTGGGGAAATTGTTCCTGCAAGTCGTCTATTTCTTGAATAGGAGGATGAGTTCCTTGTTCTTTTCTCCATTTCTCTTCCTGGATTTCTCTCAAAAATTCATGTGAATATTTATGTATGGAAGACAAATTGTCTTGACTTTCTGTATTGGGTACTTCAGACAGGGATGGCGCATTCCTTTCCTGTGTCTCTGGGACAATAGGGTTCCTAGGCTGATCCTTTTTCTCTTTGCTGTCGATCAAATATTCTAGCCTCTCCATTAGTCCTTGAAAGTGTAACTCCGGTTTTGCCATGTTATTCCAATTAAGATATCTAGAGGCTTCGAACAAAGCTTGTGCTAGTTCTACCATTTTCATGCAAAGTTTAGTTCTCTCAATTTCTAGATCAGCTCGAGGGTAGTTTTTGCTCATTTCAGCTACCTGAGGTCCCTCTTTTAATCTAGCCTGATATGCACGAAACATCATGTCTAGATTTTCTGGTACGGGTTCTGCTAAAACTGATCCTGATTTCTGAGCTGGATTCTCTTGATTCAATTCCTATGAAGTCAATTCTTGGATTTTGGCTCTAGATTCCTTCAAACTTCCTTCCAACTCACTTATCTTTTTACTCCACTTTCTCTTTATTCTTTCTCTAGAATCTTTCCAAGATTTCGTCTTTTTACTACTAGATTCTGCAACTTCTCTAGTTCCGGCTACTTTCTCTTGATTAAGCTGTTGGTTCTGTAAGAGCGCCTGGGCTCTTGTGATAGCTTGGATAGGCACGTATGTAGGGTTGGATCCCTCTGCGTTATTTACAATACCTATCACGTTGATTGGTGTCACATTCGAAGCGTTAACAGGGTTCTTAGGACAATCTTTGATTATGTGCTCTTTGCCACAATCGGCACAAAAGCCTTGGATGTTATAGTACGGTGATTGTCCTGCTATCGGGGGATGTGGACAGTCCTTTATGAAATGATCTCCTTGGCACCTAAAGCATGGTCCTCTAGGGCCCTGTGGTCTTTGTTGTCTCAATTGGGGCCGTGGATTTGGGTTTGTGTACATCACATGAGCGTAGTCGGGCTCCCAACTAGGTTCCACTGGTGGACTATCGTAATGATATGTCTCCACATGTTCTGGTGACTCTGTGTAATATGCGGGTGGACTATCTACATGCGTAGAGTCAAAACTGTTTGAGTGTGGGTCACTCTCTGTGATCAAAGGTGAAGAAGGCACTAAGGCCCTACTTAGGTTCTCTTCTGCAGCAGCGTATTTGACTGAGATGACATTCGCTGGTGGGGGTGGCTGTTGAGCTAAGACAGGTTGAGGTCTCTGTTGAGCCTGGTATGGGTAGTTCTAAGGAGGCCTATAGTAATAAGGCTGAGCATTGTATTGGCCTTGATACCTACCTGGCTGTGCGTATGCTTGCGGGTAGTTCTGTCTTACGGTTTGTTTGTTGTATGGGCAGTCCTGAGCCGTATGATTCGTGTATCTTCTCTCAATTGTACAATATTGGCCACTAGGGTTGGTTTGTGGTTGTGGTGCATTGGGACACACATTTGCCATATGATCACCACCACAGGTGTAACAACGCTTGTTCATTAGCACCCTAGGTTTACTAGAAACTCCTAGTTTCTGGGCCACTTTTTCTGCTAGGTCTTCTATTGAGCTAGACAATTTTGTGGATGCTAGAGATGAACAGTCTGAGTCCTTATAGACCTTTGAGAGTTCCAACTCATCTCCTAAGTTGTCCTCAATGTCTATACAAATTCTTACACATTGCTCTAGCGTTCTGGGTTCTTTTAGGTACACATAGGAGCGTAGTTTAGAGCTCAACAAGCCATCTAAAAACAATGACACTTGCTTAGCTTGTGAGGGTAGCTCTTGCATTGGACACCGTTCAACATATTGTCTAAACCTACGTCCGGCCAGTCTAACTGTTTCCTGAGGGGTTTGTTTAAAGCTATGAATCAACGAAGACGTGTCATGTCTAATCCCACTTTTAGAGAATTCGGTGATGAATGACTCTAAAAAGTGATGGATGTCTCTGAATTGCCTTTGTTGCAGAGGTTGGAACCAAGTTAAAGCGGTATTCTTTAACGTTAGTCCAAATGCATTATATTGCGTGAACATGTCTTCAACTTGTTCTGCTCTTAGCACTTGCTTGAATTCTGCGACATGGTCATAGGGATCTCCTGTCCCATCAAAGTAATTCTTCATGGATTTTACTAACTGTGTGGGTCTCAATATTCTTGCGTGTTCGCGCGGCCTAGGTGGAGGAAAATCATCTCTACCACCTAGTATTCCATGATCTCTTTGTCTATCCGCTCTATTAGTGTTCGTGGTTGTTCTATCTCTCCCTATGGGATGAGTGAAGCTTACTTCCGGTCTCTCTTTATTTCCCTCTCTTTGATTTCCATGGGCTGAGGATGTTCCTGCCCCTTGTTGACTTGTATTCATGTTCGTTCTAGATGGATGGAATACCAATTCACCTCTCCATGTGTATGTGTTTTTAGCACGGTCAGGCACCACAAAGACTCTTTCTGAAGTCTCATCCAAGTATACAACCTTTCCAGGTGTATCCGGGTCCTTGAACTCGTATATAGTGATGATACCTACCTCACTAAGTAGTTCTGTCTTGTATCTCCAAAAGGCTTCATCAGTTTCTTTATTTACAAACAACTCTATGCTTCTGTTGTCCTGAGGGATCCATTCCGGAATTAGTACTCGTGTCAGTACAGATTTCCCTCTAGGTGTTCTAGGCTCTTCTAATGGTTCTTTTCCTTGAGGTTTTGCTTCCGTCTCTGGTTGTATCACGCCAAACTCGTTGGTATTGTTTGGCTGCGTACTTAAGATGTACATCGTTCCTTCCTTGTCTATGTACGCGTCTCTCTCGAATTTCACCACTGGACGTTCCAATCCAATGGGTTGATCAGGGTTGTGCATTTGCACCACTTGCCTTCGCAAACCATCCTCATAGATGCGAGCACCTAATCGGTTGGTTCGGAGAAACTCTAGTTGCGTTCTATAGGGTCCTTCAGGTTTTTCTAAATAGGCTACATTCGACCCTCCTTCTGGTCTTTCTGTGCTAAATGCCATTTCTGATTCGCTAGTATCTGAGCTCTCGTAGGGATAACTAGTGTTCAATTGTTGAGCCCACGATCGAGCAGTAGTTCTTACACTTGCCTCTGATGATCTAAGGCTTCGTCGGTCCCACTTGCCTATATGTTTGCCCGATCTAAGGTTCATTAATTTTCTTCCTTGCACACTCAGTACACGCTCAGATCGTCAATGATTCTTTGTTATTACTTTCTTGATTCTTTTTAGATTTCTTTAGATTCTTGTCTTAATGTATGCGTCAGGAATTCGACTTTCCGTTATAATTTTGAGTTCTCGTTTCGTCAGACTTATGTTCTTTCCTTTAGGTTTTCGTGTCACACACCTTTACTTTAGTCTTGAACTTGATAAATTTAACTCTCTTGAACTTGAGGCGTTCCTATCGTCGTTAATCCACAACACTACCGTTTAGCCTAAGCTAAGAATTGACTGAGGGGGTTGAGTAATCTTCCAACCTCGAGTCAGCTTTTCTGGTTGCTCTGATGCCCAAGAAGCCGCGCTTCCCAAGCTTTATGCCCTTCACTACCTTGCCTTGGTTGCCTTCGAATTGCTAGACCTGGACAAATCCAATATTAGACCAATTCACAGTTGGATGATCAAGCACTTGAGTATATACACCTTTTAAGTCCCTTCCCTTTTGCCCAACTTTTTAATGCTTGCCCCCTGGCTTTCTAGTCCCAAACTAGGTCAACCTCAAAATAGCTTATCTAAAAATAGATGTATCCTTTAAGAAAAAACAGTTGAGGTCACGTAGTACTCATCAAGACCTTTCTAACGAGCTATTAAGCTCAAAAAACGGACTTCGGATGAAAAAGTTATGACCGTTCAGGCCCTGGGGGGGTAAAAACTCACAAACGGTTTTTCTCCAAATATAAGCTAAGGGGTCTTCTATGAGTCTAATCACCCAAAAATTTCCCAAAAATAGCCCCAAAATTGGCCAAAAAATGAAACCCTAAAATTTGCGATGGGGGTGCACAATCGCGATGGTCTGAGACAATCGCGATGGTCTAGGACCGTCGCGATGGCGTGAGGGTGCCCCGTCGCGATGGCGTGAAAGTGCACAATCGCGATGGCGTGAAATTGCACAATCGCGATGGTCTGAAAGTGCACAATCGCGATGGCGTGAAATTGCACAATTGCGATGGTCTGAAATTGCACCGTCGCGATGGCGTGAACTTGCACAATCGCGATGGCGTGAGAGTGCACCATCGCGATGGCGTGAGAGTGCACCGTCACGATGGTGTGAAAGTGCACAATCGCGATGGCGTGAACTTGGACAATCGCGATGGTCTGAAGTTGCACCGTCGCGATGGCGTGAAAGTGCACAATCGCGATGGCGTGAACTTGGACAATCGCGATGGTCTGAAGTTGCACCGTCGCGATGGTCTGGGCGCGATGGCGTGAGCCAACCGCGATGGTCTGAATTTTTGAAGTGTCGCGATGGTCTGAAGTGCACCGTCGCGATGGTCTAGATTGCCACGTGGCACCGTCGGCGCGATGGCGTGACACAATCGCGATGGTCAGAGACCGTCGCGATGGTCCGGCCAAGCCGTCGCGATGGCGTGAGCCAATCGCGATGGTGTGACACAATCGCGATGGTCAGAGACCGTCGCGATGGACCACCAAACTGTGATTTTTTGAGATGCAGCTATGGATTCCTACACACGCAGGACACAAACGGAAATTTCTGACAGAAACTGAAAATTTTACCTTTTCCAAGCTTTCCTGATGCTCTGGAGCTCTGTACCTGCAAGAAAACTCAAGAAAACAAAAGCACATGCAAGCACAAAAGCTCTCTCTCACTCTCTCGCATGCACAAATGAGGGGAAATGAGGAGAATGGGTGGATATGGTGAATTTTCTGATTTTTTTGGAGATGAAGATGATGATGCGGTGATGAAGATGGAGTGTGGGGGAGGTGAAAAACACTAAAAACTAAGTAAAAACAACAACAAAAACTGAAATTTTTACCTTCCAACGCCACTTCTTGCTATACTCTTACCATCACACATTCGTCCTAGACTCGATCCCCGGCAACGGTGCCAAATTTGGTGTTGCTCTAGAACAATGGTGAGAACCACGTTAAGAAGCTTCACCTCCTTAATGTCAATCCGCGGAAGAGGTAGGAGTGATATGAAGATCGTGAATGTGAGATGATGTGAGAGTGAAGGTGAGAAGCATCGAGATGCACACACACATACACACACACAATGAAGAGACAAGCAAGACACAATGGAAGGTGGGAAATTAGCTCTATTACTCAAGAACACTATTACAAGCTCAAAATAGCTCTAAGCTCACACTGACCAACACTAACCAACCTCAAAAATGAGCTCTCTAGCTCTTTTTATAGTTTTTAGACTAGTTTTGACCCGTTTCACATTTAGTGACCGGCCTAGTTAAAAAATAGGTCCTAGATGCTATTTGGAAGGGTAAACGGTATCTAAAAATAACGAAAATTGGTACGCGCCTTCTACCTAAGCTCCTCAAGCTCGAAGACTCCTCGGCTTGCACAAAATGGAGCTATGGATTACAAAATGGGGTTTTCTATGTTACATATGTTACAATTAGTGATAAAAATCACTGTTGAATGTTTTGAAAAGTGATAAAAAACATATTTGTTTGAGAAATTGATCCGACTGGCTCCCTGCTCCGTCGTTACATGCTTCCGTGTCGTCTGTGCCTCTGGCTGCTTCCAACACCACCTTTGTTTGAACCCGAATAAATCAACTTTTGCAGTTAAATGTGGCAAATTATTGGGCCATGTCATTTCGTAAAAGGGCATAGCAGTGGATCTCGATAAGGTCAAAGTTATCCTTGAAACTCCAGCACCCCATAATCCAAAGCAAGTATTGCGTTTTTTGGGTCAGGTGTGATGGTATGGTAGGCACTTATGATGTCTTGCTCATATTGCCATTCCATTAAACAAGTTAGCACATGTGAAACCGACAGATTTTGTATGGACACCTGAAGCACAAACAGTGTCTGAGCGCTTATGGAAAATTCTATCCACCACACCGATACTGAAATTTCCAGACTGGATGCAATCATTTCATGTATTTGTGGATGCTTCAAATAGGATTGTTCGAAGTGTCTTGATGTAGAAGGAGGATCACTATTGGTTCCGGCCTGTGTACTATGCTAGTTAGAGACTCACAACTACTGAACAAAATTATTCGACGACGGAACGAGAATGCTTGGGTTTGGTTTATTCAATAAAGAAGTTTCAGCATTACTTGTTGGGTCGTGCATTCACTTTTCATGTCGATCACAGTGCACTGTTGTATTTGGTGAAATAGTAGAATTTGGTAGGCCGCCTTGCTCGGTGGGTCTTGCTTTTACAAGAATTCCAATTTGACATCGTTCATTGCCAAGGCGCTAGTCATGCTATTGCAGACTTTCTCTCACGCATCGATCATGGGGAACCTCCTGATGGAGTCGATGACACTCTTTCGGATGCAGAAGTTTTTTCGGTAGTTGAAGTGGAGAATGCTCCTCACACCTACCCCACATGGTATGAAGAAATGCTCAGTTTTCTTGAGAATGGCATTGCTCCCTCCTACTTAAGCTCCACAGCATGAAAAAAACTTGGCCCTCGCAGTCGTAGGTTTACTGTTATTATGGGCCAATTATGTCATAAGGACCCAACTGGAGCACTGTACATTTTAATCTATACGGATTATTGTACACATTGGGCCGAAGCATGGGCAACTAAGCATGCTAGTGCACAAACAGTAGCAAGGAAATTGCTGAATGATATCTTTTTGTGTTAGTGATTACTAGTGACTAGTTTTCGATCAGGCAACTCATTTTTTGAATCAGTTTATTGCCAAACTCACCACAGACTACCAAATTAAGCATAAATTTAGTTCCCCCTATTATCCTCAGGTGAATGGATTGGTGAAAAGCACGAACAAAGTTTTACTTGATATGCTCCAAAAATTGTTGCTTGATTCAACAAATCAATGGGAAATTATGCTCCCCACAGTCCTTTGGGCTTGCAGGACTACTTATAAAGTTTCGATCGATAGCACACCTTTCAAACTGCTCTATGGACAAGAGGCCATACTACCCTTTGAATTTGCGATACCTAGTCTCCGAATTGCGGTGCTGAAGCGGTTGGTTCTAAAGGAGTCTTTTGCGTATCGAATGGATCAGTTGTGGCACTTAGATGAATAGCATCATCATAGCTTTTTACTGCTCCAAGAAGTTCAGAGCCATTAGAAGATGTGGCATGATCGAAGTCTCCGAACTAGGATTTTTTGACCAGGGGATTTGGTTTTGTATTTTCACTCCAAAATGAAGAGAAAGATGGGTAATGGGGATCGTGGGATCTCAGGCATGATGCGTAGTATAACTACTTAATATGCAATCGTACATGCAATCAACAAATGGCGATGGCCACAACGTTTCAAATCTGATGATTGTTCTTATTTTGAGAGCTAAAAATCAGTGCACATTTGCGAGTTACGATTCCTTAATCAGTAATCATGGCTCAGACTCACAGCTCTCTACACAAGCAGGCCGGGCATAAAAGGCTGCTGTTGAAGCTCAAAGCCAAGGACAAAGCATGGAAGCACATCAAAAGGTGGACATATGAGGAAAGGGAGCAAGTAGGGAGCTCCAAGAAGTGTATGTCAAATTTTCAGAAGAATCCCCTACAAAAATAGTGATTTTCATCACTAGAAACCATTGTAAATACCATTATCTATTTTTAGTAACTCCATTTTGTTCAAGCCGAGGAGTCCTCGAGCTTGAGGAGCATTAGAAGTACCATCGTACCAATTTTCATAATTTTTAGACTCCGTTTGAGCCCTCAAATAAGCCCTGGAACCTAATTTTTAACTAGGCCGGACACTAGGTCTGGACAGGGCCAAAACTAGTTAAAAACCTATAAAAAGAGCTAGAGAGCTCATTTTCGGGGTTAGCTTCTTGTAGATTTCAGTTTTGTAATAGATTTCTTCTTGTAATCAAATCCTTCCATTGTTCCTCTCTTTGATCTTGCCGTGTGCGCGTGTGTGTGTGTATGTGTGTGCATGTTTGTGTGCTTTCACTCACGCACTTGTGCCTTCACTTGCTCGTGGTCTTCATACCAGTCCTCACGTCTCCGCGGATTGACAAGTAAAGGAGGTGGTGCTTACGCTTGAGCTACACCAAATTTTGGCGCCGTTGCCGGGGAGAGAGCTTCGAGGACGAGCATTGTGATGGTAAGATCGTAGATTTGCGACGTTGGAAGGTAAAAAAACTATCATTTCAGTTCATTTTCTGTTTTTTCCTCTTCATCTTCATCATCATCATCATCTCCACCTTCTTCCATCTTCTTCTTCATAGAAATTTCTTGTTTTTTAGTGCATTTTCACCATTTTCATTCCATTTTTCATGCATTATTGTGTGTGAAGGAGTTAGGAGGTGCAAGGGAGAGCAAGCGCTGTATTTTTTTCATGATTTTCTGCTCATACGGAGCTTGCCATAGCCGGCGCTCAGAAATTTGAATTTCCCGCCAAAAAACGCGATTCTGTGATGAAAATCGCGATTCTGTGAAAATTCAAAATTTTTTGAAAAATCACGATTTTTCAGTTTCCCGCCTAAAAGTTGGTTGAAAAGAATCGCGATTCTGTGTTTTTCAAAAAAAAAAAAAAAACACACGATTCTCTGCTCAAAATCGCGATTTTCACAAATCACGATTTTCAGCAAAAAACACGATTTTGTGAAAAACCCGACTTCCTGCTCAAAATCGCGATTCTCACAAATCACGATTTTCAGCCAAAAATACGATTTTGAGAAAAACACGATTCTGTGGAAAAACACGATTCTCTGGGACAAAATCGCGATTTTCATGTCAAAAACACGATTTTGAGAAAACACGATTCTGTGGAAAAACACGATTCTCTGGGACAAAATCGCGATTTTCATGTCAAAAACACGATTTTGAGAAAACACGATTCTGTGATTGGGCTCAAAATCGCGATTCTCAAAAAAAAAACACGATTCTCTGCTCAAAATCGCGATTCTCACCAATCACGATTTTCAGCAAAAACACGATTTTGTGAAAAAGGCGATTCTGTGAAAACACGATTTTTTGCTCAAAATCGCGATTTTCAAAAACACGATTTTGTGCTCAACATCGCGATTTTCATGTGAAAATACGATTCTCTAAAACACGATTCTGTGCTCAAAATCGCGATTTTCATGTCAAAAAAACGCGATTTTCAGAAACACGATTTTGTGATCAACATCGCGATTTTCAGAAACACGATTTTGTGATCAACATCGCGATTTTCAGAAATACGATTTTGTGATCAACATCGCGATTTTCAGAAACACGATTTTGTGCTCAACATCGCGATTTTTTTGACTTCACAGCATCGCGATTTTCAGAAAGTTCACAAAATCGCGATTTTCTCCAAAGGTCCTGTTTGCCTGTTTTGAACCCCAGGAGCCTGATTTGACATAACTTTCTCATCCAAAGTCCATTTTTTGAGCTCTATAGCTTGTTGGAAAGCTCGTTTCAAATCCTACACGATCTCAACTGTTTTTTTCAAGAATAATGCGTTGATTTTGAGATAGGATAATTTGAAGTTGACCCTCAAGTGGGACTAGGAAACCAGGGGGGCTCCCAAGGACTTTTGAGCAATACAAAGGGGGAGAAAATTGTGTCATGGGAAAGAAAAAAGCAAAAGATAGAAGAAAAGGGGCTAAGATCGAAAAAACGGAGGGCGATAAACATGAAATACATGAGATAATATCACATCAAGATGAAACATTTAGAGAAAAATTGAAAGGGATCGAGGAAACGGGGGAAATGTCTAGGGGGGTCGGATCCATATTTGCAACAAGAGAATATCACAATATGTTGGTGGATATAAGAATAGGATATGAATGTAGAAGGTTGAGTGCGTATATCAATCCTCATTGTGAGTGGAATTTGATTCATATTGACTTCTTGACCATTATTTTTGAGAACATACAACCAACAACTCATTCTTCTATCCTCATGGATGATGAACATTATGAGTGCATGGGTCAAGTTGTGTTGCCTGTTATGGTGGGTGATATGCAATTTTCGGAAACATTCTTTGTCATGGATTGTATAGATGAAGGCTTGATCATTGGCACCCAAAGGTTCATTAAACAAAATCATCAAGAATTGGAGGTGCCTTCTCCACCCATCATCCATGCTTCTACATATATGTCTATGGAAAATCCTAATGACTATCCACCTTATGATGATTGGGGGCAAAATCATCTTTTCACAGAGCTTGCCTTTAATGAGAAAATTTTTCTGTCTACTCATGTTTTTGAATCTGATCCTTCTTTGAGTAAATCACAGGAAACCTTAGAGAATGGAGATATGGAGGACTCCAAGTGTTTGGGGGATGTGGAAGGACCCTCTCTTCCTGTAAATTTGGATTCCCCTCATGAAGCCATAAGTAGGGATGATCTGCACTCAGATGGTCAAGAAGGAGATGATCAACCACTGTTGTGTATCACTGATGTGGAAAAGGAGGTCGACTCTAGGGTGAATCATGACAATCCATCACCCATTTATACACCTAGGGATTCTATGTGTAATAAGGATAAATGTCTCGATGAATCTCTAGATCAATCTCAAACCACACAGCCCATTGATCCCTTGCATAAGTCTGATGTAGGTATAGAAGATCAACCCTTGTTGCACTCCCCATGTAAGGATGAGTTTTCTCAAAAAACTCACATAGAAGGCCCAAAAGACCCTTACATCAAGAAACAAAAATCACATTTTCTTGGTAATGTCAAGCAAATTTGGGTGGCCAAGAAATTACTTAGAGCCCAACCCAATCGCACTATGATATGGGTACCAAAGAAAGCCCTGGCACAAAATCAGTCCCCTCACACTAGACTTCAAAATCTATGGTCTAGGCCTACCACGACTTATCCTCAAGAAAGACCACTTCCAATCAAAGGATCCCAAGCAGTCAAGCCTAAGCTCAGACAAAATCCAAGGAGGGACTTTAAGGCACCAACCTGCACAACAAAGACACCAAGGCGAGGTAAAGAACTGAATCAAGCACAGAGCTCCAATACAGATCAAAGAACCTCTTCTGCAAGGATATGGGTTTGGAAGACGAAAGCACTGATAGCATCCACCAAAATAAAGAGCCCGCCACGATGGATCAAACCCTCAGGAGATCATTCAAACACGAAGTGGCCAAAGGTGATCTCTACCCAGTTGTAGACTGTTCTCAAATGGATCCCGATAAGGAGGAATGATCAGTTGTCCTCTCGAGATACAATGGATACCTCCAACAAAGATGGCATCAATATCTGCAAATAACATTGCAAACCTCGACGAGCGACAACCATGTGCCCTTTGCACAACCCTGTCTTATGCACCATTCAGGTCATGCATTTCCCAAGTATGCATCATTATAGGGCCACATTACACGGTCGTGCATAGACACACTTGAGAATCCCAAGCACAAGAGCACATTGACATATGTCAAATTTTTTCTACTGATACTAACTTTTGTGTTCTTGTTTTGTGATAATTTTTCCCACAAAAAAAAAAAAAAAAAAAAAAAAACGAGGAAGAACTTGTTCCCAGGATTCTCTCATGGAACATGAATGAGACATGCTTAGTTGAAGATTGAACCATCGATTACTGGACATTTATCAGTTTGGATAGAAGTGTGTCTTGGCTAGCAGATGATTTAATTGTTGCCTTATCTCATAAATGTCAAGAACTTAGCATGAGCAGGGCATCCACAACTATGGTTTCCTCTTACTATGGTGGGAGTGAAGAGCTTGAAGGTCCACAACTTGAGTGATGCTTAACTACTGTATGTACCAGAGCAGCCAAGGAGATATCTGCAAAAGGTAGTTCTGGAGGAGAAGACTCATATGTATGGAACAGTAGCACTGGTGAATGGTCTATGTCAATCAGCATGGTAATCTCTTAGAAACCGGCACGTGTCCAATATTCCTCTGAGTGTCCATATAGGGAAGTGAACGTGCATGAGCCCAAGCTCAGAAATGCACACTGTTAGGGACAAATGTTGCTTTGAAAAGAGGAAAGGGGATTCACCACTCAAAAGATCTCATCAGTGGACAATCAACATGGACATTCATGAACAAGGTTCCATCCCAAAGGCCGAGTGTACAACACGAAGAGCCAAACATCCATCAACCTTCGCCATGGTAAGTATCTTTACTCTGGAAACACCATAACCATGATAGTTTAGGAAACCTCTTCGTCAGCAAACCCTTGAGCACTTAGCTCAAGAACCGCAATTTTTGCACCATACTTCTTCCAATGCATTTTCCAAGTAAGCATGCGTAGGGCTACATTACAAGGCCGTGCACAAGGCACATACTTTTTTCAACCCAGGCACGAACACACTTACCCATCATTCATTATGGGTTATGAGTAGTTGGCATGAATGCTCTCAACATCATCTTTAAAAGAGCTAGCAGACATCATGGGAACAACATCCATATCTCGGAAGCAAATTGAAGCCAGTAGTTGCTCCAAATCACTCTTGACAACCTCTTCTGAGCAACTTGCACTTTTGAAAGCTCACAACGACACATTCTTGCTGGAATCCAAGGAACCAGCTCATACAACGGATAGACACCACCTCTCAAAGCACTACACAGAACAGCCCTTCCAACAAGGGTCTGTCAGGGACGACAGACTCGAGAGGGGGGGGAGTGTTGAAGCTCAAAGTCAAGGACAAAGCATGGAAGCACATCAAAAGGTGGACACATGAGGAAAGGGAGCAAGTAGGGAGCTCCAAGAAGTGTATGTCAAATTTTCAGAAGAATCCCCTACAAAAATAGTGATTTTCATCACTAGAAACCATTGTAAATACCATTATCTATTTTTAGTAACTCCATTTTGTTCAAGCCGAGGAGTCCTCAAGCTTGAGGAGCATTAGAAGTACCATCGTACCAATTTTCATAATTTTTAGACTCCGTTTGAGCCCTCAAATAAGCCTTGGAACCTAATTTTTAACTAGGCCGGACACTAGGTCTGGACAGGGCCAAAACTAGTTAAAAACCTATAAAAAGAGCTAGAGAGCTCATTTTCGGGGTTAGCTTCTTGTAGATTTCAGTTTTGTAATAGATTTCTTCTTGTAATCAAATCCTTCCATTGTTCCTCTCTTTGATCTTGCCGTGTGCGCGTGTGTGTGTGTATGTGTGTGCATGTTTGTGTGCTTTCACTCACGCACTTGTGCCTTCACTTGCTCGTGGTCTTCATACCAGTCCTCACGTCTCCGCGGATTGACAAGTAAAGGAGGTGGTGCTTACGCTTGAGCTACAAATATTACCATTAAATATATTGGATCGTGGGATCTCAGGCATGATGCGTAGTATAACTACTTAATATGCAATCGTACATGCAATCAACAAATGGCGATGGCCACAACGTTTCAAATCTGATGATTGTTCTTATTTTGAGAGCTAAAAATCAGTGCACATTTGCGAGTTACGATTCCTTAATCAGTAATCATGGCTCAGACTCACAGCTCTCTACACAAGCAGGCCGGGCATAAAAGGCTGCACACTTTGCCAGTCAGAGCTTCTGTGCGTTAGAACAGTGAAGCAGAAGAGCAAAAGTACAACTATGGCGGTCTCCTTCTCCGATTGCCACCTTTTATACATTCCAAAGAAGCTATCACACGAGTAGAAGGACTGGTTTGAGTGCAAAGGTCTTTTGCAGTGCACAATGCTGGATTGGCTCAGCATTCAACCTCATCCATAGGCCAAGGATATCGCCATGGAGATAGCGAGGCAGACGGATGACAACAACATTAAGTCATAGGAAATCGGTCTTCACATTGGCCAGGAAGTGTTCCAAATGTCTGTTGTGCTAATTGTTGAACGATTTCACGTGTCTAATGAAGGCATCACATCGAGCACGGAGTCTGTTGATGGTGTACGAAATTTGTGCATTGCTCGGCAAACCTTGTTCCGATGAATAGAGGTTTGCAAAGCTGCCAAACGACAACCAATTGAAATTGGCAATGTTATTAACAACAATGAGTGTTAACTTGCAAGCTAAGCATTATGGAGTATCCTAGCAGCTCTACACCTTGGTGAAGGAATCAGCGAAGACACAGGTAAATTGGGTAGAAATCATTTTTTCAAAGCTAAAGAAGGAAGTCCACAGATTATTCAGACGTACCGGATGAGCAGTGAACGTAGTGATAGACTCCAAGGTGGGAGTAGTTTTTACCTTGCTTTTCATGACTCCGGTGTACTTACCTCGAGAATACATAGTATGCTTGGGTAAGGTATTTTTACATATTCTAAAGAAAAGAGCAGCAGAATGGAAATCCAGAGGTAATACTTCTCAAGAGCAGGCAGAGACAGGGGTTGATGAAGAGGAGGAGTTCAAAAGGCCATAGGTGGCAGAAAATCAATGGAGAGAAGTAGAGAGAAAAGCAAAGGAAGAAGTAGAGAGGAAATCAAGGGAAGAAGTAGAGAGGAAGAGGCAGCACGAAATCAGGAAGAAGAAGAGAGACAACGACACCAAGAAGAAGAGGAATCTCAGAGAAGAGAAGGGGAAGAAAGGGAAAAAAGAGCTTCCGAGGAGGAGAGACATCGAAAGCAACAACAGGAACAAGGTGATCATTCCGGAAGCGCTTCAAGTAAGATTTCAATGTTACATACTTTTCAAGCGTGCCGATTAGTGGATAAGTGGAAGCCTAAGGAAGGAAGGGTGAAGTTACCCCCACTTTGATGCACAGATGTTATATATCCTTGGATGTATAATGATGAAACTATTAGACCAGAAATACTTGGCGACTTAGCGAGAGGGTTGTCATGGAGTGTGGTGAAGCTCGAAGAGTTTCAGAACAAATATAATTCTATGATTGTAGAAAAAGATAAGTGGTTTAAGGAATGAGAACAAATGATGACAGATATTAACCGACTCCAAGCAGAGGTAGAAGTTGTTAGAGCTCAGAGTGCTACTAGAGACAATACAAGAAATGAGGAACTGATGGATGATTTGAATGAGGCAATTTCAGAAAATAACACCTCAAAACTAATTGTTGAAGAGAAGTCTAAAATTATAGCTCGATTACAAGTGGAGGTTGGACAAAGGCACAAGTCGTAGCAGAAATTGAAGAAAACTAATAAGGAGTTAGTTGCTAAGTTGTAGAAGGCCGAACAAGAAGTGTAGAGGTTAAAGTCAAAGGTCAAGGAACAAAGCGGTGAAATGAAAAGACAAAGCATATCGACTACAGAAGTGGAAGAAAGACTGGCAGTCCGGAATTCAGAATTTACTACCTTAGAAGAAAAGTTCCAAACTATATAGGAGAATCTAGATATCGTGTAAGCACAAGTTGCAGGGATTCTTGAACTGGAGAAACAAGTTAGTCAATGGAAGCAACATTGTGCAGATGCGAACCTCGTTTTGGATGACAGGGAAGTGAAGGTGAAAAAGGAGGCTTCGGTTTTGGATCTTAGCTGTAAAACTAAGATAGAAGAAATGCCGAAGACAGCTATGGGATATATAACTAAATTAACAGATGTTATTGTAGCTTTTGACAAACTATTAGAGGGATTTTAGCAGCATATCCTTGAATTAGAAGCTTTCATAGTTAGCTTTAGAAGTTCTAGTCAGCAGTTATTAGATTCTAGGGAATTTTTTGACGCGGAGATACTATTGGTAGAAGAAAATATCACAGAAATGTTTAATGAATTGCTGTATGATATAGAGAGGATTATGCTTCTAGAGATGCAAAATCAAGATTATGATTTGTAGACTTGTACACTAGTAACTAGTGGGTTCGGATCCACCATGCATGCCAGTGTTAGCAGCCGATGTGGATGACCACTTTCATTGTACTTACAATTCTTATTTCCAATGTAATCGAATGGAGGTTTACAGAGATGTCAAGAGTTTTGGGAAATTGTTAATTTCCATTATTCCATATTTCGGAAGTTTGGAACGCTGTGAACCCCTACCCTTACAAAGTCTTAGCATTGGATGTGAGAGAAGGAACATCTATATCATCAGCTTTAGCGACTTGAGATAGAAGTAAACAATGTCCATTCCTGCCTCGAATCCAGACTCAAAAAAATCAAAAGCAAAGTAAGTTTTGAAGAGGAAATTCAAAGAAAGAACATGCATAATTATATAAAAGATTGGTGGGTGAGGAAAATAGATAAACCGATGAAAGAGATGTGTAAACTCTTGAAGGAGAAGCAACACAAAAAAAAAGAGGTCCCCTAAATGAATGCACTTTTGCAAAAGAGAATATTGAGCTAATTACCAACCACTTGACTGAACTCCTTGGGGTGTCCTCGTCATTCACTTCATAGAGACGAGATTGCATGGTTTCTATCTCTAGAATTAGATAAAAAGGAATTCCTCAAAACATCATGCATCTTCTCGACTCGCCTATCACTATCAAAAAGCTTTTAGAACTTATTGATGCTCTCTCTAGTGGTAAAAGTGTGGATCTAGATGGTCTCACCAATGAGTTCTTCAAGGCTTTCAGGAGTGTCTTAGTGAAATTGTTACTTTTGGTGTGCTAGAAGGCACGGTGGTTCCACACTCTTCCTAACTTTCTTAATGAAGGGGTGATTAAGTTAATTCACAAAAAAGATAGAAAAAATAGGATTGAAATTGGAGGCCCATCACTATACTCCAAACTGCCTGTAAGATCTTAGCAAAGGCTCTTGCGAATCACATTACCTTCCATTCACATGCATGGATCAATGAGGATCAAACAGGTTTCATAAAGGGAAGATCCATCTTGGAGGCCATTATTGATGTGTGGGAAGGCCTGGAATTTGCTGAGGAATCTTCTCAAGATGTCCTCTTCTTCATGATCAATTTTGACAAAGCATATGATCCTCTAGAGTGAGATTTCATTTTGCAATCCCTGAAAGATATTGGTTGTGGCTCTAAGTTCATCAAAATGAATTTGATAAGGAATCTTCTCAAGATGTCCTCTTCTTCATGATCAATTTTGACAAAACATACGACCCTCTAGAGTGCGACTTCATTTTGCAATCCCTGAAAGATATCGGTTGTGGCTCTAAGTTCATCAAAATGAATTGGGAATGCCTCGACTCGTATTAATATCAATGGTCACCTCCCGCAAGAAATCAGCTTAAGATGCTATGTTAGGCAGGGTTGTTCTCTGACTCCACTCCTTTTTGCTATTGCCATCGATAGCATAAGTTGCTTGGTTAAACATCAGGTGCATCTTAGATAGACCCAAGGGCTTTGTCTCCCTCATAGCCAAAGCCATATGCTTTTGAGAATTTTTTCGAATGATACGAATACCTTTGTGCATAACGACCCTAATAACGTCAACAATTTTTGGCAATGTTTGGTGCGTTTGATCTAGTTCTAAAATAAATCAATCCAAAATTGCTTTCAAGGTCATTTTTGGGCCCCTCCGTAACTCCTCTTTAATCAAGGATGTAAAGAGATTCATAGTACATACAAATCTTCCAGCTCTAGGACTTCACAACTTTAATAGAAGGTGTGATATCGAAAGAAGGAAGAAACCATCTTATCAATAAGATTAAGGCCAAAAAAAAAAAAGAAGAGTTCTCACTGTAATTCAGATTCAAAAGGATTGGCATGTTACGAATTCGATTGAGACACAAATTCATCTCAGTAGGAGCCGAAATTTGATAAAAAATCTAAAATGGAGGACGAAGAAGTAGAATAGATATCTCAAAAGAAGAAATTGAAATCCAAGAAGCACTCTAAGGAAAAGAAATAGGGGAAAAGGTCAAAGGGGAACATTCTAAAGCTTCAATCACTAAAAATGAGGTAGCAGATGTGCCTTGTACTCTTAGGCAGATGGTCAGACTTCAAGTCCCGCCCGGGGCTCGATGCATAGAGTTCCCCAAGATGGGTGCCTTTACCTTACGAGGTTGGGTGTGTGTGTCTTTCCGAATTCTTTGTACTCTTAAAAAAAAAAAAAAGAGGTAGTTAATATTCTCAAAAAATTGAATGCACTACACGTTCCAACCAATTTCCAAAAATAGTTATATTGCCCAATATGTCAAAGAATGGAGGATGATTATGACACTAAAATCCAAATTACAAGGGGTCTCGGCCACCACATACATTAGATAAGATGGAGGCATACTGGAATATGGGTGCACCCCCAAGGTATGTAGACAAGATACAAGCAATGAGGAATAGAGAAGGGAGCATGATGAATGGATGCAACGGTCACATGTATTTGCAGGATTGATCTTCCCTTGTACCTATTGCGGTCTATGACGACACCATTAGGAGAGTGTATGGAGGTTATGGTGTAAGCATAGGACGGAACAAGGAATTCAGATTGTCAACCCACCATCAGGGACACATGCAACAAATATGGTTGTGGATGTAAAAGGGAAACACCCAGATCAGACATATGCTATAATGATTGTATAAGTGGATGTTACCTCAATAGGGAATGGATAAGCAACGAATTCACTCATATAAATGTGATTGCAATATGTGTAAGCAACGAACAAAATCTTATGACGAGAGTGGGATTTGAACCCACGCCCTTTCGGACCAGAACCTTAATCTGGCGCCTTAGACCAACTCGGCCATCTCGTCGTTAGTAATAATGATTAATATTACATAGATCTAAATATAGTGTCTGTAGATTATATGATATTGAAGAACGAACATCCGAACCTACTAGAACAAATGTAGGGAAATTTTGAGAAATATAAGGGGCATCCACTTATGGAGCTAGACCAAAGAAAACAATAGATTTTAAAGAGTCTAACTTGTGTCGGAAAGTGTGTTTGGTTTTCTCCAAATTCAATACGCTTTCACAAGAGCATTTAAACGCATTTGGTAGCGCCATTAAGTCACAAACTAAGTGGGATAATATGATGCATTCTTACTTGGTTTTTACATATATTGTAAAGAGTGTGAATAATTCGGATTTCAATGCGAAGAAGAGAAAGGCTGAAGATGGCTCTCAAAATTTGACTAAAACATTCACAAGATCCAATCCTGAGATGATAGATTAGGAGAAACAAATCACTAAGCCTTTGTCTAGTGAGAATGGGACCAAACAAAAGAAGTCTCCTTCTTACAGATTTCTTTCAGATATCAAGTTTTGAGCAAAAAACAATCTGATGAGGGAGGCTACAATCACCTTAGTAGACCCTTTGGAAATTTCAAAGACAGATATTTTAGAGGAGATTACTGATATTCAAAAAAAGGAAAAGGCAAGCCCTTCCTAAAACCCTTCAGGAAGATGAACCAATGATTAAACATGTGCATCTAAATGATATTAAAGAAAATCCATTTGTTCAAAGATGCTTTGTGCAAGTGAATCAATAAAAACTATGGTGAAAATAGGAAAAGCTCAAGAAACCTTGATAGCCCTTGTTGATCATGGATCTAATGTTAAATATTCTCTAAATATGTTTACAAATTAGGAGATTCCCAATAGATAAATAGCATGTTTGGCAAATAAAATTTGTCAAAAAAACATTGGGAGAATTTTATGGAGCATGTGCCAAAGTTAGGGTAGCCATTAGGCATGTAGTTGAAGAAAAATATTTCTTTGTTTTCAGGAGCATTACTGTTATTCAATCATTCTTGGACAATCTTTCATTACTTTAATATGAATGGAAAGAAAGGTCATGGACGATGGCAATGCCTATGCTCTCATTTTTCAACAACATTTCATGATAAAAGAGAAATATATTTGGAGTTGTGATCTTTAACTAACTTTGGCTACACTTGAGATGAAATAAAATTTAATGACATGTACATAGTCTCTCCTTTCACGTTTAGATAGCTTAATAAGAGTGGCTTGTAAGAAAGAAACTACAAAAAGACATTATTATTGTAGAAAATTCGAGAAGAAACATAGAAGAAATTGAAAAGAATCCTATTAACAACAATGTAAACAATGAAGACATTATCCACCCATGCACTCTCAAGGCAAAGCTTTTATGGTGATCTAGATAAATATAATCTTGAAGTATGGTGAATCAACTCGATGTCTTGATTAGTGTAGAAATCATTTATAAATAAAGTAGGCATGGCTAGTTGTGCATGGGACATCACCACCCATATAATTGACTACCATCCATATGCAAGTGTTACATGGAGTCCACTTATGCATAGCATATCAACCCAAGCAACCTACTCATGATTGACAATACTAGACAAAGCAAGCCCTATCGGGCTATGGGATCAAAATTGAGCTTAGATTTGTGATTTGGAGTCAATTTACTCTCAATTTTGGGCATGCAAGTTAAAGACCCAACAATCTTGTCTATGCATTAGATACCATTTTGACCGAAACCTCACTTGGTAGTGAGCCAAGTCTACCTAAGCCATATACTATAGCCTCAAATCTGATGTGAAGTCTAACGCAAAAAGACAAGCTGTGAGACTTGCTTCATGTACCAAGAGATCCCCCTCAAACCTAAGATTCTTGAGTCTTTAGTCCATTGATATTTCCTATAGTCCAATCATAGCTTTGAGTCTTCTGCTTCACTCCATCCAATGCTTTGTTCATGATGTCTGCACATTGTTTTTGAGTGGATACATATCACAGTTCAATTTCTTTGCTTGTGATTTTCTCCTTAACATAATGATAAAACTATATTTCTATGTGTTTTATGTACGAATGAAATACTAGATTCTTGGCAGTGGCAATACAATTTTGATTAACATGTTTAAATGTAGTTGCCACCTATAATGAAAAAGCTAGACCTGTAGGAATTCTCCTTAAGAAAACTACCCCCATATTAGGCAAATCATGCTAAATAGACTTTTTAAAGTCACAATCTTATAAACAATTTGAATCACAACACCCTTGAATAACATCACATGATGTATAGAAAGTAAGAGAATCTAAGCTTCCTACAACATATCTTATAATTGGCATGCTTACATTCCACTGATTTTCTTATGGTTTGTTAGATTACTTGCTTAACATCTAGTAATGCATCAACTCTTTTGTCTAGTGGTGCACAAGAAGATGGCTTCAAACAAGATTTCTATACTTCTTGGCATCTAATATTAGGTGTATCATCATCTTTTGAAAGTTCAAAGTTTATCTCCATAAGTGTCCCAATATTTTTATAATCTATCATCCCAAAAGCTCTAAGGATTTTTGAAGCATATTTATCTTACTATATGAAAATCCCACCTTCTTTCATATGATACTTCAAATCCAAGGAAATAATAGAGTAGCTCAAGATGTTTCATCTAAAACTCATTGCCTACGCTAGCATGGGATTTTCTGATGAAATTTTCATGCTCCCTTGTAATGATAAAATCATTTACATACAAGATGAAAGGGATCAAGTTATCTTCTCTCATAACATAGAGATTCGCATCAAAGGGACTTCTTTGAAAGCCTAAATTTATGAAAAACTATCAATTTCTTTAGACCAAGCTCTTAGAGCTTGCTTAGGGCAACATAATTCCTTTTTAAGTTTATACACCTTGTTTTCTAAATGGGGTACCTTAAAACTTGGTGGTTTAGTACATCTACTTGTTTGTCGAGGTATCTATTTAGAAATGTTGATTTTACATCCATCTAGAATATAAATCACACATTATGTGTACAAAGTACAAGCAGCATGCAAATAATGGACATTTGAAGTGTTCGTGCAAATGCTTGCTCAACATAAAGTCCTTCCACATGTGTGAACCCTTATGCAAAGAATCTTTCTATATACTTTTCTAAAGTACCATCCACTTTATGTTTGGATTTTTACCTTGTGTCAGACTCAATCTGCATTGCTACTTTCCACTTTGGGCCTTTTGTTGACTCATCTATACTTGTGGGTTCTTTTACTCATCCAATGATTTCATTAGAAGGTCCATATTGAGAATGTGACACGAGAGGCATGTGGATACATCTACACACACACATGTGCGAGTTCCATACTTTTATAACGTGGATGATATGCCTTCATAGAATTGGATTTGAGGCATTCAATGTTGTATGTCGTGTAAGTGATTAGAGTCCCGAGAATTCAAATCTCTCGAACTCTATTATTGATTATACATAGAAATGTGTGTGTACACACACATACACCACTCCAACTTGCATGCATATTTTTCATGCCAGTGTATTTTGTTGGTCCACCTAGCTTGAATAAAAAACATATAGAAATGGACCAAGATCAAGTAACATTTAAAAGAGGAGAAAATAGGTTGAGCAAAGCTTTGCTTTAGCATAATGTAAAATATATACTTAGACACTAAGTTTGGGAGAGTACGTTATGTGGATGTCTTAGTCTTTGACATGCAAATGGCTGAAAACATACAAATTGCACATATTACAAGCCTCTAAAGGAGAGAAGGGGAGCCCTCCATGAATGATGAAGAGAATATATGTTTGTAATTCTCTGGAGTCGCATGATTGACCTGTCTTTGTATCCTTTGATTTTTCTATCCTCCTTTGAACATGACTCACAATGGAATCTGAAATGAATGCTAAAACTTTAGCTCATAATTTGTCACTTTGATGGCAATTTTGATTGCACGAATGGCTTGAAAATGGGGGCAAAATCCTAATGCAAGTGGTGGAGATGCTTTGTGGCTACTAAAAAATCAATGATCTATGCTCTAAAGTCAATTGCACTCTTAATATTGTGCGTGCATCGTGACGCCAAAAGCTCAAACTTGAGAAGGAGCTGAATCTGCTCTGATACTGTTGTTGGGTGTATGTAGACCTGCAAGACACAAAAGGATCACAAGACACAAACTGCAAGACACGCACAAGAAGCACACATAAAGAGCACAAACACACCAAGACACAAAAGGAGCACAAAAGCAACAAACCATATGTCCTTTCTTTTATTAGTCAGAACTCCCACAATCTTCTCTCTCTTTTTATTGTCTAGAATTACTTCATTAGTCTCCATCTCCAACAACCTGCTTATGGATATGAAAGGAATGTATTTCAAACCTATTATATCTTAAAACATTTCATTTTGAAGTTTAATTATGTTTAGTATGGCTGAGTAGTGTTGATTTTGCTTTGATGAACGATGTGGAGGAAATCACATCGATGTAAGTGATTTATGTACATGCATGTATTGTTTTGTTCTTTATTAGAGTGAGAGAGAGAGAGAGACAGAGAGAGAGAGAGAGACAAAGAGAGAGAGAGGGAGGGAGAGAAAGAGAGAGAAAGAAAGAGAGAGAAAGAAAGAGAGAGAGAAAGATATAGAGAGAAAGAGATAGAGAGATGAAAGAGAAAGAGAAATGAAATTAATGTTTGTTAATGTTTAATATTGGTTTTAGAGCATACACACACATGTACACACTCACTCACATGCATACATACATACACATATGAAGACATATACACTCACATGCATACACACACACATAAGAGATACACACATACACTCACATACACACATATTCATACACACACTTTTTCACACATACAAACATATATACATACACAGATAGACACACACATATAGACACACACACACACACACTCATATGCATACATACACACTTATGCATATTCATGCATATGCATGCATACATACATACATATACATGCACACATGTACATACACACACATGTACATACACACACATATACATACATACATGCATATGCATACATACATACACACACATATACATACATGCACATACATGCACATACATACACATATGCACACATGTACATTTAAATGTATATATACACACACAAAAGAGACACATGCCCCTTGGGATAAAACAACCCAAGTAGTCGAGTACCACTCAAGTAGCAAAAGATGCACTTAACCACCTGCCAATGCTTGATTCCTAGGTAATGCATAAACCTGCTCATCTATGAGACAACAAACTAAATATCTGGCAAAGTAATGCATAGGTAAATCAAGCATCCAACAACGTGCTGATAGAGAACAACATCAAATGCATCTCTAGCATCATGAAGACTCAATTGTAAACCTGTTTCCATAGGAGTGGCAATAGATTTGCAATCTTCAAGGCCAAAATGTTGTAATAATGTGTCAATCTATTTCATTTGGCACAAAGCTATTCTGCATCAACTTGCATAAATTGAATGCCCAAATAACGATCCAAATGCCCCAAATCAGACATCTCAAATGAGGCATGCAAATCAGCCTTAAAATCAGCAATATGCTTCTCATGAGGACCAATGAGCAGCATGTCATCAACATACACAACAATGATCAGAAGCACATCATTAGCACGCTTAATATATAAGGCGCTTTCAATTGGATTGTTCTCAAAACCATGTGCAATTAGATTGGCATGTATCTTTTCATATCAAGCACATGGTGCTTGCTTTAAACCATACAATGCCTTCTTTAACCTGCACACCTGGCGTTCATACACTTTGTGCACAAAGCCACAAGGCTGAAAAACATACACTTCTTCATGCAAATCACTTTTCAATAATGTAGTTTTAATGTCCAAATGATGTACATTCCAACCACGATGAGCTGCAAGTGCGCATATGCTACGAACAGTAGTCATTCGGCAAGTACATGCAAAGGTCTCATCAAAATCAATGCCTCTTTCTTGCACATAACTATTTGCAACAAGCCTAGCCTTATACTTGTCAATTGATCCATCAGGCTTACGCTTTAGCTTGTATACCCACTTAGTGCCAATGGCCTTCCTGCTAGGAGGCAAGTCACATAAAGGCCAGGTACCATTTTTTATGATAACATCATACTCTTATTGCATAACAGCCAACCCTTTTTTAGAATTGTGTGATTCATCAAAGGAAATAGGCTCATTCTCATCACAGAGACTAGAGGGAGCCATAGCATAGCAATCTGATGCAAAAGAGGCACTATGAGAGCCTGAACGAGTATGGTATGATAGAGGTGCATCTAATTTCTTGTCACACAAAGTCTACACCAGCCATTTGGGCATAGTTTTTGCCTTCTCAATATCATATCTCTCATCAACAAATGATTTGCACCATCACATGAAACCTGTAAAAGCTCAAAAGTTGCCTCATTAGGACCAACACTAGATTGTCTAGCTGTAAAAAGAGGCAACAAAGTATCATACATGTCTTTTGGGCTAGCATATGTCTCCTTGCTACATAAAAGTAGTGGTTGAATAGCATCTTCCACAATAACATCACAACTGACCGAAATGCATTTAGTCTATGGATGATACATACGATAGCCATTGCTTTCAGAACTGTACACAACAAAATTACATTTCACTGCTTTATCATCCAATTTCTTGTGATGTGTGGAGGGTGCCCATTTTACATGTTGATAGATTTTCAACCAAAACAAAAAACTGTTTGAAGCACATAAACACTTCATAATTTCCTTTCAATGGATATACCCATGCATGCTTAGAAAAATCATCAATGAAAGTCACTAAGTAAAGATAGTTTCCAAAAGAATGTGTCTGCATAGGACCACAAACATCACTATGTACAAGCTAAATTTTCTAAGTAGCTTGAACTAAAACATCTTTTGGGAAGGATGAATGCTGCATTTTTTCCAAAATACAGCCTTCACAAACATGTTTACCAGGTGCCTCAAGTTTTGTCAAAGAGGACACCATTTTTAGATTTTTGTAGGCATAGGAAACTAGGAAAATTCAGATGATCAAAGCATGCTTACCAAAGCTTTGCATCTGACATAGCCTAAGAATCATGTACTACACATGCTGAATCATCCATAGATCTATATTCCATGAGCTTATACAACTCATGACATAAAATGTCAGAAGCAATAATCACTTTGCCATTTGACATGAATTGTACATCTGTCATCAATAAATTTCACAACTAAGCCAGTCTTGGCTAAATTTGAAACTAATAACAGATTCTTCTTTATCCCTGGCACAAATAAAGCATCTAACAATGTAAAAGAACTACATTAGTAGTAGTCAGAATGATCTTATCAACTCCCATGACAAGATAAGAGGAGTTGTTGGGACGTGACAATATTCCCTTTCCGAGAGGCTTGAGTGAAGTGAAGAAACTGCACTGCAAGGTAATATGTCTCGTTGCCCCATTATCAAAGTACTAAATAGTTGAGTCTACTGTAGACATACATTGTGTAGTAGAAGATGGGTCAAAACTACAAACAGTAGTAAACACCCATTCTTCATTCTACACTAAATTAGTAGACTCTGTCTTTGGTGTAGAGGCCTCTGCAACAACCATTCCAACCTCTTTTTTTCTTTGCCTCTTTTGTAGCCAGTTTTGGAAAATTCTTTATGACATGATCATTTTCTTTATATTACGTGTAAAACAATTTCTACTTTTTTGTTTACTTATCGTCTCTCTCATCCTTCTTTGATTGTGTAGAATTAGCAGATTTCTACTTACTAGTAGAAAAGCTCCATTTATTGTTGCCCTTCTGACTAGCCAAGAAAGCTTGATCTACAACATGCATAATGGACATGTTCTACCTAGACTAATCTTCCTGCAATAGAACAGAGTCTTACTCCTCAAATGTTAAGGCATCTGGATTTCCTTTCATCATTAAATGAAGAGTAAGAAGCAAAACTCTGGTATGAATCGAGAAGACCATTCAAAACAATCTGCACAAGTGAAGTGCCAGGCAAGAGTTCATCAGCACAAATTAATTGTTCCTTCAAATCTTTGATCTTTGTTAGAAAACTATCCATAGAATCACCATTATTCATATGCTCACTTTCCAACTGTTTTCGGAGGTAAGCAACACAAGCCTCGTTACTAGCATGGTACAATATTGTAAGTGTATCCCAAGCATCCTTAGCTGTTCTACAAGAGCGAATGTGAGGAATAATGGCATGTTTGACACACAAGGCTATCAATGCATGTGCTTGAGCATCTCTGCCATCCCAATGAATTTGCTATGTAGTAGATGCAGCAAAAACGGCAGCACGAACAGGATTTTGTAGAATATCACCATCTTCGACACCATCTGCATCAACTTTAATACTTGTATTTGCAAGTGTAATAGGACATTTTTTGACACCCTGCACAATATTCCATAGTCCCTTTGCGACCAATACATGAGGCATCATATAAGCCCATAAGGAGTAATTCGTACAATCCAAATTATCCTCAACAACCAACATACGGAATACATGATTGCTTTTAGCCAAGGCCATTGACTAAAATACCTTGATGCAAAAAATTGATTGTATCTCAAACAGTTGAATAGAACTACCTTGTCAAGTTCTGCTAAACATATAGCAAACTTTGAGACACTTATACTGGCAAAACGAAACATGTCTATATCTTTGGCACAAAAAGATGAAATGGCTTGCACAACCATTGTGATAGTGCATTTGAACGCCAAAACGAGCTCAGATTGCGATTTTGACACCACATAGCAAAGCTGTTTTGATTTCCTAATCACTGTGAGTCTGCTAACCAAATTTCATGCGATTCTAAGACTGTGATTAGAGGCGTGTCGACGATGCCCTAGATGAAGTGGCTTCTTGCTTCGATACCAATTGTTGGAGTTTGAAGTCTATGGAAGCACACAACCAATAGAAGGAAGAAGAAGAAGCTTGGAGCACAACACACAATACTGAATATATTACCACTAGAATGTACAAAGATAAGTAACCAATTAGGGCAATAGGCACATATACAAGCCAGGGGAAAAAACCTTCTAAAGAGGGAAAAAAGTGCCCCAGTCGTCCTTGTGTGTTCACACACATCACTATCTAAATATATCAATAGTGATGGATGCTGCCAAAATGGCCACACATTAGCGCATAATACAGTTTGGACACTATGTCATGGTCAAATGGAGTAAACAAGACAAAGATAATACAAATTACGTCATAGAGGTGATCTATCACGAGTATCGGCCAAAACTTGGGCACTCTCTTGTCAGCTTAGAGTGGATTCAACACACGACACTTGAGGTGATGTCCCATCGATGATCAAAGACTCGTGATGCTTTTAGAGGAGGATTACCAAAGCTTGTATGGCTAGATGTTAAGGAGTGGGAGATGATTCATGATGAGCAATCGTAGACTCTTGATGGATATCATCAGTAGCGAGATGAAACAACCACACATTTAGATACAATCGGAGCATCACATTTGGGTAGCGGCAATTATGACACGATGTGTCACGAGTTTGTAAGTATCATTTTGATGAATGAATTTGCCTATGTTAAGCACGTCATGTTTGTTGATATCATGTTTTGCATATTTTTAGGAGTTGGCAGTGGCTCATCTTTTGACATGAACAGAGGAGGCTTACGGATATTGTCATGGGTTGATTACACTTATAGAGGACTTGGAGGGATATGATATGGTCATTTCATGGGAGTATCTACTGTCACGGTAGCTTTTGAACTTAGTTTAGTGTTTTTTAGTTGTTTTTTATAAACATCCTTTCATTTTGTCTGATTTCATGAATGTGCTTTTCTGCAAGAGTGTAGATATAGAAGTTTTGATCCCTCTAGTTTTGTGTATGGCAATGGTGTGCCACAATTTTGTATTTGGCTCATATATGGTAATGGTGCACCACAATTTTGTATTTGGTTCATATATGGAAGTGGTTTTCCTCATTTTCTATTTAGCTCATATATGGAATTGGTTTTCCATATTTTGTCTTTGGCTCATATATGGCAGTGATTTGCCACAATTTCGTACATGGTTCATTTATGGAATATCTCTTTTGTACATGTTTCATTTATGGATTATCTATTTTGTACATGGTTCATGGTTCATTCCACTCCTAGATATCTCTTTTATGTTTGATGATGTGTTTTTCTTTATCAAGTCTTGTTTTGGTTGCCAATCATCTAAACCCTAAATCAAAAACCATTAGAGTACATGTCATGACATGTACTAGGTCTTTTTTGGGAAAAGTGTACTATCCTTTGCTACACAACACTGTTGTCATGTTGCTGCAGCAAGAGACACTATATTCAGCCAAACAAATTGCACATATAGTCGTGGATATAGGCACCGGTATGAGCATCGATATGGCTAGGGCCATACTAATGATTTTTCCTAGTTTTCATACTGGTGTCCATATCGATGCTTACACCATCGATCTATAGGTAAATACTAGTATGTATATCGACGAGAAAATACCGATGCTTATATCGATGGTACTTAATAGATATTGATGCTTATATGGACACCCATACTGATGCTTATACCGATGTTATCATACCGACACTTATATTGATGTCATGGCCAAATTCCCAATGCATATTTGTGCCGATATAATGGATAGTATAATGCTCATATGTTGTAGCATTTTTTGAGCTCATTTGAGTCCTCAAATTAGTTTAAGAACCTAATTTTTAATTAGGCCAGTGACTAGGTCTGAAATAGGCCAAAGCTAGTCTAAAACTATCAAAGGATCAAGAGAGCTCATTTCTGAGGTAAGCTTGTTAGAGAATTGAGCTTTATAAGAGCATATTTGTTACTTGAGTTGATAATAGAAGTTTCCATTGTGAAAACTCTTTTTTCTACCTTGTATGCATGTGTGTGCATCCTAGTGTGCTTCTTACTCATGCACTTGTGCATTCCTCTTGCTTGTGGTCATCATACCATCCTCATATCTCTATGGATTGACACTTACGAGATTGATCTTCACCACCATTGTACTCCCATTGTGCCAGAGTGACAACCATACTCATCCACTCCAATTTTGTGCAAATGGAAGAGTTATTGATCTTGTGCAACATTATATAGTAGGCCTTTACAAAGTTTTTACAATTTTTGGAATTCATTTTGAACCCCAAGAGAGATAGCATGACTATTTTTGAATTTAGCCAAGCAACTAGGTGCCAAGTTGGCCAAAGTTTGTAGAGGTTGGTTAGTTAGAGACTCATCAATATGAAGAGCTCTTTGTATGTACATGTGTTGGCCTACAAGCAATGAGGAGATAAAGTAGTCAAGCACAATCCGACAATAAGGCCTAATAATTTTTTTATAAATTATTTCCAACCAAAAGTGCTTTTCATCACTACTCCAACATCGTAGATACCATTTTTGGTATATTAGACTCCATTTTGTTCAAGCTCAGGAGTCCTTGAGCTTGAGGAGCACTACAAATACCTATGTATCGATTTTCATAAATTTTTTGATTCTGTTTGAGCCCTCAAATAAGTCATGGAACCTAACGTAACTTGCTTTAGCTCATGCACATACTTGGCTATCTAAGCTTCTAATTCCTGTGTATCATTTTGGTTATCTTTTGGAACCTCGAATGGTTGGTCAAGCAGGATTGCATTCATTAATTCTTTATTCTTGTTTCTCAGGTTGTCTACCTCGTCCATGTATACTTTTATATAAGCTTCTAAGATTTTGCTTCTATTTGATAGACATACCTTTTCAGCTTCAATGGCTGCATATTTGTCTTGGAGGTCCTTAAGCTGATATTGTAGCTTCTAATTTTCTTCGGTTAGTAACTTGCATCTTTCCATAACTTCCTTTGCTTCTTGTTCTTTATTTGTAAGTGTCTCTTCGGCATGCACTACTCTAGCATATAATTCTTCATTGAATGTTTTGAATTGATTTTTCTCTACTACGCTTTTGTCATAATTATGATTTGCTTCCATGAGCTATTGTTGTGTGTCCATGGTTGTTTGTATCATTTGTTCTATGACAAGCTTTAGCTGTGCCACATCCACATTGAGCCAGGTTCTTGGTATGATGGGTTCTTCACCTATTTGTACATCCTTACCCTTGTCAAAATGTACTGTCTTGTTATGTGGTTGTCTGATTTGTAGCTGAATTTGAGGTTCCTTGTTTTCATATGTTGTAGACTTAGTAACACTCCCTTGAAATGTCAGATCCAGAGGTGAAGACTCTACTACTATCCATATGGTAATAAATGGTTCTTGTTCCTCAATTTCTTCTTGTGTTTGCTCTTCTTTCGGATTCTTCATTGTGGCCTGACCGTCAAGGTGGGTTTCTTTGACTTGAAGCTTTTTTGTGTCATTCATTTTCAATGTATGTACATCTTCCTTGGTTGGTCCGTCTTGTGGTCCATCTTCGAAGGTAGCATCAGGTACTTGATCCGATTTCTTGCTCTTGCCTTCAAGTGACTCCTTGACTTGATTTATTTCATCCCAATCACCATCATCATTTGATTCACTCCAAATATCAATGTTCATGGTCAATGGTTCATGTTCTTCTTGGATTTCAGATGAGGAATAGGAATTGACTAGTCCCAACCCTCTATATCGATGAAATTTGGTTAGTCTCTTTCCTGGCATAGATGCAGTATAAGTTTGATGGTAATGATGCCCTTTGATTGGCATATTGATATGTCCTTCCATGCACTTGTGAGTCTCTTCCATAGCTTTTTGCAATTTCACTTCAGTAATAGGTGTGGACTCCTCAACTTTGGCTCTAGGGAGTACATGTGTCCCCTTTGCTAGTGGAGTTGCTTCTTTCTCTTTTAGTGCCTCCCTTGGTCTTTTTGCTCCTCGAATCATTGGTTGCATGCTTGTTCCTGCCTCTTCATCCATCTTCACTCCTTTCTTCTTTTCGGGTGTTGTTGTTGGCTTCACATACCTAGCCATTTCAGCAGATGATAGCATTTTTGTGAGGTATTCCCGAATACCTAATGCGTGGTATATCAATATTGTTAGAGTCACAATTCCATTCAAAAAAATCTTATGCCCCCATTGTTTCTTGGCTTCAAATAGTCGGTCCTGAATATAGGGCATCAAGTTTAGTTGGTTTCTGATTTACTTGGTGGCATGAGATAGTAATTGTACTATTATCTTTTGTGGTGTCATATATCTGTGCATATTAGGAAAGCAAAAATGTTGATGTACCAATCTAACTTCTTCTTCAATATCAACACGATTAATATCCACAAATGTTTTGGTTTTAGTGCCATGACTTTTGTCCTTGAGATCTTTGGTTCCATCCTTGACCCATCCAATGCTTCTTTAATGAGCTCGTGCATGAATTGTATGGTTACCCATTCCCCTTTTGCATCAAGAACTTTATCTTCTGGCACTGATGGTTTATCTTATGCTAGACGAATGGTGTTAATGACTTGAGTGCATCTCTAGAAATCTGGCTTATAGATTGGCAACTCAAAATAATTATGAATTCCAACTTTTTTCATCACATCCACCGTAGATAGAAGCTTGTGTAAGACTTTGAAGTCTTGGGACATCACTGGAAATTGATGGTCGGTATCCATGATTTTAACAGTCACCAAGAACAAATGTTCCCATGTTGGTTGGCCTTCTCTGAACCAATGACCTTTGGCCTTTGTCACACTCTTCATTGGAAATTCGAGCACTTCCTCTTGAATCATTGCTCCAAAGTCTTCAGAAGCCACCTACACTAGTAATGTAGTAGAGATCAGTTTGAGACAGAAACCAATTCTGCAAGTTTTTGTGTAGCCCGTTAATATGTCGTCCTTCGCCACTCTGCAAACCCTTGCATAAGTAGAGACAAGTAAGGTACCTTAACATACTTTGTTCTTAATTTTCAAGTATGAAGGAAAACAAGAGGTAAGTTGATAGCCGAAGCATTTATTTATTTACACCGAATGATCATTCCTATGACAATAGAAGCTAAGTCATATTCTGTTTTGGAAATGCACACCTCTACTTTTATTGAAGAAGCTATGTGTCGAATGCATGGCCTTGTCATGGCCCTATCATGCATACTTTGGATGCATTTGATTCTTTATGAGTGCAAGAAGAGTCTCCTTGATCTTCAAGGCTGATTCCTTGTTGCTTCTTGGATCTCCACATTAATCTTGTTTTCTCTGATGGTGTTGTTGTCGCGTTCTTTTTACTCTATTCTTAAATGTGGTCTTTGACTTATTTCTATTGTTGGATTGGGTTTTTCGTGTTGTGGTACTCTAAGCTTCTCTTCAATCCTTGACACTCTTTGTTTTATTTTGTTGGTATGACATTTCCTTGAGTTTTTCTATCTCCTGACTTGTTGTTCTTTGAACTGCTTTCAGGATCCATATGCATTGCTGTGATTTCTGAGCCTCCACCACTCATTTTGGAAGCCACACGCGAAGAATGCTTGGTCTATCACCTTGATATTTTGAATAGTGATTATTTTGCTACGTTTTTGCTAGATGGTCGGTCTGTTCTTGCATTATGCTGATATGCTGAGGTAGTTTATCTTTGCATACCCATCGTAGTCACGTGTTCATTGGAGGTGGTATTCTTGAGGTTGACACCCATGTTGGTTTTTTTTTCATAGTGTTGATGGGTTGAGAAATGTCCTCATTTTTCGTCTCAATCTCATGTCCTATAGTAGAGTTGGTTACACAGTCATGCAATACCTCACTATCAACAGGTAAGTCTAGCTTAGGGTACTCATGAAACACATCCCTCCTTGAAACTTCATCCCTTTCTTCCTTCAGGTCTATTTCCTTAGGTAATATAGTGCTAAGAATTGACGGCAATCTAGCTTCCAATAGACTAAAGACTTCTTTGTGCCATGTTTTGGCCGATATGTATCCTTGTGTAAGGAATATGCTGACTTCATTTCCAAAAATCCAATCTTGTCCTAGGGTCAGGTTTTCAATAAGGTCTTCATCTTTGCATACCAAGAATCTTTGCTTCATAGTGGAATTTCCTAGATGAAGGGACATTAGGACTTCTCCTATATGCTCGATAATTTGTCCTTTAATTCCTATCATATATGCCTTAGTGGGACTCATGGTTGTTTTAAGATGAGTGGCTAACAACACTCACATGCAACGTAATGCCTCTCGTGTCGATCAATGCATCCACTTATTGATATTCCATGTTCCCAATTCCTAGGTTTAAGTATGGTTGGGAAATAAATTTGCTTGAATTTTTTGTATTACGCATTTGTTAGTTTGCCATGGGCATTAGTTCCTCTCCTTGGACATATCGTTCATCTCTTTGTCTCATCCACTCTTTTCATTTCCTGATTCATTCTAGAGATTCCATTCGAGCTTTTTCCCTAATCCATTCTTCTTCTTTATTTTTGATTTTGCGCTCCCACAAGTCGTGCTAACATTTTGTCTCTTAAAGGTTCCATATATCTTTTAACTCTACAACCACTAATTTAGTTGGGAAGTACATCTCTGTCTAAAGTGGCTAAGTTTACTACTCTACTTGTCGAGATTCGATTTCTCAATAATGGTTCATATCCTCGCTGCTACAATTTCTTTGCATGTTGTTTCAATGTGTAAACTAATAACAAATCACCCTCCTTTAAGCCCTTCTCCTTAATATGTGCATCGTAATAGGCTTTATGTCTCCTTTTAGCTGCATAAGTTCTTACTATAGCTTGTAATCTCGTTTCATGTAGTTTTTCAATTTGGTGCAATTATTGGGATAGTTCATGGCTGGTCCAATCATTCTGTTGTGCTCCACGTAGGGTAGGAACTAGAAAATCAATTGGTAAGATCGCATTTTGCCCGTATACTAAACTAAATGGAGTGGTTCCAATGGCCGTCTTGTAGGCCACACAGAAGGCCCAAATTGCATGATGCAATTGTTTGTCCCAATTTGAGGGTGGTAAGGGGCTGATTTTTTGTGAATTATAGGCAATTCATTCATCAATGATTCTATTACTTCATTGATGAAGTGTGTTCCCCTATCGCTCACTATCTCTATTGGCAATCCAAAGCGAGTAAAGATATTTTTGAAAAGGAATTTACCTATTGTTTGTGCATCACTTTTCCTTGTTGCTTTCACTTCTACCCATTTTGTTAAATAATCTCTGGCCACTACTATATATTCAGCATGTGATCCTTTGGCTGGAGGATTTATAGGTCCGATGAAATCAATGCCCCATTTGGAAAAGTCTCTTGTGCAGATCATGGGTCTTAGAGGCATGTCATCTCTTCTTGTAGATATTTGGTCCTTTTGCACACCTCGCAATTCCGTACATACATGTTGGTATCCATGTGTAGAGTTGGCCACCACAATCCTACAAAGAGAATCATTTTTATAGTTTTTTCAGCTGAAAAATGTCCTCCTATTGCACTTGCATGTGCCATCTCTAGTACGGGTAAATATTCACCTTCATGTACACATAATCGTAATTGATTGTCCTTTCTCCTTTTGAATAATTTTCTCCTAATTATGGTCTACTCTTTACTCATCTCCTCTAAAGTTCTCTTCCTTGCTAGACTATTTCCTTCCTCATGCGTCTTTGTTTTCAAGAATTTTACCAATGCTTTGCTCCATGCCGATGCTACTATGGAGAATTATAAAGAAGCATGGTCCTCTAGGGTATTCTCCTGGCATTCTTGGCAGTTGATAACATGTTCATGCATGTCCTTTGGCATGCCAGGCCAGTATACTCCTAGTCTTTTCAATTCTCTGTTTGTCCCATAAACTCCCTTATGAATCTTCCATCGGTTCATATGAGCTTGCTCCATTAAGTTTTTTTGTCCAGCTTCTTCGACATATCTCAATAATATGCCATTTGGTTCTTTGTAGTACAAACCTCCTGCTACAATATGTAAGTTACGTGATTGCAAGAATTCCTTCTTGGTATCTCGATTGCTCCTATGGTGTGTTCCATGCATGAGGATTGGTATTAACTTTTCAGCCCACTTCGGACACACTTCTAAATTGAATAAGTACATATCCGATAGATCATCAACCACTCTATTGGGTGGTTCTCCGTGTGTCATTCAAGATAGGTGATCCGCTCTTACACGAGTATTTCCTTTTTTTACTATTACTTCAAAATCAAATTCCGTTAGTAATAGGAACCATCATACTAGCCTTCCTGTACTACAAGGCTTATTGACCAGATATAATAAGGCATGATGATCAATAAATAACTTAAATTTGTTGGCTAGGAGGTAATGTCAAAATTTCTTGACTGCATATACCATTCCTAAGCCTTCTCTTTCCGTAGTGGTATAGTTTCTCTTTGCTTGATTTGATTGTCTACTAGCATATGCAATGGGATGATCTAATTTTCCTTCATCTGGTGGTTGGGCTAGTATGTATCCTATCACATAATTGGATTCATCCACATGGATGTGGAATGGTTTCTTCCAATTAGGTACCTTCAAGATGGGTGCTAAACTTAGTCATCATTTCAATTCATTAAATGCCTTTTTGCATTCCTCCATCCAAGTGAATTGACTCAGTAACCCATATAGAGGCTTAGGGATTATAGCATACATGTGGATAAATTGGTCTAGATTTATGCATACTCGGTAATGATGGCATTTCTCAAATATCCTCTCTAGTTATGGAATGTTTTCACTTCTTTGATGGGAATAAGTGCACAAATAATCTACATATACTTCCATGCTTTTTCTCAAAAATTCCTTGAACACATGACACATCAATCGTTGGAAAGTTGCGGGGGCATTGGTGAGTCCGAATGGCATCACTCAAAAGGCATATACTCTCCATTCAATTGCGAAGGTGGTCTTATGTTGGTCCTCTATGGCAATGGCTACTTGGTTATAGCCTGCGAATCCATCCAAGAAACTATAGGCTTCCTTACCTACAACTCTTTCCAATAGATGGTCGGTGATAGATAAAGGATAGATATCACGTATAGTAGATGCATTCACTTTTTTCAAGTTGATTCAGACTCTAAGCTTACCCTTCTTTTTGGGTACTACAACCAAAGGTGATACCCATTCTGTGTGCTCTATTTCATAGATGAATCCAACTGCCAAAAGCTTGTCAATCTCTTCTTTAATCTTTGTAGAATACACGTCATTATATGTGTATGGTCCTTGCTTTGAGGGTTTTGCTTCAGATGTCATTGGAATTCTATGGGAGCAAATAGATGGATCTACTCCCTTGAGGCCTTTTTAAGCCCATGCAAATACATCCCTATATTCCCTGATGAGTTCTATCAATTCTTGTTCTTCTTCCAGAGATACATCTTTTCCAATGTAGGTGCATCTCTCCGCTTCTTCTTCCATAGTTACCAGTAGTTTCTTGGTTTGTTCCTTATTATCGTAGGCTTCTCCATCAAAAGCTTCTCTCTTGGGCATTTGAATAGCTCTTTTTTGTTCTTCTACTTTGTATCTCTTAAAAGTTCTGGAACTTCAAAAAGATATGGTGGCTACTCTACTCTATCTTCCCTTTCCTCATTGTCCTGTCTTGTTGGGACCACTTCTAATGGAAATACTTTTGGTGTCTCCCTTACCTTTTTCACCTCAATCTCTTCTAAATATCATTCCTCTTAATCGAATTCTAGTTCCATCTCTATGATTTCATAATCCTCCCTCCATTCCTTCTCTAGTAATTCTCCCTCTTCCATTTCTTGAAGGATTACCATGTAAAGATTTACATCATACCCATCTTCATCTACACACTCGTTCATGGTCATTACTTCCTCATTTACACACACATCTAGTGTAGCTAGAATTTTTAGCCACAAGCCTTGCTTTGTACCTTGCAATTGAACCATCAGAATTTCTCTTCACTTTACAGACCCACTTTTTGCCAATTACCTTCATCCCTTCTTGTGTTGGAGCTAGACTCCATGTGTTTTTGTCTTCAAGGGCTTTATATTCTTCTTCCATAGCTTCTTGCCACTCCTTTATGTCTTTGGCCTCTTCATATGTAGAAGGTTCATGATCTTTGATAACCTTATACATGAAAGCATAATGTCTAGCAATATAACTATCATAGACAAGCCTTGAGATTAAATGTTTTACCCTTTTTGACCTTCTTTCTTTTCCTTTGGGTGGAATGAACCTTCTTCGCCTTGGTGCCTTGATATCTACTTTTGATGTAGCTCCCCCTTCTAACATAGGTTCTTCAAAGTCTTCAACTTCATGTCCATCTTTATCAAGCTCTACCAATCTTGCCTTTCCTTTATTCACTAATTGATGGGATGAATTCATGCTTGATCTTCTTTGTATGCTTGGACCACCGATTTCCAAGTTATCTTGAAACCTAGCTTCATATCCCCTCTCTACTTCTTTAATATCTTCATCCTACAATGGAACTTTGGAAGTATACCATGGTTTGAGTTCATCAAACACTACATCTCTAGATACCTTTAACTCCTTTTTTAGGGTTGTAGCACCTATAACCTTTTTGCTCCATAGCATAACCAATAAAATTACATATTTCAGCCCTTGCGCCCATCTTACCTCTCAACTCTTGTGGCACATGTGTGTAGCATACACACCCAAAGATTCTAATGTGTGAAAGGTCTGGTTTCCACTCTGTGCCTCCTTAGGTGTCATGTCATGCACCCCTAATGTGGGACACCCACTCATCAAGTACACAATAGTAGATACAACATTCTACCAATATGTTAAATGCACAGTCATTTCATTTAACATACTCGTAGCAATTGTAGCAATATACCTATTCTTCCTTTCTGCTACCCCATTTTGTCGGGGAGTATACCTACAAGTGGTTTGCCTCTTTATACCTTGGACCTGCAAGAAATCACAAAAATCATGGGAGAATTATTCAGCCCCTCCATTTGACCTTAGGGTCTTGATGTAGCAACCTGTGTCCTTCTCAACCTGTGCCTTGAAACTTTTGAACACATCAAACACATTCAGTTTTTGTTTTACACAATACAACCATACTTTTCTTGAGTAGTCATCAATAAAGGTTACAAAGTACCTGTTACCTACAAGAGAGGGCTCTTTGATTGGCTGCCACACATCTATGTACACAAGGTCTAACAAACCATGTGCTACATATCCACTCTTCTTGAAGGGCTGCTTACTAGACTTGCCTAGTTGACAAGCTTCACACATCTCATGCAACATTTGTTATGAAAAATGTGGTAAACTTTTACCAATTGCCTCTTCTCCACATCTTTTAACCTTTCAATGTTGATGTGGCCACACCTTTTGTGCCACAAATCCAAGTCTCCAACCTTATTTGTCTCCATAGGTGATGAACATTGCCTTATTGCTTTGTCCTTTGCCAATGTCAAGAATGAAAATCCTTCCTTCCATCTTTTCTTTTTCTATCAGCTCATAGCCATTCCTTGGGTCTTCAATAAAGCATTCTTTGTGGTTGAACTTTACTCGGTATCCCCATTGAACCATCTTTCCAAGAGATCTTTGTAATAGGAGGAACATGCAATACCTCAGATAGTCCTCTTGCTTTGTGGTTGGTTTCAAGCTTCACATCTCCCATTTGTTGTATCTCATGCTCTATGTTGTCTGCTATCTCTGAAAATTCTCTTTGCTTGGGTGCTTGAAGTTTTCTGAAGTACTCCTCTTTACCTGACAAGTGGTTACTACAACCAATATCTATATACCACACCTCATCACGTGGTTGACCTTCACTACTATGCTTCGTAGCTAACACATACTCATTTACTGAATTGATTGAGGAGTTAGCATAATTACCTTGCCGTTTGTAATTGTTCCCACCTTGCTTTTGCCAAAACTCTTTGGTGTGCTGTCCTTGCTTCCCACAATTGAAGCATCCATTTGAGTTGGAGTAGCCTCTGCCTCCATATCTTCCTCCTCTACCTCTTCCTCTTGATGATTGACCTTCATCTTGGATTGATTGAATCCCTTGACAGCTTTGGCTACCTTGTTGGTAGTTGCTTCTACCTCTTCCTCTTGAGCCACCTCTATTGCCTTTGCCTCTTCCTCCTTTGCCAATATGAAAGAGTTCGTCTTGGCTGCCTTTTGACTTTTTGCCTCTATGGTTTAGCTCCTTAGTCACCATAAGAGAAGTAAGTTGCTCAAAATGTGGTAATGAATCCTTTACATACACAGAGGTTGTGAATGAATTCTATTTATCATCTTCTCTAAGCCCATTAAGTGTGTGCGCAACTAAGTCATCATCATCTATGACACATCTTACTTATCAAGCGTATCAAAGATCTCTTTTACTTTTATGAAGTTATTAATACTCTGATTTGATGACTTCCTAAGGTTGTTGAGCTCATTCTTGAGCTGAATTTTCTTAGCCTTTGTTGAGGAAGAGTACAACCTTTATACACACTCTCAAACCTTCTTGGATGTATCTAGGTCTTGGATATGACCTATCATTGAGTTTTTTATGTGTTGAGATAGAATGAAGATCACTCTCCTATCCCTTTCTTCCCACTCTCTAATGGCTTTCCTTTGATTCTCATTAGGTGTATGTGGATCTATGTATGGCTTCACCTTAGTACCACTAATCAGTCCCCAAAGATCCTTTCCCATGAGAGATTTCAAGATTACTAAACTTCCACGGTTGATAATTGCTCTTTTCAACCTTCTCAATCTGCGTTTTATAGTCTCCCATTGTGTATGAGACTATAAAGTCACTCCTAATCCCTCCTTAGATTGTGATAGATGTGAGAAAGAATGATATGTTACCTTCCCACAAGAGCCTCCACTTGTCTTGAACCTTTGATGATGATAAACGATCCCCCTTGCTTCAAATGATTCTTCAAATCTTCTTAGTATTTTCTTCAATCCTTGGCTCTCATGCAATGTCAAGGCCTCCTCTTGATGTCCTCAATGATCAATGTTGAGCTCTGAAATACCAATGATGGAGTATATCCACTCCTAGTTGCAAGAGAAGAATGATAGGCCCTTCTTAGGACCAAATAGTTCACTACCACAATCCAATAAAAACTGATTTGCTCTTTCGACCTGAGGAATGAACCTATGAAGGTTTGCATAATGAAATTAGAATCTCTAAGATTTCCAACAAGCCATAGATCACTCAATTTGGAGAATGCAATGTATGCTCCTTGCAATGATAGACCAAAGTTTGCCCAAACAAATAGCTTATACCTATGTTTACCTCTTCACACACATATGTTGGGGAATATGCAGAGATAGAATAGAGAGCTTTCAAGATCAATATACACAAGGATAAGGAAAACTTGATAATAAGATTATATTGAAAAGAGAGCTTACAAAGATATCTAAGATGAGCTACCTTCCATAGAAAACAAACAACTACACAAAGAGATATAGACAAAACAAGACCTCAGCCAAAGTGAAAACTTCAACTAGCAGGTGGCTAGCTTAGACCTAGATTATACACTCCCAATGAGAGCCTAAAAGTGCACAAATGAATCTTTAGGATGCCCACAATGTTCTTCCAAGCTAATGCATATATAATGCTCCAAAAGTTGGTGTAGAATTCGAGTTCAAATAATGCCTCCAAAATCCCCTAGTTTTCTCAATCAAGATAGTTGGAATCTTGCGCTAAAAAACTTGTGGATGTTATACTTTATGGAGTAATGGAATATTATATGGATTTTAATGACTTGAGGTTTTTAATGTGATTGTGTTTTGATTTACCACCTGAAGAATCATGAGGGCATGAACATGCATGGACTTATTCAGATATTTTTGAAGATAGTTAAAAGATAGTATTTTAGATAGTTTTTGTAAAAATAGTAGATTTCTTAGAAAGTGAAATTCTTAGAAAAATAGTAGATCACTTAGAAAGTGATAATTTTTTAAATGAAGCAGAATTTTGTAAACACATGCTTTTCGAAGCACCACCCTCATGTATCTTCTATTGAGGACATAATGAAAAATACCTATAAATACACATACTCTGATAGACTCATCCATGAGAGTATGTGGGGGAAGATTGTACCCAATCTTGTGTTTAGTATCTTGTCTCTCTCTATTCTATATACTTTTGTGAGATTTCATTTTTGTACTATCTCTGCATATGTGCATCTGCAAGAGCTGATCAACTGAGGTATCAGAGCCTACGGAGAAGTGTACTTCCCGATGTCCATTCCTAATTTGTGGCAACCATTTTCGATTCGAAAGCCATTTTGATTTGTCACTTCTCATCCAGTCTAGGTTTGCATTTGTCAATTCTTTTTTTTTTTTGGTTGGCCAGTGTCTTTTCCAAAAATTTTACTGTGCTTCTGTCAGATTGTGCTCACTATGACACTATGACATTGTGCCCACTGTGCTCACTGTGCTCACTATACTCACTGTGCTCACTGTCACACTGTGCATTGTGCGCTGTTCTTGTTTTGATTTGGTTATCAAGTTTGGTTATCGAGTTCGTTTATCAATTTACTTATCAATTCGGTTATCGATGCGGTTACAGTTATCCATGCAGTTACTCCAAGGCATTGACTAAGGCATATAACAATGGCATCTTTGGCTTTTCTGGCACTCATGGTCCCTTTGGTTCTGTTGGTAGCCATTCGCTACACGTGAACCTTCTCTAACTAATGAGTGGCAATAAGAGCTCACTCATTTCCCTACTCAACTTACTTATTCCTCTAGTTAGCTTACTTATTTCCCTAGTTAGCATGTACGAGATTTGAACCCACCACCTCTCATTTACAAGAGATATGCTTTATCCACTAGCCTATTTTCAATTATCATAAGACATCACTAACTCCACATTATTTAATTTTTGCATATCGTTCACAATCACATTAAAGTGGAGTTTTCCATTTCCACGCATGTGTTTTTTCATGTAACATGTTTATGATTGTTTGGTGGTGGGACATGTGACTGGCCATCGATGTCTATTTTATTCTTATCAATTGAGGTCAATTGCTTGTCAACTGGGAGGCATGTTATACTTTATGGAATAATGGAATGTTATATGGATTTTAATGTCTCGAGGTTTTTATGTGAATGTGTTTTAATTTAGCAGGTGAAGAATCATGAAGAGGTGAATGCACGTGGAGTTATTTAGATATTTTTGAAGATAGTTAAAAGATAGTATTTAGATATTTTTGTAAAAATATTAGATCGTTTAGAAAGTGACATTTTTGTAAAAATAGTAGATCACTTAGAAAGTGATGATTTTATAAATAAAGAAGATTTACGTAAACATACACATTTTGAAGCGCCTCATGTATCTTCTATTCAAGATGTAATGAAAAATACCTATAACTACACATACCTTGATAGAACCATCCATCAGAGTATGTGGGGTAGATTGTACCCAATCTTATGTTCAGTCTCTTGTCTCTCTCTATTCTGTGTATGCTTTTGTGAGATTTCATTTTTGTACTATCTTTGTGTACGTGCACGTGCAAGATCTGATCAATAGTGGAAAAATGGTTGTATACTTTACCAAAAACTGAAGTGATGTGGCACTTGATTTAAGCCTTGGTTCACACACATTTGAGCTTTTACATTTCTAACAAAAGCATGCAAGTATGGCTAATAATGTCTGCTATAAAAGAGACCCAAATTCAAAGTGTCTTTGAAATATCTAAACACATGTTTTATCGTTTGCGAATGCTTAGTGCCAGGGCTATGCATAAATTGACTCATCTAGGAAACTGCATATTGTATGTGTGGCCTTATGTTACATGCATATATGAAAGACACCAAAACGTATTGGTAAAGAAAAGTATCAAGTGCATCACATAGATCCTCATTTGAGAACCTAAATCTTGTTTCCATCTATGTTCAGATAGACTTGCAATCCTCAAAACCAAAACACTAAAGTAGTTTCTCAATATTCTTTGCTCGATGCACAACAATTACCCCTCAACAAATACAAGCTGTTCTAGAAAGCCAAGATATGTGACGTCAAAAGTATGCTACAAATCAGCCATAAGCATATCACGAGGAAGGAGATAAGGAAGATATCTCACACACACACTCTCACAATCAAAGAGAAGAACACACTCAGATTGAGGCAAGGAAGAATCATCATCTTCTTCTTCTTCTTCTTCTATTACTTAAGAAGGAATGTACAAGAATGACCTAAAAACAAGAATACAACAAGTGCAATATATAAAGACCAGTACATAAGGAAAAACCTAATGTCCACAAATGAGTGATCTAGCAAGAAACAAATCTGCCATCACTCTTGGTAGATAAATCTAGTACAACTCAATGAAGTATCCGTGACATATACCGGTGTGACCACTATACATGTTAGAGAAACGAAAAATTGATATGTGTCATCCTGGATCATCACATGTTCAGCTTGATATCTCAACACTCCCCCTCATGCTCAACGTCATGTCCTCTAATCCAAGCTTTCCAAAACTTCTTCAGCTTCTTTGCTCCAAGTGCTTTAGTGAAAATATCAACAACCTACTCAGCTGTTGTCACATAAACAAGATCAATATCACTTGCTAATACCTTCTCTCTAATGAAGTGATAATGTCCCTCGATATGATTTGTTCTAGCATGGGAAACAGGTTTCTACACATGCTTCCATTGCAACACCTCTATACTCAGCCTCTGTATTGGACAAAGCAACAATGGGTTGCTTCTTGCTACTTCATGTAATACTTGCACTCCCAAGTGAGAATAGAAAGCCACTAGTAGATCTTCTATCTAGAATGCTACCAGCCCAATGTGCATTGGTGTATCCATGAACCTGCAAATCTACACCAACTTCATAAAACAATGCATAATCCAAAGTAGCACTCACATAACGTAGAGTGCACCTCAGAGCATCCAAATGTGGCTTCCTAGGAACCTACATAAATTGACTTTCAAGTCCAACAATGTAGCTAAGATCAGGCCTCGTAATTGTGAGATATATCAAACTTCCCACAATTTTTCTCTACATAGTAGCATTTTCCAATGCTTCACCTGATGTAGTATCTAACTTCAAATTCTAATCTAATGGCATAGAAATTGGTTTACAATCAGCCATACCATACTTTTGCAGCATATTCAAGGCATATTGCCTTTGTGACATCCATATACCTGTTTCTGTATGTATAAACTCAATGCCCAAGAAATAGCATAGCACACCAAGATCTTTCATGTCAAATTCTTGCATAAGAAGTTGCTTTACCTCTTTGATGCTTTCTTCATTATCAACACCTACAATCAAGTCATCAACATAAATGGCCACAATCGTGATGCCATCATCACCCTTGCATATAGTGAATGATCTGCATCACACATAGAAAACCCAACGGTGATTAAGTAATCAACAATCCTTGCATGCCATGGACGGGGAGCTTGCTTCAGCCCATACAAAGCTTTTTGCCGCGTGCAAACATATTTTGGATGCTTTGAATCTTCATATCCTTGTTGTTGGTCCATGTATACTTCTTCTTGTAACTCACCATGTAAGAAAGCATTCTTCACATCCATCTGATGCAAAGTCCATCCTTTTGGTATAGCTAATGCAACAAGTGTTCTGACAGTAGACATTTTAGCTACAGGGCTGAATGTTTCCTCATAACCAATGCCATAAGGCTGTGCATATCTTTTTGCTACCAAACGTGCTTTATAACTGCTTATGCTACCATCAACATTGTGCTTTACCTTGTAAACCCACTTGCAGCCTATGTTGGAGTTAGAAGTTTGCAGAAGCACGTGAACAACACAAGGAAGAAGAAGAAGCTTGGAGCACAACACACACTACTGAATGTATTACCACTAGAATGTACAAAGATAAGTAGCCCATTAGGGAAATAGGCGTATATGCAAGCCAAGGGAAAAAAACCTCCTAAAGAGGGAAAAAAAGTGCCCCGACGGAACTAGAGTGTTCACACACATCACTACCTAAATATATCAACAAATCCCCCCTGGGAGTGATGAAGTGAACAAGTAGTTGGCACTCATGTATAAGGAAGTGCCAAGCTATGTGGAAATCAATCCACAAAAGGAAGTAAGACCAAAGCTTTGTGGAAAGCTTCAAACTTCTCCCTAGGTAGAGCCTTCGTGAAAAGGTCTGCAATGTTCTCCTGTGTGGGCACATATGCCAAGCTGATCTCCCCAACAGAGAACCTCTCTCTAACATAATGATAATGCACCTCAATGTGCTTAGTGCGAGCATGGAACACATGGTTCCTCCCAATTGCCAATGTGCTTTGACTGTCAGTGAAGATGGTGGTGGCAAAAGACTGACCAACACCCAAATCAACCATAAGGCATCTGAGCCCACACACTCAATAGTTGCTGTGAAAGCTACCCTATACTCAGCCTCACAACTGGAACTGGCAAGAGTAGGCTGCTTCTTGCTCAACCAAGATATACATAAGCTACCAAGCATGAACCAAAAGCCACTAGTGGACACATGAGTTTCATAGCAAACAGCCCAGTCTGAGTCAAAAAAACCATGCAAATCTAGTAGTAGTGATCCCCCCTTTGTTGAGATATCAAGCTCAACATGTGATGATCCAGGATGACACGTACCAGTTTTTTGTTTCTCTGACACGTATAGTGGTCACGTCAGTATATGTCAGGGATACTTCATTGAGCTTTATTTTATTTATCTATCGAGAGTGATGGCACATTTGTTCCTTGCCAGCTCACTCATTCGTGGACTTTAGGTTTTTCCTTATGTACTTTTCTTTATATATTGTACTTGTTGTATTCTTGTTTTTAGGTCATTCTTGTACATCCCCTTTTATGTAATAGAAGAAGAAGATCATTCTTCCTTGCCTCAATCTATGTGTGTGCTTCTCCTTGAGAGTGAGAGTGTGTGTGTGAGCTCTCTTCCTTATCTCCTTCCTCGTGACTTGGTATCCGAACCAGCGTGGCTGTAGAGAGCATGCTATTTCTGCAATATTTCTATTTTTGTGTTCAAGTACACCATTATGTTGTGGTGTGTACCTACATGAAAACTAACATCGAATTCGATGACTTTTTAGAAAATTGCTGAACTCATTTGACATGTATTCACCTCCTCCATCAGATCTTAATGTATGAATATACTTCCCTATCTGCTTTTCCACCATAACTTTAAAATTATGAAAGTGAGTGAATACCTCACTCTTCTCTTTCATGAAATAGACCCACACTTTTCGTGTATGGTCATCAATGAAGGTAAAATAAAACCTGCAACTGCCCATAGATGTGGTCTTTTCAGAACCCCAAACATCTGTATGTACTATTTCTAGCATATTCTCACTAACATGCTTGTCATGCGGAAACGATGATCTTGACTGTTTACCAAATTGACATGCTGCACATACCTTTTGCATCTCTACAACCTTGAAATTTGGTAGTCCATGGACAATCTCCTTTGGCTGCATCAATTTTAGCCTTTGGAAGTTTGCATGTCCAATCCGTTTGTGCCAAATCTCTATATCAACAATAACTCCTACACCTTTTGCAAACATGGATGCATTCGTTTCAGGAATCTTCACATTTAAGGTGAACATCCTACCCACTTTGTTTCCTTTGGCAATCAATCTTCCATTCAATTTGTATTCTTCTACATATAATCCATGAGCATTGAACCTAACTTGTAATCCCTAGTCAACCATTTGTCCAACAGAAACAAGATTCTTTGTTATATTTGGAACATGCAACACATCAGCAAGGTGTTTTACCTTGCCATCCTCCATAGGCAACGCTATATTTCCTGTATGCTCGATAGGGTGTGATGTGTCATCACCTGTTTCAACATATCCAGGAATTGGCAATTTCTGCAAAGTACTAAACCATTCCACATTACTTGTCATGTGATTTGAAGCACCTCAATCAACATACCAGACATTTTCATTCAATTTTGAAACACCAACAGACATCGTATTCATCATGTGATGTTGAACCATGAACAACTTCTCAGAATCGTCTGCACTTCTGGATGCATAGTTGTTTTGCTACCTTTTGTTATTTTGATTCTTCAACCTCTGATCACGTTCAAAGTGTCCAGGTTTACCACAATTCTAGCATCCTTTACTATCATTACCTGAATCATTTCTTTGGAAATTTTTGTGGCCTCTTTGGCTTCCCCTGCCTCGAAACTATCCTCTTCCTCCTCCATGATTATGTGGTTGACTTTGGTCTTGGTTATTGTTTCCTTTTCCACTTTTGAAACCTCTACCTCTTCCTTTTCCTCTACCAGAGTAGAATACCTGCTCAGAACTAGATTTTCCTTGGGATTTTGAATCCTCACCAAGATTCTTTTCTTCAGTAATCAGCATAGATACTAGATCAGCAAAATTTAGGCTTACAGACATGCTCTTTTTCTCCAATGTATGCAGCTCATTCTTGAGTTGCAATTTCCGTGCCTTTGTATTGGTCTCCTACAATGCGACCAAACTATTCCAAGCCTCTTTTAGAGTCTTAGCATCCTGTATGTGCCTAATCATGCTATCCTGTATGCTAATAGATAGCCAGTACATTACCTTTCATGTTCCTTGATTCCATTCCTCATATGCTCTGAACTGTTCTGCAGTTTGATTCCCCTTTGGTAACTATGGAGAATTTTTGTTCTCTCCTTTGATGTACTTCCTGTTAGTATATGATCAATGTCTACCCCTCATGATTGTATGCACATTTTGTAATGCCCCCATTATGAGGAGAAGCCAAGCGTGCATTAGCCAATTGATGAGAATCCCAACTTGCATGTTGGATGAAGGTCATATTGGACCATGTAAGGTATTGTAAGGAAAGGGAGTTACCAGGGTCCCCAATTGTGGGGTTTGGGGCAATGGTGAGCAGCCCCGACTGGGGGGTCCAAGGGGGCCAATGGGCCACCTGGCTGGGGGGGTCCCAGGGGGATAGCAGGCCCCCTAGTGGGGGTTCGGGGGTAGCTCCCCGGTGCAACGATGAAGGGAATATTCCATCGAATATTCCCTGTCAGAGTCAGAAATCATTTATATTTGTTTGGTCGGTTAGAAAATATCCAAACAAATTTAGAACTAGATAAAGCCACGATGCATCAAACAACTGATAGGGACAAAGAATATGGTGACGAGAGCATATCTCCTTGCATCTTTGAGGAACATGATAGAGTCTTTCTTGAAGTGCCAACAAGATCAACTTCATTATCCACAAGGAAGTGCACTAAGCTTTCACCAAGGTTTTGTGGAGCTTGGAAGATAGTTAAAAAGCTTAGTGATTTTGCATATCAAATAGAGATTCCTCTAGATTGTAAAGCCCATCTAGTGTTTCATGTAATTGAACTCAGGAAATATATTTCTAGTGAGGATAATGTAATAGAAGGTATTCTATCTTTGAAAGAAAGTGGCAACACATATCACTCTCTAGATAGGAGAAAAAAGAACTTGAAGAACCATGTCATCCAAGAGTATCTAGTATCCTATAGAGGATTATCACTTACAAATTCTACTTGAGAGTTATAATCTTGTTTGCAAGCCCTTTCCATCATTTTGAGGAAAATGATTTTTAAGAGGGGGAGTGTTTGGTATCAATCTATAGAGACCATTATTGTCTTTGTATGGGACAAGGGCTAGTAGCTGAGGTCGCTAGCTTGGGGCTATCCTAAGGTTCCCAATTAGGTGTTAGTGCTAGTGTGCATGATGGTCACATGTCGTATTAGAAAGCTCTAGAGGAATTCTATCATGGTATCAAGAGGATAACTAGATGGGGGTTGAGGCATACACACACACACTCCATTCTATGTACCTTCTTCTTTGAGAAGAGTGAGAGACTCCTTTTACTATTATTTTGTTTCTTTTTGCTAGGCTTTACGACCTCTTTTGAACTTTTTTATTTACTCCAAGTTTTCTATACCTTCAACATGAACAAAATCTTAACAAGTCTCAATATCACGCTAAAGCATTAAAGCATGTATAAGTCCTCAATAGCATGGCACATCGTTTGCGCGTTGCCAAAGCTTTTTCTGAAATGTTTTTTCACTTTATCCATGTCCAAGGCATCTCTTTTTCAAGTAATTACTTTATAGTTTGAATGTAGAATCTTGAATTTGGAGCAAATTTCTTCTTCCTCGAGACATTGGAGATCTAATGCCTTGTTCCAGTTGCATTAAGTTTGAAACATCCATTACTATTTCTCTTCTCACCTCTCTCTCTCTCTTATACATTAAATTCCATTAATAACCTATGTACTTCATATTCATCTCTCTCTAAACTTTTGTTAAAGCAAAAAGCATCTGATTTAGTTGACCTCATGCAAATATTTCAAGACTGTTATTCTTCTATTATATATCTAGGTTTTCTTCGTTGCCCCCTGGAGATGCTTATGAAACAAAACCAATCAATATCTTAGGGACATCAAGTAGCTCTCTCTCTTTCTTATACATTAAATTCCATTAATAACCTATGTACTTCATATTCATCATCGACAAAATTCAAGAAGTAAAGATAATTTCCAAAAGAATGTGTTCGCATAGGACCATAGACATCAATATGTACAAGCTGCAATTTCTGAGTAGCCCGAACTGAACCATCTTTTGAAAAGGAAGAACGTTGCATTTTGCCAAAAATAGAGCCTTCACAACCATGTTTTCTGGGTCCCTCAAGTTTGGGCAAAGAGGACACCAAGATGGGTCAAAACTACGAACAATAGTAAATGCCCATTCTTCTTCCTGCACAAGATTAGCAGACTCTGTTTTTTATGTAGGGGCCTCTACAACAACAACCAGCCTCTTTCTTCTTTGCCTCTTTAGTAGCGAGTTTTGAAGAGTTCTTTATGATATGATCATTTCCTTTACACTTCTTGCAAAACAATTTCTGCTTTTTTTATTTCTTTTCATCTTTGTCTTCCCTCTTCGATTGTACAAAATTAGCAAATTTCTGCTTACTAATTGAAGAGCTCCATTTTCCTTTGCCCTTCTGACTAGCTAGGAAAGCTTAATATGCAACACACATAATGGACCTGTTCTGCCTGGACCGATCTTCCTACAACAGAACAGAGACTAACTCCTCAAATGAAAAGGCATTTGGATTGCCTTTCATCATTGTTGAACTCATTTGACATGTATTCACCTCCTCCATCACATCTTAATGTCTAAATATACTTCCCTATCTACTTTTCCACCATAACTTTAAAATTATGAAAGTGAGTGAATACCTCACTCTTCTCTTTCATGAAATAGACCCACACTTTCCATGTATGGTCATCAATGAAGGTAACATAAAACCTGCAACTACCCATAGATGTGGTCTTTGTAGGACCCCAAACATCTGTATGTATTATTTCTAGCACATTCTCACTAACATGCTTGTCATGCGGAAACGATGATCTTGAATGTTTACCAAATTGACATGCTGCACATACCTTTTGCATCTCTACAACCTTGAAATTTGGTAGTCCATGGACAATCTCCTTTGACTGCATCAATTTCAGCCTTTGCAAGTTTGCATGTTCAATCCGTTTGTGCCAGATCTCTATATCAACAATAACTCCTGCACCTTTTGCAAACATGGATGCATTCATTTTTGGAATTTTCACATTTAAGGTGAACATCCTACCCACTTTGTTTCCTTCGGCAATCAATCTTCCATCCCGTTTGTATTCTTCTACATATAACCCATTGGATCCCAATCAATTTGGAAATATTGAACAATTTTTTTAGGAATTCATTTGGGAATTCACTAAGAGGGGAATTAAACACAACTCTTCATCCTTAATCCATAACTTCAAACAAAACCCAATGAAATGGTGAAAACAACTGCCCGGAGGTTCAATCAATATGTCGATACATGCCTAGTAATAGAAAGACCCACTCAGCAAAAAATGATATCACTATTCTTAGATGGGCTAACGAATGGGACTTTGAGAACTTTAGTCTATGTAAAGTAGCTACAGACATTGAGCGAATGCCTGCAAGAGTGTATTGACCTCAAGGAAACCTAGTTGATGATCTCAAAAGTACACCAAGCCCTACAAAATTGGAGAACACTAGAAGTACAGTGACATCCAACTCTAGTAATGTAGAGGAGTTGGCGGAGCTGGTAGCTAGGAAGTTAGGAGTTCACGGACAGCAGAACTACCAGCATCCACCAATGAGAATACCCATGTTGCGAAGATGCAGCTTATGTGGAGGAGACAATCCTACTCACATATGTGTAAGAGGAGGAACATGCTTGCCTCAAGTTTATCCATACACTAGGCAGCCACATCAAGGAACCACCCTGTATTTCCATATAGAACAAAAATACACTAATCATACCTCTGAGACTTGTCCATTCAACAGGAAGTCACGACCCTCAAATCAACCTCAGTATAGGCCATATGGATACCCTCCTAGAGAGCCAGGAAGGGAGATTCCAAGGTACAATCCCTATCCAGGACCACAAGTAGCTCCTAGGCCATATGAGCAAGGGCAATATGGACAACCTCATTCGGTATTAGGACAACAACCACCACTTCCACAGAACGTAGTGCCAGTTAAATATGCTCAACCAGAGGAAAAAATGGAGAGAGCCATAGTACCAACATCACCATTAGCTAGTACAGAATCAATGAATCCAGGATACGAGAAGACCCAAGGAGAATACTATCCCTATGACACTAGTATGATGGAAGAAAAACAAGTTTATGACCCGCAATACTATGGTTATGAGGGATATGACAATGTCGATGGACGAGAGTTGACAACCCTAATGTACACCACACCCAAGGCACCAGCACCCATGACACCACCCATCAGACCGCCCATCCCAAAAGAATCGTGCTATAGATGTGGAGGAGATCACTTTATAAGAGAATGCACTCGACCTTACAACCCACCACCCCCCAGGACTTGGGAAGGGTATTGCAATGACTGTGGAAAGGAACATCTCTTTAGAGACTGCCCAAAAAGTCCCAATAATACTCATGACACTGCACCTATTAATGTGATCAAAGTAATTGAATCATCAAGAAGTGACAAGGAATACACAGTACCATTGAAGGCCATCACACGAGCACAAGCTAAAGGACAAGAGAGAAAACGGGTAGACTTGGAGCAAGAAAAGGGTAAAAGCCTAGAACCGAGAGTACAAGTAGTGGGAGACTATGAAGATCCACTTGAGAATATCCAAACAGCTAAAAGCCAAAAGTGGAAGGATAGAAGGGAAAAACTCAGAGAAAAATGGATGAAAAATAAAAATAATAAAAACAAGAAGGACACAGGAGGCAATAAGAAACCTAAGAAACCTGAAATTCATGAAGAAACTCCCGTTACACCGCAGACACTAGAACCAGACAATTCAAGATCAATTCTAGTAGACTCAATACCAGACGATTTAGATATATGGTTGAAAGCTTACCAAGCTAGAATCACGAATGGGCCAAACGTAGAGTAGCATGAGAAATTTTACCCACAAGGGGAGTTAGAAAAGGAGAGACTAGCGATATGTAGAAACTTATAGAGGTGGCTCAGGCCACTCTAAAAAAGACTATCCCTGTCCTCCCTTAGACGAGAATATCCGAGAATCAATACAATGATTGTCTTAAAACCAAGGACCAGAAACCAAAAGAGAGGGATGATAAGAAAGAACTACTAAATACCCATGACAAATCCATGTCCATAATCCCTGATTTAGAGGTTGATTGGCCAAGAGTGTTTTGGACTAGGATTCGAGAAGATCAATGGAAAAAGAATGGAGTTGCAAAACCGCCTTTTGAGGAGTTAGATGTGGAAGACTATCAACCAATGCCAAATTTGGAGGAAATATATGAAGAATTCTCTATGCTGGACCGAAATAGGGAGGAAGCACACAACATCTCCACCCTACCAAACTACATGGGAGAATATGAGAAGGAATACATAATCTTCCGTGCCCCCTCAGTACGAGGAAAAGAAAAGGAGTCTTCAGACAAGACCTCACACAATCTAGCAGAACTCAAAAAGACCAAAGTACAATGTCAATTGACTGTGGAAGAATTACTTCATGTCAAACCACAATTATGGAAACAATTAGCAGGACAATTGAAGTTAGAGCATGAGAAGAACAAAAAGGAAAGCAAGGAAAGTGAAAACCCTTCTACTATACAAATTCCGGTGGATAAGGTTGGAGAATTTAGCGAAGCAGATGAGGGCAACACATGTTTACCCATGACGTACAATGGATACATGACCAAGGCCATACTAGACACAGGAGCGGGAGTGGGCATCGCCACCAAAGAGATTTGGGAGAAATGGGGAAAGCTAGCCATGTGACCAACGCGTATGAAGCTTCAATTAGCAGGTGGTCATGTAGAGAAACCCCAGGAAATATTGGAAAAAATTAAATTAACCACCTATGGAGTCGAGTTTGAGCATACATTAGCTATATGTCAAGTTGGAAAGGCAAATAATTATGAAATGATATTAGGACAACATTTCATGAGACAACTCAAGGTAGTACAAGACTCGGGAAGAGACTCATCATACCATTTGCGTACCTTTGCATATAGGGATGTACCCCCACTACAATGGAATCCTGTACACAAGGTAGAAGATGATTTGTCTATCCATAGTGCTGGTTCAAGTGATCAATCGTGGATGCACGAGGATGCCCAATTATGGATGTGTAAAGAAGCAAAGGGAGAGGATACAAAACTTCAGCTATGGCCCCTAGGACATCAAAATTATCGACCCATAGAGGACCCAATGTATATGCCTCAGGTTTTTCCTGATGAAGCATTCAAACTGCACGGTTGGATGGAGATTTTAGCCACTTTGGACGCATGTTTCAAAATGAAGAAGTATTGACCATGAATGATGTATAGATGAAGAAGGTTATGATGTAAGCTTTTACATGGTAGTCCTTCAGGAGGTAGAAGAAGGAGAAGTATTAGAAAAAGAACGGAAAGAAGAATACAACAGCATAGAGATGGAACCAGAGTTTGATTCAGAGGAACGCTATTTAGAAGCCGTTCAAGCAGAGAACAAGGATGGAACAACCAAGGTGTTAGCAGTAGAAGTAGCTCAGGAAGTACTAAACCATGAGGAAACCATGGGTAAGACCGAACCAACTCTGGATCTATTTGAAGTTCCAGAACACTTCAAAAGATACGAAGTAGAGGAAAGGAAAATAGCCATTCAAATGCCTAAGAGAGAGGCAAGAGAAGGAGAAGCTTATGACAACAAGGAACAAATGAAAAAATTCATAGTGACCGTAGAAAATGGAGAAGATAGATGCATGTAGAAGTAGCTCAGGAAGTACTAAACCATGAGGAAACCATGGGTAAGACCGAACCAACTCTGGATCTATTTGAAGTTCCAGAACACTTCAAAAGATACGAAGTAGAGGAAAGAAAAATAGCCATTCAGATGCCTAAGAGAGAGGCAAGAGAAGGAGAAGCTTATGACAACAAGGAACAAACAAAAAAAGTCATAGTGACCGTAGAAAATGGAGAAGAGAGATGCGTGTACATAGGAAAGGATGTGTCCCATGAGGAGGAAGAAGAATTGATAAGACTGATTCAAGAATATCGAGATGTGTTTGCATGGACCTACAAGGACCTCAAAGGTGTGGAACCCTCCATTTTTTCTCATCGAATACCAATGACACCAGATGCTAAACCATCGAAGCAACGCCCTTAAACTTATAATGATGTCTATGCAGCAAAGATTAAGGAAGAGATAGACAAACTATTAGCAGCCGGATTCATTTACGAGATAGAACATATCGAATGGGTGTCACCCTTAGTAGTTGTGCTAAAAAAGAACGGGAAACTAAGAGTGTGCATTAATCTAAAGAAATTCAATGCAACTACGATCCATGATAGCTACCCATTACCTATCACTGATCACCTCTTGGAAAGAGTTGCAGGTAAGGAAGTCTATAGCTTCTTGGATGGATTCTCTGGATACAACCAAGTAGCTATTGCTACTGAGGACCAACATAAGACCGCATTCGCAACTGAATGGGGAGTCTATCCTTTCAGGGTGATGCCCTCTCGACTCACTAACACCCCTGCTACCTTCCAACGGTTGATGTGTCATGTTTTCAAAGAATTTCTAAGGAAGAGTATGGAAGTATACATAGACGACTTATGTACATACTCAGATAAGAGACAAGAACCTATTCCAGAATTGCGAAGAATATTGGAACAATGTTGGTAATATAGAGTATGTTTGAATCCTGAGAAGTGCGTTTTTATGGTAAGACAAGGACAAATCCTAGGGCACATCGTATCTAAGAATGGAATATCTACTGATGAAGACAAGATAAAGTAATTCTAGAACTTCCAAGACCAAAAAATGCAAAAGAAGTGCAAGCGTTTATGGGTGTGGATACTATCACCGATTTATCCACATGTACACTATAATTGCCAAACCATTGTATGGATTGTTGACTCAATTCACGTGGATGAACGAATACGAGAAAGCATTTACTGAACTGAAAAAAATACTAAGCACAACACCTATTTTGAAAACACCCAATTGGAACAAGCCCTTTCATATTCATGTGGATGCTTCCAATTACGCAATAGGATGCATTTTAGCTCAACCGACAGATGAAGGAAAATTGGACCATCCTATTGCATATGCAAGCAGACAACTAAATCAAGCCAAAAGAAACTATACAACTACGGAGCGAGAAGGTTTAGGGATGGTGTACGCTGAAAGAAATTCAGACATTACCTTTTAGCCAACAAGTTCAAGTTCTTCATAGATCATCAAGCCTTATTGTACTTAGTTAATAAGCCTTGTAACACAGCAAGACTAGTGAGATGGTTTCTGCTGTTAATGGAGTTTGATTTTGAAGTGATTGTAAAAAAAGGAAATACCCACATAAGATCCGATCATCTCTCTAGGTTAACACACGAAGAACCACCTAGCGGAGTACCGAACGAATTTCCAGACGCTTACCTATTCAATTTGGAATTATGCCCTAAGTGGGCAGAAAAGCTAATTCCAATACTCACTCATGGACCACAACACTCAATTAACAAGGAGATTAGAAAGGAAATTCTACAATTGCGTAACTTACACATTGTCGCAAGAACTGTGTATCATAAAGAATCCAACGGCATATTGTCTAGATGTGTGGAAGAAGATGAACAAAAGAACTTGATTGAACAAGTGCACATAAACAAATGGAGAATGCATAAGGGAATTAAAATGGTTAGGGGTCTATTGGCCTAATATGCCTAAGGATGTTCATGAGTATGTCAATAGTTGCACTGAATGTCAGGAAACCACTCCAGAGGATCATACATCTTTACCTTTCTCTACAATAGCACCCAACTGGAGTAAGATGTTAGTGAAATTCCTAAAGACACAAGAGCATGAGGACGGAATTAGTTTAGCAAGGAAATGGTCCCTAGAAGAAATGAGTAAGGCCTATGTTATCATGGGGAGACAATTATTCAAGAGAGGGAAGGACAATCAACTATGACTATGTGTACATGAAGGAGAGTACTTACCCATATTAGAATGGCACATGCAGGTGCCGCAAGAGGACATTTCTCAGCCGAAAGAACATAGAAATGATCCTCTTTGCAGGCTTGTGGTGACCAACTCTACATATGGATGCAAACACCTACGTACAAAGTTGTGAGGCATGCCAAAGAGCTAAATATCCTATCAGATGAGATGTCATGCCATTGAGACCTATGATTTGCACGAGAGCCTTTTCCAAATGGGGTATTGATTTCATAGGACCCATTAATCCACTAGCCAAAGGATCACACGCTGAATACATCATAGTAGCAATTGATTATCTGACTAAATGGGTAGAGGAAAAAGCAACTAGAAAAAATGATGCACAGACCACAACTAAGTTTCTTTTTGAGCATATCTTTACTCACTTTGGACTGCCTATAGAGATAGTGAGTGATCAGGGAACTCATTTCATTAATGAAGTAATAGAGTCCTTGATGAATAAGTTCTTAGTGATTCATAAAAAATCAGCCCCTTATCATCCTCAAGCCAAGGGTCAAGCAGAAAGTTCCAATAAGGTGTTGTGCATTGTATTGACAAAGATAGTCAATAGTGGAAGGTCAGATTGGGACAAACAATTGCATCATGCAATTTGGGCCTTCCATGTGGCTTACAAGACAGCCATTGGAACTACACCATTTAACCTAGTGTATGGACAAAATGCAATCTTGCCAATTGATTTTTTGGTGCCCACTTTGAGAGTAGCCCAATAGTATGAATGAATGGGGCATGAATTGTCCAAGCAACTCGAACAAATTGAGAAGCTACACGAGACTAGGATACAAGCTGTTGCAAGAATTTATGTAGCGAAAAGAAGACAAAAAGCATATTATGATGCACACATCAAAGATAAAGGACTAAAAGAAGGAGATTTAGTCCTAGTGTATACTTTGAAGCAACACGCCAAGAAGCTATAGAAATGCGGATATGGACCTCTAATAATCAATAGGATTTCAACAAGTGGAGATGTTAACCTAGCCACACTGGATGGAGATATACTTCCTAATTACCTAAGTGGTTGTCGAGTAAAATGCTACATGGAGCCATTGATGGATCAAATGCTAGCACGACTTGTAGGGGCACAAAATAGAAAAAAAGAGGAGGAGAGAATTAGAGAAGAGGCAAGGCAAGAAGCCTTCGAGCGTATCAAGAAACGAAAAGAGTGGATAAGGCAAAGGGATGAACGATATTGACAAGGAGAGGAGCCTATTCCCATGGCCAACTATCAAGTTCACTAGGCCAACACAAAACCTCAGCATATCCTAACCATATTTAAACCTAGGGATTGGAACTACAGAATACCAGCTAATAGATGCATTGATAGACTCGAGAGCAACACGCATTTTCAAACGACCATAACACCGACTAAAGCACACATGATAGGCATTGGGGGCCAAGTCATAGAATGCATTGGAGAAGCCATGATATCTCTCCACCTAGGAAATTCCACTATGGAGCAACAAGTTCTGGTCTATAAAGATGAGAATCTAATAGAAAATCTCATCCTAGGGCAAGATTGGATTATTGAAAATGAAGTGAGCATTCATCTAACTCAAGGGTACATCTCAGCCAAAATAGGGCATAAGGAAATCTTTAGCATGTTAGAAGAAAGACTCCCTCACATGCATGAAGCCATCAAGCATGAGAAAGAAACCCTAGAAGAGGGGTTAGCAAACGAATCAATCAAAAGTTTACTAGAGGAGTGCCCTAAGAAAGAATTGACTGCCAATACCAATGCATCACTTGATGAGGTGGATTCATCCCCCATGAACGGTGAATCCAAGAGAAACTGTGAAGACAACACTCCTAAAATTGCCTGCAACAAGGGAAGACCAACCACGTGGAAGTCCACTATCCGATTATCGCAACTAGGAAGTGCTAATCTACATTGGGTTCGCAAGGATCGAATGAGTGAAACAGAAAAGTGTACACCGATACAAGTCACTCATCTTATGGAGACAAGAAGAAACAACAAATTCTCTTCATTACAAGCAGAACCAAAAAGAACTCTGAGAGTATGGCTTCCAAAGTCATTAGTAGAAGCCCAGACAACATGGCAGCACATATGGATTCCGAAGAAGGTCAGATAGATTGCAAGTCAAGAGATAGACAAGCAAGAAGAAATATTACACTAACAAAGCAGGACCATGAAGCCAAACAAGATTCAACAAAGGTACCAGAGGAACATGATATCAACCAATCAGAGTACAAAAAAGAAAGACGAAAAACCTAGAGCACGACAAAACCAAGAGAAGATGAAACCTCACACATCAACTACAAAATGGATATGGAGACCCAAGAGGCAGCAAGGGCAGGAACAACAGATTCAACATGATTCCGATTGCACTCATGAAGAGTTGAATGCACCTAAAGTATGCATGCTAGGGCCACACTATGAGGCCATGCATTCGGCACATGATGTGTTTGAGAAAACTCCTCGTGCACATTTCCCACTTGGGAATAGATCATAGATTCTACTTCCATAGGAATGAACCTACTATGTGAAAAAATAAATGTTTCGGCTAATCTAACTCTTGTTTTCTTCTAGGAATATAAACGAAAAGATATGTGGTAAGAGATCTTACTTACTTAAGTAAGGGGAAATGGAGTGACACAACAAACAACATGTCACTGAGACACACATCACTAACGACATGCCTTCTATAAAAAGCTGATGCTCTCCTTATTACAAGTGCAGATGGCTTCTGAGGACTCTGAAGCAACTATCCAAGAGGAGATGCTGGAATTTCCCCTATAGAGCGTGACAAAGGCAAAAGGTCACTGGTTTTGGGAGGATCAACTTGTCGGGGATTATCTATTCTTGGTAACAATTAAAATTATGGACACGGACCATCAGTTTCCAGCAATGTCTCAAGATTTCAAAGTAGTGCATGAACTTCCATCCACTGTAGACATTATAGAGAACGCTGGTATTCAAAAATATTTTGAAATCCCAATCTACAAACCGGACTTCCAGCAGTGCACACAAGTAATGAGCACCTTACAACCAGCTTTGCATGATCCATTGGTACCCAAAGCAAGATTCCTAGATGCAGCAGGCAAATGGGTCATCATACAATTCACCCATGACCTAATTAAAGAAGCTTTTGGGTGGGAAAAAGACGGAAATACAATATTCAAGGAGGAAAGGCGAGGAGCTAAGACTCGAACGTTTACATATATTAACCGTATTGATATCAAAGAAGAAGTTCGACTAATTCACCAACATTTTTAGTTTCCAAACATGCACAGATATACCGCTCCACAAAAGATCATAGTGCAAATGTTGTCCCATGCCATCAAACAGATAGGGAATCAAGTTAACATGACTCCATATATACAAGAAAGACTATTCAAAGCAAAAAAACAATGGAATCATAAGTTCTTGAATGGAAGCATTGCCTTAATAGCACTCATCTATCATGCCTTAGGCATTCGAGAACATTTGAAAGAGATGCCTTCATCTGAAGAATTGGCTAAGTATGCAAAGATTGCCATGGTTCCAAGGAAGAAGAAAGGGGTCAAACTAGTAGAAGAAGCGGAAATGAGCTCCAAACCAAGAATGACAGGTACCAAAAGATTATGGGAGATGATGCAGGCATAAGCAGAAGCTCCAGCTACAAAGAGGACACATGTACTTCTAAGAACCAGGCTTGAAGACAATCCACCCATTACGGAGGAGGAATTAACATGCAATGGAAGCAACTCACCAGTATTTGGAAGGTCAGGTAAACCTACTGGTTCAAGGACATCATTATTGACAGACGGTTGGAGACAACGAACATAAAAAACACCTGACCAAGGTTCATAGATATAGAGAATTGGGATTGATGAATTCTAGCTCATCATCCGACACACTAGAAGAACAAGAAAAATATGTGCTGAATGTGGATATTAGAAGTGACTCCAGAGATGATGGTCAATGGGAGGAATTGAATCAAGTACCCGATGAATTTTCGAAGGCACAAAGATTGCTCAGATGCCCTGATAACACTATCAAGGGCACTACAAGGCAGGAAGCATCTCAAGAAGGCATTCATATAATCAAATTGAATGAAGCATCGAACATCCAAATCAAAGAGACTCCTTTAGCAGAAGAGGTCCTGGTAAAGAACCCCAAGGAAGAAAAAGTAGAAGACACAGTAAAAGAGTCTGCACCCTTCACACCAATAAGGGTAGTAGCAGAACCCTCTCTATTGGATGTCACGTTTCAAGGGAGTGATACCAAATCGACCAATAATGAAGAGGAAAGAAGAGACCAAGAAGTACATCTCCAAATAAGGCACCAACACAATGAGACGATACATGTGGAACAAGGAAGAGACGTACGGACAGGGGAAGAACCAAGCATTCCCAAAACTTGGTTGAACGTGGATGTAGCTCAGCTGAAGCAAGTAGTACAACAAATGATACAAACTGCTATGGATACTCAACAGCTAATGCTTGAAGCTGATGCAAACTATGACAAGGCAATGCGGGAGAAAAATCAATTCCAGGAAACAGGTGAAAACTTATCTACCAAATTAATTCAAGTGCAAGAGATTATTTTAGAAAAAGAGTCAGAAACCAACGAGGCCAAGAATAAATGTACCACACTGGAAATGGAAAACAAGAAGCTACAAGAATAACTGAGAGAACTACAAAGCAAATATGAAGCTGGTGAAGCAGAAAAAATACGAATGAATGCTAGAAGTAAACTTCTTGAATCTCAAATCAAGGTATACATGGATGAAACCGACAATCTAAGGAACAAGAACAAAGAATTGATGACGGCCCTAGTATGCAACCAACCTATAGAAGCTCCGAAAATGATAGAAAGCAATAGAAAAGCATTGGAGGATCGAATAGTAAAGTATGAAGATCAGCTCAAGAAAGAGCAAGCCATCATAGCGGAATGAGAAAAAAGATATATGGATGACAACAATGAACTTAGGAGGAAGTGGAAGATGGCAAAAAATCAATAGTTAGTACAATGCAATGAAGATGCTAATCAACTTGTTGCCATAGGAGAGGAGCTGCTCAAGAACAAGGATACGATTATGCGGGCCACCGAAGAAATCAAAGCAAAGGATGAACTAATAAATAAATTGAAATATCAATTAGAACAACAGGTAAACGTGGGGACACCAGTAGTTCCACACTCCACAGGAGCTACTGAGGAGACTGAGGTATGTCCTCTTTCTCCCCCCATGCATCATTCACCGATAAGGGAGGAAACAGGGACCAACACTGAAAGACATACTCGGGCTATTGCAGAACTATGCGAAAATGAGCGGGCACTACTAGTGTTCCAGCTTACTCAAGAATTTGAAGAACAAGTAATCCAAGTAATGAGAGAAGCAAAGATTGAAAGCAAGAATCTAGAATAGGTTATGAAGCCTTTCAATCTACCTTATGGGTTACTCAAAGAAGAAACACGCCAGTACATAAAGACGACAACCAATAAAGAGCTAGATAGCAACCTACAGTTCAACATGCAAACATTTACCTATACAGAAGAGGAATTTGATAAAGCAGATCCTATCTGGAGACGAACATTTTTGGAAAAGAATCCTATGTTATGGGTATACTTGGAATCAACACCATATGTACTTCAAGTTTATCCCTCCTTTTGCCGAGTACCTAGAAGATGCTCTTGGATGCAATCTTGGGAAGCACAGTGCCAAGGGAGCTTAAATCATCAGTGGCTAAACTATCCATTATTACCAAGTCCACCCCGTAATTACTTACCAATCGAAGAGTACATGGTGAAAACAATCGAATTTTGGATTGCCAAATATGTCACCGTACGGGATTTAGCCATAAAAATGACTAACAAAACTTTGAGTATGTTACTTACTGTAATAAAGGTATTTCAACATGCTCAGTATACATTTTTGAAATTCATCAGCATTAACCAGGGTTCAGATGCTCTTGTTTTCAATTATCGACTATACATATTCGATTAACACTCATGGCCATATACTCAAGACTCATGTTTTTGCCAATTCCATATATGCAGACATTCAAAGAGGCATTTTTTACAGGATTTTTTGAAATGGACTCAGAGATCTTTGCCAAACTATCTTTTAACATAAATGCATGACTGATGGCCTACGAATTAAGCTTCTTTGCAGACCATAGACAGGCACCAGATGACGAGGTGAAGTCAACCCAATGGAAGGAATTGATGATATGTCAAGCCAACTCACTTAACCATCGAGAGCAGAAAGTCATACAAACATACACATGTCACCACAAAAAGCCTGTCGGGTATGATAGAGTTCAGGAGGAGGGACGTGTGGAGAGGGAATCAAATAAAAAGACAAGAAGAAGGAGATCAAAGAATAAAACCGCTCAATGAAGAAAAAGATGATAAAGAATAAAACAACCCTCTGCCGAAAGCCCCGCAAGGGCATGCATCAGGCGACAACCCCAAAGAACCAGATCCTGAGGAATGGAAATAAAGAAAGATAACAACCATGACTTTTCATGGGAGATTGCACATAGCTTCCTCATCCACCAAGCGCATGCAGTGGAAAGAAATGAACAGGCTAAGCAATGCATCAGGAAACAACAAGAAAGGACTAGGGCCCGAAGAATGGAAACAAAAGAATCATAACCAGGCTCTTTTGAAGGGAGACAGTGCACAAAGGATTCTTCATCGGATAAGATAACCAAATGTCTGAGAATTCTAGACGCTTCTCCCTCTACTTGATGCGTGCAATAAATACATCAGGTCCCAGAGGATGACAAAGAAGATTTAAGAACAGGGCCTCTGAAACATAATGCTGATTTAGAAGAGAGCAAAGGCCGTAAAAGTAATATGTGCAATGGGAAAAAGTAAATAGGCTCCAAGCAATACAACAATGTCAGATGTGTGAAGATAAAGACATATCAGAAGACCAAAAGTTAGAAAGGGGAGAGGCTGAAAAGTTGAAGAGAGTGACTAAGATTATCACATTCTTAGCCACTGATGGCATGCATGGAAACCCAATCTAACACAGCAACCCAGATTTATGAATGTACGGAATACCAAGGGGATTATAGAAGCAAAGGACTAATTTTTAATAAAGTAACAAATTGTCTGACAAACCTTATTGCTTCGTCGACCCCTGGGTGTGTGTACTAAGGAACCACAAACAAGCTGCAAACAAAAGGCAAAGCCTGTCAAAGGACGACAAAGACAAAGAGGGGGAGAGTGTTGTAGAGGAAAGAGACACAAAAGAGGAGCCCCAAAATTTTCAAAATGATGGCATAAAAATTCTTCTTCAAAATCCTAAGAAATTTCCTCAAAATTATGTAAATGCAATACACGAGTCCTCTAGATGCATAAGCCCCAAATCATTGTAACATACTTCTTGTAAAATAGTAGGAAGTTAGAGATTAGTCAATAAAGTGCCGGTCTCATGTGTGAAAGGACTATTTTTAGGGCACTTGTATATAAGTCACTTGGTGACTCTTTGTAAAGACTTTTTGCCATTGTGAAGAAGGAGAACTAAAATTTCGAATTTGCTTCTTCCTTGTGGATTTTCATCTTCTCTATGATCTTTTGTGTGTGTGTAATGCTTGAAATGTGGGTGTAAGATTGTTGTCTATCCCTCCCCATCACTTTTGAACGACTGTAGTGTGTGTGTGAACCAATGCGAGTTGTGGAGCGAGTGTAGGTGCCTCCCACCATTCATTGTTTTGGTCATAACTTGAAAATCAGTTGTGAGATTTGAGTGAAAATACTACCAATAGATGCGCCTCGTCAAGAGCTTCAAAATGAACCCACCATTCACCATATTCGGAGTTTGGACCCGGGAGAAAATCATCTACAACAAGTTCCACAATACTTGCACTCTACAAATGAAATTAGGATGTAGTTTTGCTTTTTTTTTTGCCTTGACCAAGCTCAATTGTCCACAAAGAGAATCAAATGTTTTAGGTTTTTGAATTTTGGAAAGTCCTAACCTAACCAAATGCAATTCTTTCCTATATCCTAAGACCTAATCTCCCAATTCTTAACCTACTCTTAAGAAACTTGTTAGACACACACACACACAGACTAAGTGTATGAGAAAACAAGTGCAATTTTTTTATGACTTGCCACAATTTTGAATTGCTTTTCACATACAATATCTCCACAATGAGACTCTAACAATCACGTAGTCACCTTGACTTAGGCCCTCATCCTGAGAAATGGCACCAAAAATGTGTGGGACCCAACTTGTGACAATTGAGACTAGCTAGCTCTCACATGTCCAAAAAATGCACTATAGTGTTGGTTTGACACACACACACACATTAAACTATCAAACCAAGAGTTTGACCTGACTAAGTGCATAGAACCATGTGTTTCATATGATGGCTAATGCATGAATAGGTCAAATAAGTGAATACAAGTATGATTTCTACCTCACATGACACCTTCTACATGCGGGTATGTATCATGATACTTCATGCAATAGCACACACTAAATCAAGATTTTTCCTTGCTTTGATACACAAATATATTTAGTATTAGGTTGTTTTGGAAGTCCTTGATGAGACACATCTATTGGAAGTGGGTTGGATACAATGGGAGTTTCTTGCTTATGATTGAAAAATTGTTTTGGGAATCACCTACCTTCACCTAATTACTCTCTATGCTTCACACACAAATGATAACAGTAAAAAATTTTGAGGAAAGGGTAGGAAACACTTCCAAGCACACATTACATGCCATAAAAACATGCATGATCTCATGAAGAAAGAGATAAGAGAGCAAGAAGAAAGAGTTATGATATTTGTTTCAAGTTAGTCTCTTTACAAAATGGCAAAAGTCTTTACAAAGGAGTCACCAAGTGATTTATATACATGTGCCCTTATTTTGGTCATTCCACAAAAGTGGACGGACACTTTGAGTACATTCCTAAAATTTTGAGACAATATTTAGGGATTGTGCATCTACAAGACTCTTGTAGTGCATTTAACAACCCTCATTGTATTCATGGACTTGATGTGAAAAAGAAAAATATGCAATTTCTTGAAAACATTTGTAGGTCCTTGTTCTTCTTCTCTTCACTTCTTCTCTTCTTTACCTTGGAGCCTCTGAATCTCTGCAACACTCATGCTCTCTCAATCTCTGTCATCCTAGATAGGCTTCAATCGAGTTCGCTTGACACGCCACCAATAAATGAAGTTGGCCAAAAGTCGTTCTGACAAAATGATTTTTCACCATTTCCCCTTCCAGATTTTGGCCCTTTTGGTGATGTCTTATTTTCTTGCTTCATATGAAGAAACTGGATCTCTTCCATAAACGTACATGCTTTGTTATGTGTCCACAAACTATTCATGATTGTATTGTCTTCATAACTTGTTTGATTGTTGGAATATTTGTACACCTCTCTTGATTCCCATAAGTTTGTTTGAACCATGTTTAGAAGTAGTTGTTGTTTTTGGTGTACAAAGTCAAAATAATTGATTTTATTTGAATTGAAATGATTTTTCTAAGTGAGTTTGAGGTTCATACTATGTGATCTATGTTTCGAGGAATGTGTATAATTTTTTCTTTCATATAATGAATTTTTTTCTTTTGATAAACATACATTTGATTAGGAAATTTCATCTTATTCACTACCATAGCATCTTAAGAGGCTATTTACATGAACACAAAACATGATTTATTGTATTTTATAATTTTGCATTAAACTTTGAATTATAATATGTGTGTTAAAGGATTTTCTCAAATTCTCTTTGTAGAAGGTGTGTGATTTTTTGGAAAATTTTCAAAAAAAGACACTTAAGTGTCCTATTTTGGTACAAAACTAGTGTTAAAGGTGAGAACTTGAGTCTTGTAATCTTGAAATATAAAAAGAAACTACTCAGAAACATGATTTAGTACATTATCGGTATCGCGGGGTAGGAGAGAAGGGTTGGAGTGAGTTTTTGTTATGCACAGTGGACCAAGAGGGAAGAAGAAGGGGGAAGATACACTTTACACAAAAAATTTTTAGAGTTAGACCACATTTGACTGTAGTATCGTGATTGGTTGAGTTTTGGTATCGCGATACTGAAATTCCCTAGTATCGGGATACTCGCCAAAGTATCGTATAGTGGGTGCCACCCTTGAGGTATCACGATACCGTCAAGGTATCGTATATCACCAAGAGAAGGTATTGTGATCACGATTAAGTGGTATTGTATCGGCAGGAAGGTATCGTATCACGTAGAACTTGGTATCATATCAGCCCATAGATCTCATGGTATCGTATCTTCTTACTAGTAGTATCGTATCGTGAGACAGGAAGGTATCATATCGTGAACCAACGAAAGTATCGTATGATGACCCCTTCAATATTGCATAGGTTAGTATCGTATCCTTGGGTATCAGGTATCACCTGGGCTGGTATCGCCCTCAATGGTATCGTGTATCGAGCAAAGTCGATAGATCTCGACTAAAATACATGGGGTTGCCTATATTCCCTCCTCGAGAGCAGGCAACTAGCTCGCAAAAAATATAAATCCTTTGGGCTAACCCTCATGGGAATAACTTTAACTTGGTTCCGACCCTTGGATTCAAACCGCTTCGATAATATTGAACAATTCTTCGAGGACTTTATTGGAGAATTCACCAAGCAAGGGATTAAGCAGAACTCTTCATCATTGATTCATAGTTTCAAACAAGCCCCAAATGAAACCATAAAAACTATGGCTCGGAGATTTAACCAATATGTTGATAGATGTCTAGTAACGGAGAGACCCTCACAACAAAAGATGATATCCCTATTTCTAGATGGATTGACTAATGGGACATTGAGAACCTTAGTCTATGTGAAATGATTGTAGACATTGAGTGAGTGTCTGCAAGAATGCATAGACTTGGAAGACAACTTGGCAGATGATCTCAAAAATACACAAAGTTCCACTAAATTAGAAGACACTAGAAGTACTGTGACATCTAGTTCAAGTAATGTGGAGGAATTAGCCAAGCTACTAGCTAAAAAATTAGGAGTGCATGCGCAGAGGAACTATCAAAATCCCCCAATGAGAATGCCAATGATGATAAGATGCATCTTGTGTGGTGGAAACCATCCATCCCACGCATGCACAAGAGGAGGAGTAGGATTACCACAACCCTACTCATACAACAAGCAGACACCTCAAGGACCCAACCAATACTATCATATCGAGCAAAGTTATACCAACCACAATACTGAAAATTGCCCATTTAATAGACAACTAAGGCCAATGACTCAACCCCATATAGACCTTACAAATATCCTCCTAGGGAACAAGGCAGAGAGGTTCCTAGGTACAACCTTTACCTAGGACCACAAGGAGTGACGAGGCCATACAAACAAGGAGGATATGGACAACCACAACCTGTGTTAAGACAACAATCACCCCACCCATAGAATGTAGTGCCAGTCAAATACACTCAACTGGAGGAAAATTTGGAAAGAGCTATAGTACCAACTACACCCTTAGCTAGTGCAGAAACAACAAATCAAGGATATGAGCAGGCCCAAGGAGAATATTATTCTTATGATGCTAGCCTAATAGAATACGACCAAACCTATGAGCAACAATACTATGGTTATGAATAGTATGAAAACTCTTATGGATCGGAATATGCAATCACCCCACCCATAGAATGTGTAGTGCCAGTCAAGTGCCAGTCAAATACACTCAAGTGGAGGAAAATTTGGAAAGAGCTATAGTACCAACTACACCCTTAGCTAGTGCAGAAACAACAAATCAAGGATATGAGCAGGCCCAAGGAGAATATTATTCTTATGATGCTAGCCTAATAGAATACGACCAAACCTATGAGCAACAATACTATGGTTATGAATAGTATGAAAACTCTTATGGATCGGAATATGCAAACCTGAGGTATACCGCACCTAAAGCACAAACCCCAATGAGACCGCTTACTAGAACACCTGCACCAAGAGGGCCATTGTTACTCTAGTACAATGGTAAGCACCACATTAAGAAGCTCCACCTCCTTAATGTCAATCCGCGGAAGAGATAGGAGTGATATGAAGATCATGAACATGAGATGTAGTGAGAGTGAAGGTGAGAAGCATAGAGGTGCACACACACATACACACACACAAGGAAGAGACAAGCAAGACACAATGGAAGGTTGAAAGTAGATTCTATTACTCAAGAATTACAAGCTCAAAATAGCTCTAGGCTCTTCTCTACTCATACAAGCTCTCCTCAAAAATGAGCTCCCTAACTCTATTTGTAGTTTTTTTACTAGCTTTGACCCGTTTCACATCTAGTGTTCGGCATAGGCAAAAAATAGGTTCTAGGCACTATTTGAAGGTCTAAACGAGATCTAAAAATAGCCAAAATTGGTATGCTTGTTCTACCTAAGCTCCTCAAGTTGAAGGACTCCTCAGCTTGCACAAAATGGAGCTGATAATTACAAAATTTTGTTCTTCTATGATACATATGGTACAAGAGTGATGAAAATCACTGTTTGGAGTTTTGAAAAAGCATTATCAAATATATTTCTTAGAGAAAAAAAAACTCCCTGGATCCCCACGACTTCTTCGTAGTCCGCCTTCACATGTTTCCTTGTCGTCTATGCCTTTGGCTAATGCCAACCACCCCCTCCCTCTCGCGTCTGTCATCCCCGATAGAACTTGGTTGCGGGGTCTACGTGATATAGTTTTGTAGGAGGTTATGAGCGAGGGTGTGCTGTGTGATGCAAATACCTCGTGCAAGATCAGATTCAAGTTTTTCCCAGTCTATGGGTTGAGGTTCATCAGGAGGTGGAAGTCTGTAGTGTGTGGAGTACACTAGTTGTTCACAGGTAAATAATTGAAGTAGGTGTGTGGGCCTGCCTATAAAAACCTCTGAATGGTACTCCCAAAAGCTGGTGGTAAACATCTCTTCAAATGTCATCTTATAACAAGTTGGTAAGTACTTGATTGGGCAGTGCCAAGCATAACACACCCGGAGCGATAGCATAGTGCTCATATCATATGCTAAGTCCTGCTTACCATGCTCAAATCCCGGGGTGTTGACATGCGGTGCTTTGATGTGGCAGAAGATCTTAAATAGCGTCTGCATCATGACAAATATTTTGACAGTCATATGTGCTGCAACATCGTGCATGCAGTGTAAGCGGGGGAGCCTGTGGCTAATCATGGCCATCATGTATCCAAATGTAGGGGGTCCGCAAGGTGGAGTGAAATAAGGATAATTAAGCCAATCTGAACACTGCTTATTATTTTGAACTTTAATTGCGAAGGCTTTCCAAGAGCGACATCTTGGCATAGGTCCCCAACATGGGTTGTACTTCAAATGCAAGGGTGCTTTGACCATGTGTGCATCATCTCTGCATATTTTTGTAGCAACTCTTGATGCCAAGTTGGTTGAAAGATTTCATCTTTCTTTGCTTCTGGTGGTAGATCATCATGCTCGAATTGAGTGGCATGGGATGGTTTCTTACTTGTGTACTTTTCTATTGCCAATTGACATTATGTCATCAGCATGAAGTACGGTTTGTATTGAAGCTCGTGGCCTAAGATATACCTTCGAGGGGCCAAGTGAGCGAAGTAGGGTGATTCGAGGATGCGTTCCTCAATCACAGCCATGGCATGTAATTGTGCCTCCACCCGTGCTAAGTGGGTTTTTCCAAGTTCTTCTACTGACTTCATCCATGCAGGTGTAGGGAGTTCAAAAGTGTCTTGGCCTTCGGCCGTGATATGTGCGCTTGGGATGGGTTATGGTTCGTAGGCCTCTTCATAAGTTTCCTCCACGGGGATAGACACAGTTTCTTCATCATTCGAGAGTTCAGGTGGGGAATCAAGCCTGGGGGGCTCGGAGAAAGCAGCAATCTGTGCTTGAAGAGTAAGTACTTGAGCACGTAAAGTATTGAGTTCCTCGATAATCAGTGGAGAGGTGACTTCATGAGCTAGTGGTGGTTGTGGTGCAGGTGTTCACGACAGTAGCACTTTATGGTCGTTTTTTAGCTTCTGATATGCTTCATTCATGTTGTCATAATCCTCTAAGAGTCGTGCATGATCTTCTAATAATATCTGCATAGATTCAGAGGGTACTGCTTTAAAGCGGGTGGGACTCAGAGGTTCACCCGATTGATCCAAAGCTGCTTCAAGATTTTCTTTATTTTGTTCCTACAATAACTGATTCTCTTCCTTAGTCATTGCAAGGTGTCATCTTAACAGTCCCATATTTTGAGTGAGAGTAGCATTTCTCATTGTTTGAGCCTGTAATAGGTTTTCAATATCGGTAATGGCTTCTCTTGTCTTCTGTTCAGTTTCTAGTTCGAGAGAGTGATATGCCTCGTGTAGCTCTTGATATCATGCATTAAGTGAGGCATTCTCGATGGTTAAAGAGTTTAATTGTGCCTGCAAATCTATAGTTGTTTTCTGCAATGTCTAGTAGCTGGTCCTAGATGCGAATTCATCTCTAACTTGTGTCATGCAAGAAAACATCTAGCAGAAAGTGGTGTCCATCGTGGGCAACAATATTAATGGTGGAGTGAGTGAAGATGCTATTGGTGTGGGTGTTGATGCAAGGGGAAGGAGAAAAGGGGGTGGGAAGGTGGATGTCGTCATGACGATGGAGAAGTGCGTTGTGCCTCAATGGGGTGGTGAAATAGATGAGTTGAGTGATGGTGCTGTGGGTGGTGAAATATCCATGTCACTGGACGTGGTGTCAAGTGCAATGACTATGAAGAGTGGTGTGATGCTGGATGCATGAGTGGGTGTGAATACCGGATTTACAAAGGTGGCCGAATAAATTATAGATTGGGTTTTGCGTATTGCTTGATGGAGGGGGGGGGGATAGAGGGAATACAGTTGGAGGGGGAGGTGAGACTGGTGAGAAGGTCATTGGAGGGGGAAATGGGAATATGAGCCTTAGAGGGATGGGAAAAGAGGGAACATATGGAGTGAGAAATGGATTGGGTGGAATGGTGGGAGCTAGAGGGGGAAGGATAGGTTGGAGGGTTGCAAAAAGAGTTTGTGGGGTTGAGGTAATGAGGGTTTTTGCTACAACAGTTGCAATGAACGTGGGCAATCTAGGAGAGGTAGGGTGTACAGGAGAGATTAGAGGGGCGGGAGGTGAAAGAGGAGCAAGTGGTGTGGTGGGTACTTCGACGATGGTAGTGGTAGTTACAATAGAAGGATGAGGCAGGGAGTCAATGACTATGGTCGCTTCTTTAGTTTGGGCTTTTGGAATAAGTTGAGCTTCCTTGGCATGGTGCGAAGATTCGGCATCTGTTGGTACACGAATATACTGACCTAGCTTGGAGAGTAAACGGATGCATCAAGGGTCAAACTTTGGTAGTGGTTTCCTTTGCGAATAACGGAGTGCTTCATTGGTACCGAATGATTTAAGTAATCCCCTAAAGCCTTGAATGAAAGCTTCTTTGAAACCTCCAGTAGTGAGTTCTTGTTCAAGAACTGCTTGACTTTCTTCTTCTGAGAGTTGTTTGCATGCCCAGACTGCCTAAATAGTGCGATCTACTTTCTTGATTGCCAAAGTGTAGGCGGAAGCTTCGAATGTGTCATCTTCATGGGTACTTGTGTAACCTTGAGCTTCGGTTTGTTGCTCTTGCTCTTCATTCTGCATGTCCTCTTGAGAGTCGTGGCTAGCCTGACTGGCTTCATCATCACCATCCTCATTGTCAGTTTCTGTTCTCTCCTCTTCTGAGCTAGAGACTGCTTGTTCTTGTGGTTGATTGGGGGGGTGGTAGGATAACTGGGACATTCATATTCTTATTCTATTACTCAAGAACACTCTTACAAGCTCAAAATAGCTCTAGGCTCTTCTCTACTCATAGAAGATCTACTAAAAAATGAGCTCTCTAGATTTATTTATAGTTTTTTGAGTAGCTTTGACGGGTTTCACATCTAGTGTTCGACATAGTTAAAAAATAGGTTCTAGGCAGTATTTGAAGGTCTAAACGAGATCTAAAAATAGCCAAAATTGGTATGCTTGTTCTACTTAAGCTCCTCAAGCTCAAGGACTCCTTGGCTTGCACAAAATGGAGCTGCTAATTACAAAAGTGTGTGCTTCTATGATACATATGGTACAAGAGTGATGAAAATAATTGTTGGGTGTTTTGAAAAAGTATTATCAAATACATTTCTTAGAGAAATAAATGACTTCTTGGCTCCCCACGACTTCTTCTTAGTCGGCCTTCACATGCTTCCTCATCGTCTGTGCCTTTGGCTACTGCCAAAAACCATGATATAGATGCGGTGGAGATCACTTCATAAGGGAATGCAGTATGGCATACAACCCACCACCCCCTAGGACATGGGAAGGATATTGCAATTATTGTGGCAAGGAGCATTTGTTTAGAGATTGCCCAAAATACCCCAATAAGGGTCATAACACTAGCCAGATCAATGTAATAGAAGTCATTAAATTAATTGGAAGTGACAAAGAATACACAACACCACTCAATGCTATTACTTGAGCACAAGCCAAGAGACAACTAATAAAAGAGATAGATTCTAAGCCTAAGATGGATAAAATTTTAGGACCTAAGATCTAGACAGTGGAGGATTCAAAAGACCTAGGAGAAACCAACAAAACAAGGAAGATGCAAAGATGGAAGACCAGAAGAGAAAAACTTAGTAATAAATGGATGAAGAAGAAAGTTGAAGAGAATGAAACATTAGTGAAGGAAAGTAAGAAACCTTAGGAGCTAGAAGTGTAAGGAAAATCCCATTAGACTATTCAAACATCAAAATTGGTCAAACTAGGATCGATTCTAGCAGACCCAATGCCAAAAGACTTGGATATGTGGATAAAGGCTTATCAGTCCAGAATTGCAACCGGAACAAGCATAGAGCAACATGAGAAACTCTATCCACAAGGACTGTTAGAGAAGGAGAGATTGGCAATACGTAGGAAACTCATAGAAATATCTCAAACCACTCTGGAATGTACTATTCCCTCCTTCCAGAGACAAGGATACGTGAAAGCCGATTCAACGAATACCTAGAAGCCAACAATAAAAAATCAATAAAGACACAACAGGAAGAGAGTAGTGAAAGAGACTAATAGAGTAACAAGGAGGAACAAATATCTGTAATCCCAAAAATAGAAGCCAATTGGCCACAAGACTTGTCAGCCAGGGTTCAAGAGGAACGGTGGAAAAAGAATGAGAACTCATCACCACCTTTTGAAGAACTAGACACTTGGGAAAATCAACTTATGCCAAATTTAGAGGAAACGTATGAAGATGTGTCCATTTTAGACCAAAACAAGGAGGAATCGAACAACATTTCCACGCTACCAAATTATATGGGAGAATACGAGAGAAGGTCAGTAGTATTCCATGATCCCATGATCCAGGGCAAGGAGGAAAGGTTAAAGATAAGACATCACACAACTTAGCGGAGCTCAAGAAAACTAAGATACAATGCTTATTGACAATAGAAAAATTGCTACAAGTCAAGCCACAATTGTGGAAGCAATTAACCAGACATTTGAGAATAGAAACAGGAGAACCCATGATAGAGAAGAAAGAAACTAAAGCTGCATCAACCATCCAAATACCAATCAACAAAGTTGGAGAGTTTAGTGAGGGAGATAAAGGAAATACGTGCCTCCCCATCACTTTTAATGGATATATGACGAAAGCCATCCTAGGCACCAGAGCTGGTGTAGGAATAGCCACAAAAGAAATTTGGGAAAAATGGGGAAAACCTGCCCTACGACCAATGCGTATGAAACTTCAATTAGCAGACGGTCACATGGAAAGCCCATTAGGAATATTGGAACAAATTAAGCTGACCATCTACGGAGTGGAGTTCGAACATACTCTAGCTATATGTCAATTCAAAAAAGCCAATAATTATGAAATGATGTTAGGACGACCATTCATGAGACAACTCAGAGTAGTACAAGATTGGGGAAGAGATGCATTGTATTTAGAACACTAAGGGACAACTACGAATATACATTTACACACCTTTTCATATAGGGATGTACCCCCATTACAATGGAACCTAGTCCATCGAGAAGAAGATGATTTGTCCATTCATAACGCGGGATCTAGTAACCAATCATGGATGAATGAAGAAGTTCAACTATGGATGTGTAAATAGGCCAAAAGAGAAGAAAACAAACTCAGTTATGGCCAATAGGGCATCATAATTATCGTCCCATAGATGACCCAACATACATGCCTCAAATCTTTCCAGATGAAGCATTCGAACCACACAAATGGATGATTGATTATGAAGAAACATTTAGCCGAGTTGCAAAGATGACCACAATTAAGGCAATCATTGGGGTTGTCACATCTAGGAGGTGGCCAATATATCAATTGGATGTAAAGCATGAATTTCTAAATGGTGATTGGCTAGAGAGTCTACATGACTCAACCATCAGTTTTGAAAACCTTAAATATTCAGATTTCTTTTGTAAACTTAGAAAATCATTGTATGGTTTAAAGCAAGATCCTAGGGCATGGAATCAAAGGCTTGTGGAGTACTTGTGTATGTGTCGATACAAGGCAAGTGATGCAAATTCCCTCCCTATACCGCAAGAGGGAAGGAGGACTAGTTTTCTACATATGCATATATGTGGATGACTTGATTACAATAGGAAGTGATGATCTAGGTATCAAATGGATAAAGGCTAAGCTTGGGAATGAACTCAAGATTTTAGATCTTGGATTGCTCAAATACTTTCTTGGAATTGAAGTTATTTATGTAGAAAATGGTATTTACCTAGCTCAAAGGAAATACTTGCTAGATATACTTTATAAGTATGGTATTAGTGGATGTACGCCGCTCACACAACTTGTGGATCCAAACGCTAAGTTATGTGCAGGTGAAGGGCAGCCTCTTGAAGATATTTCAGGATACAGAAGCATAATTGGAAGCCTTAATTATGCTACCATCACAAGACCTGTCTTGTGTTATGTTGTAGGAGTTCTTTCTCAATTTTGAAATTCACCAACTAATGTTCATAGGAATGCAGCCAAGAGAGTGCTTAGGTGCATCAAGCACACTATCAATGAAGGGTTTTACTACCTTTATGGAGATGGATTACAACCTCAAATATTTAGTGATGTTGATTGGGTTGGTTCAAAGGAGGACAGAAGGAGCACATCTGGCTATGTCTTCATGCTAGGTCAAAGAGTCATCTCATGGATGTCCAAGAAGCAACTTACAGTTGCATTATCACCTATTGAGGTTGAGTATAGAGCCTTAGCATTTGATACATGTGAGATCATGTGGCTCAAAAAGCTCTTCAAAGACTTGGATGTGGATGTCAAAGAGTTTACTCTATTTGGAGATAACATATCAAGCATTGATGTAGCAAGTAACCCTATATTCCATGCAAGAAGCAAGCACATAGAGATATATTGTCAGTTCATCAGAGAGAAGGTACTAGCAAAGGAAGTGGACATCAAGTACATCAACACAAAGTAGAAAATAGTAAATATCATGACCGAATTCATGGATGCAAGCAAGTTTGAGAAGTTCAAGATCAACCTCAACATGAAGCAGATCAATGGAGACTAACACTTGAGCTTGAGGGTGAGTGTTAGAAATGTACAAGCTCAAATCTATGTGAACCAAGGCTTAAATCAAGTTCCACATCACCAATTTTTGGTAAACTATACAACCACTTTTCGATGAGTATTGTAGCTCAAGATTCCATCTACCTTGATTGAGAAAAGTGGGGGGTTTTGGAGGCATTATTTGAATTCAAATTCTACACCAACTTTTGTAGCATTATATATGCAATAGCTTGGAAGAAATTCATGGCCATCCTCAAGCTTCATTTGTGCATGTTTAGGCTCTCATTCAGAGTGTATACTCTAGGTCTAAGCTACCCCCTAGCTAAGCTAGCCCCTTGCTAGCTGACGTTTTCACTTTGGCTAAGATTTGTTTCATGTATATCTCTTTGCGTAGTTGTATGTTTCATGCAGAAGATAGCTCGTCTTAAAGCCCTTGTTGTAAGCTTTCTTTTGAATATAATATTAGAATCACATTTTGCTTATCCTTGTGTATATTGAGATTGAAATCTATCTAGTCTATCTCTGCATATTCCCCAACATATATGTGTGAAGAGGTACACAGGTATAAGCTATTGGTTAGGGCATGTTTTGGTTTGTCTTGTGCAAGGATGTTGACATAGGTCACATTCTCTAAATTGAGTGATCTATGGGTTGTTGTAAAGCTTAGAGAGTCTATTTTCATGATGAATAATTGCATAGGTTCAATTCTCAGGTGCATAGATAAATTCAATTTTTGGTGGATTGTGATAGTGAATTATTTGGTCCTAGGAAGGGCCTATCATTCTGCTGCGACAACTAGGAGCGGATATACTCCATCAACTTTTACAGATAGTGATTGGGTTGGTTTTTATGATACATGGGTGTCCACTAGTGGTAAGTGCTTTTTCCTTGGAGGATCATGCATATCTTAGTTGAGTAAGAAGCAACCTATTGTGGACACATCGTGTTGTGAAGTTGAGTGCAGGGTAGGCATATTCACAGTTGGAATGGAGTGTATATGGATAAGATGCCTATTAATAGATATATGCATGGGGATTGATGCATCTACACATATATTCACTGATACTTAGAGTGCATTTGCAATTGCAAGAAATCGATGTTTCATGCATGCACAAAACACATTGATGTCCATTATCATTATGTCAAAGAGTGCCTTCATGCTAGAGATATTGATTTGGTATATGCACCTATACAAGATAATGTGGTAGAAATGTTCACCAAAGCTCTTCCATGGGAAAAGTTTGAAGCTTTTTGCAAATCTTTAGGCTTATCACCTTGTGGGGACTGATTTATCACTCTCTGTATGTGTTCATATCATTTGCTCTAGGGGGGATGTTACACTTATGTGTCCCTTCAGTATCTTTGATGTGAATTGTTTCCCTATACATGGGCACTTTTTACTCTAATGCTCGTTAGAGGTTTTTTCCTCATGTAACCACAAATACATGATATACTCATATGTGGTGGTACATTGTACTTAGGGATTCACTTATAGATCTCACTTCACACATTCTGATATTACTAATCATATATTGATAGAGAGATCTTCCAGCCTTCATGTGTCTTTGTGCTTGAATCTCCTTCGTCGTCTTGTGAAATCTCCTTCTTTGCTCTTGTGTGTGCTTCTATTCATGCTTCCTCACTTACTCACATACCCAACACAAAATGCTTCAAAAATGCTTCTTTTCTAGTGAAAAATGGCTCTATCCTCTCTCCAATGCAATGCCCAAGTCATTCCTTTCAATACCCCTAGTAATATGGAGCATTGCTCATGGTCCTTAGTAAGAGGTGTGAACCACCTCTTAGCCTTTTAAAGTAGAGTACTCACTAGAGTGCCAAATGGCACTCATGTAAGGGACCATGAGTTATTCTCATTATGGAATAATATAGAGGAATAAATAAATGAAGACCACGTGGACGGGAGGTCAAACTAAGCATCGAGCTCCATGAGGAATCTCCTAATCATTTACAGACGCTTCATCTTCTCGGAGAGTGTGCAAACGTACTCCAAAACTGGAGGGTTTCATCAGGACTTAACAGCTGGTATCGAAGTAGGTACACACACGGATCGATCCATTAATGGGCCCATGAAGGAGCCCAACAATAGGCCATGAGGGAGCCCAACAACAGTTGCATGTGCACGTCCCACATAGGACTCCTAAAGAGCTCAGGTGGCCCACGAGGCCTCTCCCTCTACCCTCCCTCTAGGATAAAGGTTGTATGAAGTTGGCCCATCTCTTATACTACAAATTCGGCACTGTGTGATCTCTATATGGGATTAAAAGACCTCTTCTGGCTGTTCCACACCGATTTTAATCTCATAGACTACAAGGAGGTACAATAGGAGTTACTTTTCAAATTTTTTCCTTAAGTTTGGGGAGACAAAAAGGATACTTTGGATCAAGATTTTGTAAGAATGATGAGGTATACATGTATTATGGGCTATGGAGATGGGATATGGGTTTTGGGTTGATTCAAAAAGCTTCAATTTCTCAGTTTGGAGCTTCTCAAAGTCACCCTTCCATGAAGATCAGTCCTCCACTTCTTATTTGTGACATACCCAACTTCTCCGCACCATAGTTTCCTCATACGATATCGGATTTCAAAAATCTTGGTCAGATTACGAAGCTACACTCCTAAGCTTTTCTGAAAGACCATCGACGTTGGATTTGAATGAGATTTTCCCAACCAAAATCTCTCTGCCGCACTTCAATAGGAACTAGGTAGCCACTCCCGGGCCTAGTTTTTCATCATCCGGTGTCCAAATTCACTTTTTTCACTTGGGATAGCTTCAAATTTTTGAAGTACAGGTGCTGGGCTATATTTCTTGGATTGGCAAGGACTATCAATCTCAGAAGCTACTCAGTTTTACTCAGTTTGCCCGGTTGGGGCTATTGCTACGTGGTTTTGGCATTGTTTTTTATGGTTTTCGGTGTTCAGAACCTCCCTAGACCAACCAGAAATTTCCAATTTTTGTTTGGTCTTGGTGAGGATTCAAAATCAACAACCTAAAGCTTCAAGGATCACTTGGATTTTTCTTCCGCAGCTTCATTTTGTAACAGGGAAGTGCTCTTGTGATATATTTCTCTTCTTCTTGCATATTTAAGCTTTACTTCCATTCATTTTCTATACTCTAGTTAGTAAACGGGGGAAGGGAAGTAAAACATGAAATCTAAAGGTAAACAAGTAGCTGAACACACTTCTCCATCCAAAGAACAACTAGAGGATCCTGATTCTAGAATGAAAGAACTAGAATTAGGGCAAGAAGTAGAACAAAACTTAGAAGAGAAAGAGCCTCAGTAGGAAGAGTATACATATGAGGAACTTTTAGATGAGTTTGTCACTCGTGACCAATTCATAGACTTGAAAGAACAAACCCTTAAATTAGAGAGAGATCTTGGTAGCATCACATCTCTCATACAGCATCTTAAGTCTCAAATGATCTCACTTGAGACTAGTGTCACCTCTTTCCTAGCTAGAAAGGAAAGAGAAACCCCTCCTATTCCTCTAGAAATTACTAGGAAAGATACTTCTCTTCCTAGTAAACATAAAGAGAGAGCTCTAGGGAAGCTCCCCTCCTAAAAGACTTAAAGCCACCTACCTTTACGGGGGATGACCGAGACAGGACAAGGATGCAATCTACACTTTTTTACAAAAGTGGCATTTCACCTCTTTCCTAGCTAGAAAGGAAAGAGAAACCCCTCCTATTCCTCTAGAAATTACTAGGAAAGATACTTCTCTTCCTAGTAAACATAAAGAGAGAGCTCTAGGGAAGCTCCCCTCCTAAAAGACTTAAAGCCACCTACCTTTACGGGGGATGACCGAGACAGGACAAGGATGCAATCTACACTTTTTTACAAAAGTGGCATGATTTGCATCAATTGAAGGGCACCCCACCAGAGTATCATGTGCTAGAGGCGAGTCTCTCCCTCGGCCCACGTGCTTATAAGTGGTGGATGAGTCTTAAGGAGGCGAACTCTATCCCTACTGACTAGACTCAGTTTGAAACTCTTTTTCTAAAAGAGTTTCTTCCTGCAAACAAGGAGGAGAGGAATTGGGATGAGTGGGATAGGATTACACAGATAGGTAGGCCTCTTTAAGTCTACCTATCCCATTATAGAGAGATCATTTTGAAACCTAAGGGCTTAGATGATTTCCAGAAGACTAGAAGGTTTGTTAGGGGCTTAGATAAAGCCATAAAGAGGGAAGTCAGAAGGAATGCCCCTAAGATGTTTGAGGAGGCGATCAAGTATGCACAGATTTATGAGGACCATAACCGTCTTGACGGATCAACCCATCAAGCCTCTTAGTACGACTAAATTCAAGAAGAAGTTGCATTTTGGGAAAAACAAAGTTTTTATTAAAAAAAAAAGATCACAAGGGCCTAGGTTATCCACAGCTTAGTTTGAGAGGGCCAAAAGAGAGAACGTGTGTTTTAGGTGCCTGTCCCCTAGCCATTCAGAGTGGAACTGTCCACTCAAGAAGGGGGAAAAAAAGAAGAAGGGACCAAAGTCTAGTACGGCCTACGAAAAGGGCAAAAAGGCGGTCCACCTAGTGCAGATCCTTCCTATTCATGGCAGCTCTAGCTGCAAGGGAGTGGAGGTGATGCACGAGGATATAGAGCACACCTGTTCTTTGACTCAATCATTTTGGTCACCACAGTTTGGACCACATGACCTAGTTAAACTGTGTGGTAGTGTATACGGGACCAAGGTGCGGGTCATGATAGATGACTTTGTCACTCATAACTTTATAAACTATGCTTTGGTCAAGAAATTAAACATTCGTCAGCAGCCTAGTGCACATAAATACATTGTATCTATGATGCAAGGGCAAGATAAGAGGATATGGGATACTATGGTATCCAATTTGGAAGTCAAGATGCAGGACTATATAGATTATATGGACTTCCAAATTATGAATATGGAGAGGACAGACCTTGTATTAGGAAGAGAGTGGCTATGGGGGTTGGGAGACACACTTAAACGCAACAAAAACAACACACTTGAATTTGAAAAGAATGGAAGTAAAGATTGTATTCAAGGAAAGAGAGATGTACCTAGTGCACCTCTCAATTCATCATTAGAGTTGTATAGTCTTCGTTATTCTCAGCATGTACAGGAGATGTTTTTATTGTATAGCCATGATATGGAGCATTGTACAGACAGCTCATCTTATGTATATTTTCATGCTAGGAATGTAAATATGGATAGGACTTTCTTTTTTTTTTTGCAAGAGTGTGTGGTTAAAAGTTTTAAGGATCTTATGTTTGAGTATAGAGATGTTTTTCCCACTGACTTACCTAGAGGGCTACCACCTGAGAGAGGGGACATTGAACATGCCATTGAGGTTGTTACTAACACTAACCCTATTTGCAAGCCACCTTATAGGCTTAGTGTTTCTCAGCATGAGGAGCTTGAGAGGCAATGCGAAAGCATCAATGAAGGTAATTGGCTCTAGGTGGATTTACAATATCAAAAGGAACTCAGATGGATCCATAAACAAGTACAAAGCTAGGCTTGTGGCTAAGGGTTTTGCACAAACCCATGGAGTAGACTATGAAGAAACCTTTTCATTCGTGGCTAAGATGCCAACCATCAGAGTATTGGTAAGTGTAGCTGCATCTAGAAATTGGAATATATATCAACTAGATGTAAAAAATTCTTTTCTCAATGGCTGGATTTCATAGGAGGTTTACATGGCTCAAACTCCTAGCTATGAAGATCCAAGCAAGGTAAATCATGTATGCAAATTAAGAAAGCTCTTTATGGTTTGAAGCAGGCACCTAGGGCATAGAACCATAGGTTATCAACCTATCTTCAAGACCAAGGATTCATTATGAGCAAGGTAGATTTTTCTTTGTTTATCAAGAGAAGTAACTCAGAAGTAATATATTTATGTGTATATGTGGATGACATCATTCTTATAGGTAGTGATGCCAATGGCATCAAAAAAATCAAAAACCATTTGATGTAGGAGTTTAAGATCAGTGACCTAGGGTTTCTGAAATACTTTCTTGGACTTGAGTTGGTATACACTAACTCTGGAATCTACATCACTCAAAGGAAATATGTACACGACATGTTGAAGAATTCCACTTGGAGGATGCAAAAGTAGCTAGCACCCCTATGGAGGTAAATAATAAATTGAGTGCTCGTGAAGGTAATTTCCTTGAAGACATTGCAGGTTATCAAAGCATATTTGGCAGTCTAAACTATGCAACATTAACAAGGATTGACATATGTTATGCAATAAGTGTTATGAGCCAATTCATGCATAAACCTAGAGCACCTCACTTGGAAGCAACTAAAAGAATTTTGAACTACCTCAAAGGTATTCAAAATCAAGGTCTTTACTTCCCATACACATCAGATTTGGACATAAAGTTGTACTCAGATGCAGATTGGGCAAGATGTAAGGATGATAGAAGAAGTACTTCTGGCTATTTATCTTTTATAGGTGATAAACCCATTTCATGATGTTCTAAGAAGCAAGCAACTGTTGCTCTATCTTCAACAGACACTGAATACAGGGGATTAGAAAATGCTACACAAGAAGCTATTTGGATTAGGTTGCTCTACTCAGATTTGGGACTTCACACTCATTCACCAATGATCTTTGGTGATAACACTAGTTCTTTGCGTCTTGCAGCCAACCCCATTTATCATGCAAGAACTAAGCATATAGAAGTGCACTATCACTATGTTAGAGAGAAACTCTTGAGCAAAAAGATTCAACTAGCATATGTATCTACAAATATGCAATGTGCTGATTTGTTAACCAAAGCACTTGATCGTACTAAGCTTTGCAAGTTTAAAACTATGATTGGATTACAGGATATTCAAGAAGATTGATGAAGCAATGCAAGCCAAGATGTTTTGGCTTGAGGGGGTGCTGTTGGTGCAAATGCTCAAGCCTACATATTTGGATTAGCATGGAAGACATTGTGTGGAGCTAGCACTTGAAGATTCATGTGAACTATAGCTTGTAACTACTTCATCATTTATCATTGTAAAACATAAATTCTTTGGAGAATCTTGTAAAATCTTATAACTCGTGGAGTTAGGAAGAATATTTGCTATGATTTCAAGTGGAGAGAATATCTTTTAAATTATTGGAGTCACCTTTTTTATTGGAGCCAAAGTTTGAGTTCAAAATTCAAACTTAGAAGAAACACATATAAAGAGACCTTGTAAAATCTCGCGTATGAGTGCCTCATTTTAGAGCTCACTCCTTGATCACCTATAGAACTTGAGTAGCTCACACTATAGCTCATTCAGTTCATTCGTATTGAGCATCATTACAATGCCCATGAATTTGTACAATTATGTTCTATAATACATGTATCTCATTGAACATCTCTGTCTACTTCTCTGTTATGACTACTCAGAATAGTCAAATTCTTCTAGTCATAACTTAGTGAATACTCAACCATTTTACATAATGTTTGGTTTGTTTGGTTTGTTTGAACGAGCTTAAAGTCTACTTTGTGTTGTAAAAATTTCAAGGCATTTGGTTTAGGAATCAGGGAGAAATCATCTTTGAAGTGGTCATTGGTCATCTACTAGTTGTTCCCTAAAGAATCGGGGGTAAGATATGATTTGCTAAAGTTATTTCTCATAGCATAATTGATAATTTTAATTGATTCCACTTGCAATCATTAGATATCTAAGCTAATCGAATTCCCCAAAAAGGAATATTTCCAATTATTATTGTGTTGTGAGATCTAAGTAAAAGAACTAGCAGGTGCATGGACTAAAATAGAAAGTTTTTTCAACACTAGTATCTTGAACTAGTTTGTTTTGGATTAATTGTTTTAAGTATCAATTCCAAAGTACAAAGGTACTTTCTTGGTGTCATTTTTAAGCTAAAAGGGCCTACCGTATAACTCTGAAGTGCATTAGGGTTGGTACAAAGCAGGTTTTAACAGTACCACCTCACTTCCTTGAGGTATCCATACATCTCTTCCAACACTTGCTCTCTTGCTTTATAGTTTCATTCAGTCGCGTTTAGCTATCTACTAGCATATGCTATAGGCAAATCTAGATTTCCTTTGCCTATGGGTTGTGCTATCACACATCCTATTGCATGATTGGAGGCATCTACGTGGACATGGAATGGTTTATTCCAATCAGGAGTGGTCAATATTGGTGTTGTGCACAAATGTCTCTTCAGCTCATTGGAGGAATTTTTGCATTCATCGTTCCAAATAGAATTTGTCAACAAGGCATAATGAGGTTTAGCTATGATTGCATACATGTGGATAAACCTACCGTAATATCCACAATGGCCCATAAATGCTTGTACCTCTTTAACATTCCTCATGGAGAGTGTTAATCTCCAAAAGAACAAGTTACTCTTGTATTTAGAGCACCTCTATAACAAGAATAACTCAAATCTTCACCAATTTTAGAAGATCAATACTCAATTGTCAAATTTTCTGAACAAACTGTGAAGAAGGAGAATACACAGAAAGTCTGCTGCACATAAATCACTCATTGCCTTATCAATTGTGTAAAGTTTTTTATAAAACTTTGTATGAAGTGTCGTCTATAGATTGCGCATCTTCTCCGAGTTGAACCACTCCAAAAGATTCAGTAGATCTTGAGAAATGATCTCAACAACTCACCTATGTCTAAAACTGTTCTTCTGAGAAGTCGATTTAGACACCTATGACTTTAAACCTTTGGTTCTCTCAATCTAGAACCCGTTTCTACAAATGCTTTTAGCCACAAGTAGCTTACCTTCCAACTTAAAGATTGACTGCTTACTTGCTCAAAACTTTAAACTCTGGAAGGAGAATCAATCAAAACATTCATATCGAATTTTGCACCTCCTGTAACTTCACTTCTTCTCATTCACATATGCAAATGTTCCTACACTTAATTCTCTCGGCCTGGTCACAATTGGAAGCTAAAACTTTGTACAGAGGTTGATCACCTATAGGCTTAGACTTGTACAAAAGCATTTCACAAAAGATCTAACACAGAAGGAGAAAATTCAGAAATATCGGGCGCAACATTTTCTTCATTTCTGAGAAAAATTACAAGTGAGTGATGAGAGAGTCTTAACTCACTTCTAAGATGTCTAATGACACATACAACTCCTGATTACTCTATTCTCATGCTCTCTCATACTTGCCCCGACATTTTCATAGTATATATATACAAAAATTTACAACCTTATGACTTCTCAAAGATATAAGTGAACTATCTGTACATATGTGTACACATCTTCCTCTTCTGAATGTATTCTTCTTCCATGCTTCACAACTTGAATCTCTCCTTCAAACCTTGACTTCAACTCTTCATCAAAACATCAATTGTTGATCGTGCTGCACCAACAGCTCCCCCTCAATCATCAATTGAGGTTTTCTCTATCTTCTTTATGCCTGCCATGTCTTTGAATCTCTGTAGCTTTGGTCCATCCAAGCTTTTGGTAAGCATATCAGCTATCTGATCTTTTTTTGAAGTATGTATGACTTCAATCTATTTATCCATCACCTTCTCTCTCAAAAAGTGATACTGAATCTCAATGTGTTTAGTCCTTGCATGAAACATAGGATTAGCAGCTAAATACAATGAACTCATGTTATCTCCATAAATGATAGGTGTACTCTGTATGGTGTCAAAACTCTTCATGAGAGTCTTAAGCCATATCACTTCCTTCGCAGCTTCAACCATACCTTTGTACTCAGCTTCTATAGATGATAAAGCAATTGTATGTTGCTTCTTTGAACACCAAGAGATTAACTTATCTCCCACATAACACAAGTATCCATATGTTGATCTTGTATCATCAGGATTACCTGCCCAATCTGCATCACTATATATTTTGATGTTTATATATGATGTAAAACCATAATACAAACCCTCTTTGAGTGTACCCTTAATGTACCTCAACACTCTTTGACCTGCAATCCAATGTTCTTTCTTAGGACAATGCATGAATTGAGACAAAACTCCAACTGCATATGATAAGTCAAGCCTAGTTAATGTAGCATAGATAAGACTACCAACCAAACTCTGATATAGCTTCATATCCTTGAATTCTTCTCCACCATATCTGCTCAATTTGTGATTCACCTCCATTGGAGTAGGTGCTACCCTGCAATCATTCATTTTAGACTTGATTAACAAGTTTCTCAAATACCTTTCTTGAGTCACATACACTCCATGTTGAGTGTATGAAATCTCCATGCCCAAGAAATATGACAAGTCTCCCAAGTCACTGATTTTGAACTCTTTCTCCATTTGCTTCTTTAGGCTTTGAATGCCTTTCTCATCTGTACGTGTAAGAATTATACCATCAACATATATGCACATGTAAATTAACCCATCATCACTTGCTTTAACAAGCAAGCTACTATCTGCCTTAGATACTTGAAATCCAAGTTCTTTCAAGAACTTCACAAGCCTATAATTCCATGCCCTTGGGGCCTGCTTCAAACCATACAAAGCTCTCTTGAGCTTACATACATGATCTGGATACCTTCCATCTCTGAATCCTTGAGGTTGCTCCATGAAAACATCATCTGAAATGTAACCATTTAAAAAAGCATTCTTCACATCTAATTGACATAATTTCCAACCTTTACATGCAGCAATGGCTATGAGTGTCCTGATGGTTGTCATCTTTGCCACAAGACTATAGGTCTCATCATAATCAATACCATATGTTTGAGCAAACCCTTTCACAACAAGTCTAGCTTTATACCTAGACACACTTCCATCTGCAAACCTCTTTGTCTTGTAGACCCATTTGCATCCAATTATCTTCTGACTATTTGGTTTAGGAACCAAATCCCATGTCTGATTCTCCATTAATGCATCATATTCTTCCTGCATAGCTTTCTCCCAATTTTCCTTACCTTTTGCCTCTTCATATGTGGAAGGGTCTTCATCTGCCTTTATCATGTAAGCATAGTCTTTGGTAGCCAAAAAAGAAGTATCATAGCTATACCTTGTAGGTTGCCACTTGTGTCTTGATGACCTTCTGAGTTCTCCACTCCTTGAAGTTTCTGGTTCTTCACACTCAGGATCAAATCTTGGCATTTCTTCAACTTCAACTTGCACTTCATTATTCTCCTCCATCAAATATCTGAACCTTTGATTTACCTTTCTTTTGACTCACAACTTCTTCATCACCTGTATTAATATTGATTGTACCTGCATACCAAGTACCTTACTCATCAAATGTAACATCTTTTGATACAAGAAATTGTTTTGTGGATGGACTCCACAACCTATATCCCATCTGCTTATCATCATAACCAATGAATACATATTTTTCAGCTTTAAGTTCCAATTTATGTCTTAATTGTGATGGCACATATGCATATGCCAAACATCCAAATACTTTGCAATGATCCAAGGTAGGTCTCTTACCCCACCATGCCTCATATGGTGTCATACCCTGCAAAGCTTTACATGGTAGCCTATTAACCAAATAAGTAGTTGTATTTACAGCCTCAACCCACAAATAATTTGGGGCAATTTTTCTCCTTCATCATTGACCTTGCAGACTCAACAAGAGTTCTATTTCTTCTCTCTACTACACCATTTTGTTGAGGAGAGTATCTACAAGTGATTTCCCTTTTTATACCTGCATTCCACAAGTAATCACTGAACTCATTAGAGAAATACTCTCCCCCTCCATCTGACCTGTAATTCTTTCTGCATACACATGATAATGTTTGAATGTATTGAATACCTATGACTTATCTTTGATCACATAGATAGTGATCCATCTGGTAGCATCATCAACATAAATCACATAGTACCTTGAACCATTGATACTGAAATCCTTTGATGGTCCCCACACATCTATGTGTACCAACTCAAGCTTCTCTGAATACATAAAACCATGCTTGGAATAAGATTGCTTATGAGCCTTACCTAATTGACATGCCTCACATCTGTATGTCATATGTTGACCTGCAACATTAGGCAATCCAAGCACTGAACCATTGTTAATCATATATTTGATACCTCTTTCATTGAAGTGTCCAAGCCTCTTGTGCCAAAGATCTAACTCAGAGATCTTATGTCCTCCATAAGTGAACAAGGTATGACCAACATTACCTTGAATCTTCAATGTGAACAACCTTCCTTCTTTCTTCCCTGAAACAATTTGTTTATACCCATTGCTAGGGTCTTCCACAAACACTCCTTCATTAGTGAATCTCACTTCATAACCCTTTTCAACAATTTGTCCTACACTTATTAGATTCTTAAGAATTCTAGGAACATACAAGACCTTACTCAAGAGGGTGCTACCATCCTTGGCCTTCACTGATCCAATTGACTTCACATTGTGCTTTGTATTGTCACCTGTTTGAACAACATGATTAGATACCTTATTTTCCAACTCAGTCATCAATGCTATGTTACCACTCAGGTGATTGCTACACCCTGAGTCAATGTAGAAGACTCTTTGGTGTTCACTTTGCCTTTCACAAGTTGCATTCATTATCAATGTTGAATCCTCCTTCTGATCTGAAGCATAATTGTAGTAGGTATTATTGTATTGTTGACTTTGGAATCCTCTACCTGCATTTCTTCCAAAGTAACCCCTACTACCTCTTCCTCTGAAGTTACCTCTTTGATTTCTTCCACCTCTTCCTCTTGAATTAAATTTCTGATTATATCCACCATTACTCTAGGTATTATGCCAACAATCATTAGCTAGGTGATTTGTCTTACCACAAATCCATAAAGCTTTGACTCCATCTTTATTATTCCTGCCTCTTCCTCTACCTTTGCCACCTCCTCTTCCTCTTAGGAAGTTGGCTTGACTAGTTGTGCCTTCATCTTCATTTGCTTGTTGCTTCCCTTTTCTATTTTTCTTCTTATCCTTTGAGTACATTGCATGACCTGTACTCTTGTCACCTTCACCTTTGACATCCTGCTCAAAGGTTAACATATGTCCTAGCAACTGATTTAAGTCAGGAGTAAAATGATCAAGTGATAACTCAGTAGACAAAATGAATGGCTTCCATTTGTCATCACCTCTCAAACCTGTGAGGATTTGCCTTACCAATTTATCCTCTTCAATGTCTTCATCAACAGCTCCTAATGCATCTGCAATGTCCTTCATTCTGGTTACATAATCTGAGATGGATTGAGAGGCCTTCTTCTTGAATGTGGTAAATTCTGCCCACAAGGATGCCTTCCTAGACTTTGTGGTATTTTGGAAATGCTCCTCCAAAGCATTCCATATATCACTTGCACTTTCAAGACCTCTGATATGAGGTAGCAAGAATCATTGACTGCCATATAGATAATGCTCCTAGCTTGAGCATCTCTCTTCATCCAGTTCTTCAAATCTCATAATTCCTCCCTAGTTGGAACACTAGGATCTCTGAATTGAGGCTTTTCTTCTTCACCTGTAATGTAAGCTATCAAGTCTTTGCTCATTAGATGAGCTTCCATCCTCATTGACCATGCTGGATAGTTCTCTCTATCCAACTTCTCTATCTGAAGAGAATCTCCCATCCTTTCTTCACCTGTATATTGAATTCTTCAATCTTTATGAGTAATAGATGTACCTTTACTTCGAATAATACTACTTTTGTCTTCCTTGGTGTCGTATGACCTTCTTCTCAAGCTTTATCCTCAAGCTTTCACCTTTTGAACCTTCAGATATTGAATTCTTTGCACCTGCAGCAGTCGAGGTCCTCCTTCCTTCAATTTTGATGCTTCCTGCTCTAATACCACTGATGGAGAGTGTTAATCTCCAAAAGAACAAGTTACTCTTGTATTTAGAGCACCTCTATAACAAGAATAACTCAAACCTTCACCAATTTTAGAAGATCAATACTCAATTGTCAAATTTTCTGAACAAACTGTGAAGAAGGAGAATACACAGAAAGTCTGGTGCACATAAATCACTCATTGCCTTATCAATTGTGTAAAGTTTTTGATAAAACTTTGTATGAAGTGTCATCCATAAATTGTGCATCTTCTCCAAGTTCAATCACTCCAAAAGGAGAAATGATCTCAACAACTCACCTATGTCTAAAACTGTTCTTTTGAGAAGTCGATTTAGACACCTATGACTTTAAACCTTTGCTTCTCTCAATCTAGAACCCGTTTCTACAAATGCTTTTAGCCACAAGTAGCTTACCTTCCAACTTAAAGATTGAGTGCTTACTTGCTCAAAAATTTAAACTGTGGAATGAGAATCGATCAAAACATTCGTATCGAATTTTGCGCCTCCTGTAACTTCACTTCTTCTCATTCACATATGCAAATGTTCCTACACTTAATTCTCTCAGCCTGATCACAATTGGAAGCTAAAAATTTGTACAGAGGTCGATCACCTATAGACTTAGACTTGTACAAAAGCATTTCACAAAAGATCTAACACAGAAGGAGAAAACTCAGAAATATCGGGCACAACATTTTCTTCTTTTCTGAGAAAAATTACAACTGAGTGATGAGAGAGTCTTAACTCACTTCTAAGATGTCTAATGACACATACAACTCCTGATACTCTATTCTCATGCTCTCTCATACTTGCCCCGACATTTTCATAGTATATATATACAAAAATTTACAACCTTATGATTTCTCAAAAATATAAGTGAACTATCTGTACATGTGTACACATCTTCCCCTTCTAAATGTATTCTTCTTCCATGCTCCACAACTTGAATCTTTCCTTCAAACCTTGACTTCAACTCTTCATCAAAACATCAATTGTTGATTGTCCTGCACCAACAATTCCTTGGCCTCAAAAACTCTGCTATGGATCTTACGTTATCCTCATCTGTAGATATTCCATTCTTAGAAACAATGTGACCTAAGATTTTACCTTGACATACCATGAACACACACTTTTCTGGGTTTAGACAAACTCGATATTCTCTACACTTGTTGAAGATATGTTTGAGCTTAGGGATGGAGTCTTCTTTCTTGAGAATGAGCACATAAATCATCCACATATACTTCTAAGCTCTTTTGCAAGAACTCCTTGAAGACATGACAGATGAGCCTTTGGAATGTTACAAGTGCATTGGTGAGCCCCAATGGCATCACACGAAATGCAAATATTCCCCACTATGTGGCAAAGTCCGTTTTGTGTTGATCTTCTAGGGCAATGGCTACTTGATTGTAACGTGAAAATCCATCAAGGAAGCTATAAACATCCTTGCCTACAACATGCTCCAATAAATGTTCAGTGATTGGAAGTGGATAGCTATCTCTAATTGTAGTGGCATTAACTTTTTTAAGGTTAATACACACTCCTAACTTTCCATTCTTCTTGGGCACTACTACAATGGGAGACACCCATTCAGTATGCTTTGATCTCATAAATAAATCTAGCTTCAATCAACCTATCAATTTCTTCTTTTATTTTGGCTGCATAATTGTCATTATATGTGTAGGGCTTCTATTTGGTGGGCTTGGCATCAGCCGTCATGGGGATCGTATGAGAACATATTTCTAGATCTACCCCCTTCACATCTCTATAGATCCACGCAAACATGTCCATATATTCCCTTAATAAAGCTACAAACTCTATTTCTTCTTCTACACTTAGGTCTTCTCCTATGCACGTACATCGCTCTTCATTCCCTTCAATGGTTAAAACAATTTTTGTGCTCTTTTCTTTATTGTCATACACTTCTCTGTGATGGCCTCTCTTTTAGGCATTCATACCAAAATTTTCCGGTCTTTAACTTCATATTTCTTGAAATTCTTTGGTACTTCAAATGATGATTCCTCCTCTTCTTGATTCATTGCCTTTCTTTTCTTTTTCTTTTGACGACCTTCACTTCCCTCCTTTGAATTTAGAGTTTTGATGCTTGTGCAAGGTTCTTCTTCTTTTTGGGTAAATACTCCTACATCTTCTAGATAGTTTTTCTCTGAGTTAAAGCAAATATCCATCACAATGGACTTTAGATCATCATCATCCTCTTCTTCTTCTATGACATCACTAGGGTCACATTCATCTAGCAAGGGTTGACACATGAACACTAAAATATCATAACCCTCCTCATCACAATGAGGTGTCCATTGTTCTTCATACAGCAATGTCCATGGTGGCTAAGATTTTTGCCCAACCATGAGGCTCAAATTCCTCATCTGGAAAGATCGTCGATGTGTAGGCTAGGTCTTTAATTGATCTATCTCCTTGAGGAGTTCCTTCTTCTCTCGCTTTAAGGCATTTCTCCTCTTCCTGCGCGACCTTGCACATCCACAAATGAATATCTTCATGCATCCAAGATGGATCATATGAACTTTCAAAATGCACAGAGATTGAATCTTCTTGTGCCTTGTGGATAGGATTCCATTGTAGAGGTGGTACATCTCTGAAGGTGTAATCCTTTAGATTGACCTTGGTTGTGACCCCTAATTGTTGCAAGTGCAAGGAGTTAGTTCCCCAATCTTGTTATATTTGTATTTCATAGGAAGGGTCTTCCTAGGATCATCTCATAGACATTATTTTTATCAAAGTCACATATAGCAAAGGAGTCTTTAAACTCTACACCACAAGTGTTCAGAGTTATCCCTTCTAGCAATCCTAGAGCTCTTTCAACATGGCCGTTAGCCATTTGAAGCTTCATTCTCGTTGGTCTTAATGCAGGTTTGCCCCATTGTTTCCACAAGGAGGTGGTCGCAATCGCAACACCAGCACCTAAATCTAAGATAGCTTTGGTTGTGTAACCTTGGTAGGTGATTGGAATATAATTATTACCTTCTTCATCTTCACTCATGTCCCCTATTTTTTCTAGAGGTATCTCTGGGACTTTTTGCTTAGATCCTACTTTTGGCATATTGGAATCAAGTTCTAGAACCTGATTCGCCACATGTTTCCATAACTCAAGTTTTACTTTGAGCAGCTCTTCCAAGGTGAGATGAGATTGAACCTTAGTGTTCTTCATGACTTCAGTGTTCCTTGGAACCACTGAGTCTTTGTTTCTTACCAGTATTGTGGGACCTCTGATCTGAAGAGATTCAAATTCCCATGGGCCTGTGAATTGTGGCAAATCTTGTAAAGAATTAGATTCAAAATATAATCTTTCCTCTTCTTGTTGCTCTACTTGGTCTCCATAAATAGATGGAATGTCTTGGGGAAATTGATCATGAAGATCATGACATTCTCTCTGATGTGTTATCCAGAGAGACAACTTTGTCTGGTGTCTTCGGATCCTTGAACTCATAGATGGTGAATGTTTTTGTTGTCTTGGGGTATACACTCTAGAGTAATTACTCTGGTCAAGATAGATTTTCCTCGAGGAGCCTTGGGTTCTCACCCTAGGTCTCCTTACTCCAGGTCTCCTATCTCATTCTCAGGAATGACATTTCCAAACTCATCTTTTGTGTCTGCTAAGCTGGTGACCACATACATGGTTCCTTGCTTATTAATATAAGAACCCTCTTCAAACTTGACCCCTGGTGTTCAAGTCCGAAGGGTTGATCGGGATTTTTGAGTTGGACCACTGATCACCTCAGGCCATCCTCATAGATGCGAGCACCTAATCAGTTGGTTCGAATATATTCTAGTTGTGTTTTATAGGGACCTTCTTGTGTCTGCAAATAGCCAATGTTTGAGCTACCTGTGGGTCTCTCCATGTTGAAGGACATTTCAAAATCACTTGTGTCCAAACTTAGCACGTAGGGATAACCACTAAGTTGTTGTGCCCACGACCTAGATGTATGGTTGAGACTGGCCTAGATTATCTGGTTCTTTCTCTATCCTTGTCTAGGTGTCTACCAGATCTTAGGTTCATAAGCTTGGTCTTCTACTCCCAATTTTCCCTTGTATTGCTCAAAATCCTTTGAAGCCCCCTTGATTCCTACTCCCACCTGAGGGTCAACTTCAAAATACTATATCTATAAATCCAAGTATTAGTTTTGCCCATAGATATTCTTGTAGTACTCAAAACAAGCTTTCCAACGAACCCAAAATCACAACAAACGGATTTTGTTTGAGAAAGTTATGCCAGTTCAAGGTTCTAGGGGTTAAAACAGGGAAAGAGGATCCCTTTGGGAGTACTTCAAAGCAAACAATACATGATACTTAGGTAGTATTGGCAATATTACGATACTGAATTGGGATGATATGATACCTCTGCCACATGATATGTGATACCACTCAGGGAAAATACCACTTTTATGCCATACACGATACCTTAGGTCAGACGATACATGATACCAACTTCCCGCAATACGATACTTGTCTTTGGACAATACACGATACTAGATTGGGATGATACGATATCTCTGTTATCGTTGATACACAATACCAATATGGATCTTCTTCACACAGCACTCTATGTCTTACTGTCACACGATCTTCCTCCAAGCTCTCTCCCTGGCAATGGTGCCAAATTTGGTGTCACTCTAGCACAATGGAAAATACAAACATGAGGGGATCCACCTCATAAATGTCAATCCGCGGAGACGTGAGGACTGGTATGAAGACTTTGAGCAATTGATGGCACAAGTGTGTGAGTGAAAACACACATGTACACACACACACATGTGCACACAAGGTAAGAGCAAAGAGTGGAACAATGGAAGGACTTGGATTACAAAGAAATCTATTACAAGAGCTCAAATCTCTAACAAACCTCAAAAATGGGTCCTCTAGCTATTTTTATAGTTTCTTGAGTGGTTTTGGCCCTGTCCATACCTAGTGTCCGGCCTAATTAAAAATTAGGCTCCAAGGCTTATTTGAGGGCTCAAAAGGAGTCTAAAAATTATGAAAATTATTAGGATGATACTCCTAATACTCCTCGGCTTGGACAAAATGGAGTTGCAAAAATGTTAAATGATATTTACAATGGTTTTTAGTGATAAAAATCACTATTTTTATAGGGATTTCTTCTGAAAATTTGACATGCGCTTCTTGGATCTCCCTACATGCTTCATCTTCTTGTGTGTCCACTTCTTTGATGTGTTCTTATGCCTTCTGCTTGACCTTGAGTGTGAACATGCACTAACATACCTTTGCTTACAACCTTTTCCCTCACATAATGATAATTTACCTCTATATGCTTGCTCCTTGCATGGTACATGGGATTGTTAGCTAGATGTATGATAGACATGTTATTTCCATAGCTGGAGACAGTATTAAAATGCATATCAAGTCATTTAGCAATGTTTTTGTAAGAGAACAAAGATTACGACCACCACGTGCTTGAGAGATGACTCTCCTCCCAACCTTATGCCTGTATATATAGCTGCTTGAACTAATGAGGACCACAAATATAACTAGAGTCCACAAGTGCATGTGCGATCTCCACCACTCCTTTCCTACCTTCCACTAGAGTCCACTAGTGGTTGGTGTACTCACCTCTCGAGTTAAGTCCATTGGACTCAAGTTAACTCACGTTAACTTGAGTTAGAAGGCTCTAGAGCTCTTTGGGCAAAACTCTCTCCCCATGCTCCCCATGGGAGTTGAACCCAAGACCTCCTCCTTCACAACCTTGAGACTTAACCACTATGCGAAGTGGATTGCTTGAATATGAGAGCACATGAACTTATGCTTGAGTCTACTCTCAAGATCTTTGGTCCTTCAAACGAGTGACCAAACGATATCCGATTTCAGATCTGTCTGAAGACATCGGATCCCTAGATCATAGAATTACTTTATTACATTCTTCCCCCCTTGGAAAAGATTTTCATCCTCGAAAATAAAACTATATATATAACTGTAGGCAACCCCCGAGCCTCATGTTCTAAAACTTGAAGAACATGGTCATGTTCTAGAACTAGAAGAACATGTCTCATCTCTTGTGGTGGCGTCCCTGCCCAAATGATTCAAAACACTATGTAGGTTTGCACTTTGATGAACGGGACAAAGTACAAACTAGTGAAGAATAATAAGGGTGGATCTAAACACATCCCTTGCCAGTTCATAGTTTCTAGATATGCGATCTAGGCACAAACATGTGAACTAGGTGGATTCAAATTACTAGTCCATTTCTAGGCATAATTGGTGCATGGACTTAGTAATGAAGGTGGGATTCTTATCCCTTGCAAGACTTTAAGAATTCTTGATTCACTTGAATTTGTTTTAGAGAACTTGAAGTTTGGTTGTCTCAAACATCTAACTTAGATGTTTATACAATGGTTTACTTTGATCCAACAGTTACTTGATTTTTTCACCCAACTAGAGGACTACTTTGTCCTAATGAGTTTAAAAATCCTTTGTAAACTGTAGGAGAAAGTTTACCATTTCTTTGAGTCAACCATACTATAACTTGCCCAATACAGATCCATAATGAAATTTATCCAACTTAGGACACTTTTCTCAAAGGCTTTAACTGAAAGTTCTTGGGAATTGTCAATCTAATGAGCAATTCCTAACTTCTTTATTCTAGAGTTTACTGGACTCTAGGAAATCATTTACGCTATACCTTGAAGCAAGCCCAAATGAAAAAGTCCACTTAGACTTATTATCTTTTGAAGATTGAAAAGGTTCTTGTACATAACATCTATCTAGGATGTTCAAGTTAGTTATTTAATTCTAACCGGCTAACCCTGGACTTTTGCAAAAGGAATCAAATACCATGTCTGAGCCTATTCCAAAAGATTTGGAAAGCGGAAAGAAATAACTAAAACTATGTACAACCAATTCAAACTTCGAACATACGTAAATTTGTTATGAGTCAAAGACTAGATGACTCAGGACTTCAACTTTTCAAAGATCTATTTCAATAGGGATTTGAAGCATTTTCTTTTTATCTTTAAGAGAAATAAGCTAGATTCTCAAAAAGATGCAAAGAAAATCAAAAACACCATCCAACCACAAGATACTAGTGTGGTAACCAACATCAATGTGTCGACCCACTGAGGTTCTGTTGATGAGTTTGGTATTCAAATAATGCTTCACTTGAGACTAAGTTCATGTCACATTCAGTCTTTTTGACTCCTAATCGTGAATGCAATTCTTAGGCATTTCTTTGAGTCTAAAAGAGTGAGTTTTACCAAGTTACACTAGGAACTTGATACTTGACTTAGTCAATTGAATCTTTAGTTGAAAAGATCAACTCAAAGTCAAAGTCCAACTTCTTTAAGAAATTTATCAAATATTTCTGATCAATAACACTTAAGCTTGAAGTGTTCTAAGAAGATCTTGGAAGTTACTTACTTCATATCTTCAATTTCCTTGATCTTGAAGTCATCTTGAAGTATCTTGAGATTCTTCTTGAATTTAAACTCCTTTTTTGAAGTTTTAATTCCCTTGAAGATCAAACCTAACTTCAAGATCCAAACGAAGACTAAAAGATAATCATCATCTCACGGTCTGATGTCCCCTACCATCTTTCCTACATCAATTTGAGTATAAAATCTGGTGTCCCATACCACCCTATTTTATACTCACATTGACGTGTGAGTGAATTTTATCCTAAATTCTACAATATCTCTTGATAGAGAACCTTCTAGCTTTAATTCTTGACAAGAATTTTGCAGTTTCAGGTACTATCTCTATCTTTATATTCTAAGTTTTAATCCCTTGACATGATCGTTTCGCGATCTTGTGATTTATCTTGGGAACTTGAAAACCTCTTGACAGAATATCAATTCTTCTTTACTAGGGTTTTCAAATGAAAACCAATCAGAATTCCAAGTACTTGAATTTTCTCGAATTCAAGTTCAATTGGTTTACCCTTGACCAATTTTGTAGCAACAAGAGCTTTTGACTTCTTGTCTTTAGATTCCTTTCTTTACTAATGCTTTAGGTACCTATCCCGGGAACTTTATTTAGGAATCTCTTTACTGCTTAAGTCTTAAGCATCCGCTCATGCTTTCTGGATTTGTACCAAAATCCCTTTAAGGATAGGCAAACATTAAGTTTTACCTTCCATAGACTTAATTACCGTCTTCACGGTTGTAGACTACATTCTTGGAATTTTCTTTACTTTGTTCAGACTTGGAACAGCTTACTCTTTTTCACAATTTTTCATCGATTAAATGGAACCTGAGTGAATAATTCCCAAAAGGAATTTTATTGCCAATACTTGGGCAATCTACAAAGTAGTTTGAATCGCACATTACTTGGACAATCATGGCCAAGATTGATCAAGTCTGGTTGATCTTGTGACTAAAATAAAGAATAAATCTTTATAATTAAGATCTTCTAACTAGCTAAAGTTTCTTTGCTTACTTGCAGGATTTTTAGAGATCTTTCTCAAGTCCAAGCATACGCTTATGCCTCTCAGATTCCAAAGCTAAGAATCTTTGATATACCTTTAGGTTATATCACAAATAGGACTTGAAATACCACTTCTAGTGTTTTGGGATGTCCAGGGAACTACTTATTGTTTAAAGAGTATGAAGAATTTCATTCTCAATACTTGAAAGAATGCCATTTCTTCAAAGACTTGAGATTCCTTCTAAGGAATAACTTGAGCAAATGATTCATCTTGGAATCTTTTGCAATATTAAAAGAACATTTGAAAGCAATTCTTTCAAATAATATCCAAAAAATTTACTGATTCAATTGTATTCATTTCCTAAGTATCAAACTAGAGACGAAATATCACATTTTGGATATGGTTTCCCATGCCACTATGAAAGTTTGAGTTGACTTTTTGTTTATGTGATATCGACTTCTATTCTTGAGTTTGATACCAGACTCATTATTATTGTTCAATCTTCAGATGTTACTAGAGTCCTTTAAACATATTTCACTAATCAAATTTATGTTTAAAGTCCAAGCATCTATTGATGATTGATCCAATAGTAATGCAACTATGAACACTTTGAACTTTATAACTTGTTTAGGAGAAGTTCATGGATTTAAGATCCATTTCTTGGAACTTTCTATTCCTAAATGAAAAGTTCACACTTGCTTCAAGTCTTTAGGAACTTATATTATTTCCTAAAGACTGCTTAGCTAGTTGCATCATTTACCAGAGATGCAACTATGGAACCTAACATCCTTTTATTGACGTCAAGGATCAATTGATGTTGAGGTTTAACCTTTGATTTCCATCACCCCTTGGGATGAAATCAAATGAAAATTTATAAAAGCTTGGTACCTTTATATCTTGGAAAAACATTTATATCCTAAAGAGGTTTTGCCTTCATCATTCCTTGGACCTATCATATACTATGAATTTATGTGTATTTTGGGAAGAGTTCATGAATCAATTAAGATCCTCTACTTGGAACATCTACCTTCCCAAAAATAAATTCATCTTAAACATGGTAGGAGAATGATCTCACATGAAATAGAAGGCTTGACTATTTCATATCTCAATTCCAAAAAGTTACTTATCGAGGTTTCATCATGAGATACAAATCTTGAAACCACAAAGAAACTTCTTTAAACTTTCAAAATCTTCTAAATAGAAGAGTACTCATGGAACTTGGAAATATAGTTGATGTTCTCATCCAACCTTGGGATGCTTGAGAAGTTACATTAAATGTATAACTAATCAACTAAAGCTTATCCGTATGACTTTCTAAGTACATCCGGGACTTAGAGTCATCATAAGTCACAAAAGAGTTTGCAAGTAATTAAATTTTCTTGGTCATCAAGAAAAATTATTACTTAACTTTCTCTTAGTGCTTACCTATACCTAGCGAGACATCTAGCATACTTAATTGTCATTAAGTATTTATCTTTGATAGCATAGTATCGACTTGGGAAGAAATCGACTAATTACTTGTTGCAAACTAGAACTAGTATGTCTTTGCAATTAACTAGTCCTTGGTCTTCCCTAATGTCAAACTGCGAGCTTTATAAAGTAAGCTAAATACTAAGAGAGTACATTCTCATATCTACTTGCAAACAGCATTCCATTCTACCATGCAAATGCATGTATCTACATGCAAAATAATATGTTCACATGCTTATGCATGCATGTTCTTTGCATGCCCAAAAAATAATGCAACAATCATGCATGAGCTTGATGCACGATTTTTTTCTTGTACTAAGAATGTATATCATGCAATCCTGATGCATGTATATCCTTTCCTTTGTCTTAATGCACTATGATAAAAAAAATACCCTTGAGGTGCAATAGAAAACTTACTCAATGGAAAGGAAATCTGTATTTAAACTACCAAAATACATTCTTTGATGCACAAGGATCTTTTTTTAAAACCAAGTCTTTCCTTAATACAAACTAATGCTTGAAATAAGAAATTGATTGTTTTCATTATCCTAATCTAGACTTAATCGGTTGAAATCTTGGCTATTTCAATGTGCATCTAGGATTAAGTGTAGAATAATGAAAACAAGATATTCAAGCATTAAGGCCAAGTAGAAACTGGAAAATACTAAGCTTTGATCATAGCTTCGTCCATCCCTTGATCGTTGCCAGGAGCTATTCACCATTCTTGAAGCTTCCTCATCAAGAAATAGTCTTGGATGATTTGGTCCGTCAAGGTCGACGAAGTTAGGCCTCCGGATCTTCACTCCACAGCTCCACTTCCTTCAGGATTTGCTCAAACTTTAACTGTCCTTGCTTGTTTCTTTGGCTAAAGAAGAGTGCTCCTCGGATTCCAGGCTGTAACTGTTGGGCTCCAATCTTCAGCGGCGACTATAGACCTACATATTCTTCTGCGCAATAGGACACACGCAAAGGTATTGAGCGCCTTGGCTACATCAAAAGGTTCTCAGATCTGCCACCCGAGTTCGATTCTCGAACGGCGCAGCTGTAGGACTTCTGTTTTCCTCCTTGCTCCTTATTTTGAAGTCTTCTACAGTGAACCTCACAATAGAAGATACTTGAGCGATAAAATCATGCACAGACGCTCGTCTTCGGGGATAGGTGACCGATTACCTGAATAGAGGATGGGGGTTCGAATACTGCGAGCTTATAATAGAGGTAATTAGCCTTTTTAGCTCCTGATTGTTGGAGCAGAACAATCATCAATAGTGATTATATGAAGATCAAATTGAAGAGATATGTGGAAGAATGAAGATTACTTTCAGAGGAAGAAAATAGAATCAGAAATGTTTCTTTTGTATATTACTCTTGTAAATAGTTCAATGTATTTTGAAAAAGATGACGAGTTAGACTCGTATATATATCTACAGATACGTATTCATAGTAGGAGAGAGTGATATAGATCAGATAGAGAAGAATAGGTGAAGAGGTGATGAACATTGTATGTATCATCAACCATATGTATGAAAAGTAATGAAGAAGAAAATGTTGTAGAATTCTGCGCGTCGATCTTCTCTCCCATTCTCCTTCTGTGCTTAATCTTTTGAAGAATCCTTTTGCACGAATCTAAGTCCATAGCTAATCTATCTATGGCTAGAATTTGAGAGATTAATTTCAATCAGGCTGTGAGAATTTTGTTTAGGAACATTCATATGTGAAGATGTTCTGAGAGTCGAAAAATCTGGCGCACATTTCATCTTCAAAGAAATGGTCAGTGCTCAGTCCACAGTGTAAAGTTTTACACAAGTGAGGGCTCAAAATCTAAGTTGGAAGGTAAGCTATCTATGGCTAGAAGATCTTGATCAAACGGGTTCAGAGTTGGGAGAACCAGTGCTAAGAAGTTGCAGGTGTCAAAGTCGCCATTGCAGAGAAGCACTTTCAGACATAGGTAAAGTGTTTCACACATTTCTCAGTGTGCACTTAATCTTTTTGAGAGATTTAACTTGGCAAAGTTGCGCAACCTTAAGACGAAGTGTTGTGCAAAGTTTTATCAAAAACTTTACAGGATTGATTAGTCAATGAGTGACTAATCTGCAACAGACTTTTCTGAAGAAATTGAATTTTTCAGAATAATCAATTTTCTGATAATTTGGTGAAGATTCTCTAAATTAGGTGGAGTCTAAAGTTGATCTTGATATAGAGGTGATCTAAATTCAAGGTCAACTTGTTCTTTTGGAGATTAACACTCTCCATCAGTGGTATCAGAGCAGGTTGTGTCAAAATTGAAGTGAAGAAGACTCCGACTATTGCAGAAGTACAAATCTTTACATTTTGAAGGTGCAGAAGGGTAAAGGTTGAAGAAAACTTGAAGGAAGACATACAAAGAGTATCAAAAGGATCAGAAGGAGCAACATTCGAAGTAAAGGTACATTCATTATCTGTAAAGGTTAAAGTTTTGAGACTACAGGTGAAGAAGGATGGGAGATAGTCTCCAAATTGAAAAGTTGGATAGAGAGAACTATCCTGCATGGTCTATGAGGATGGAAGCTCATCTTATGAGCAAAGATCTGATAGGATACATCACAGGAGATGAAGAAAAGCCAGAATTCAGAGATCCTAGTGTTCCAACTAGGGAGGAGCTTGCAGATTTGAAGAATTGGATGAAGAAGGATGCTCAAGCAAGAAGCATCATCTACATGGCAGTCAATGACTATTTGCTTCCTCACATTAGAGGACTTGAGAGTGCCTGTGACATTTGGAATGCTTTGGAAGAGCATTTCCAAAATACAACTAAATCAAGGAAGGCTTCATTATGGGCAGAGTTTACTACCTTCAAGAAGAAGGCCTCACAATCAATTTCTGATTATGTGACAAAGATGAAGGACATTGCAGATTCTTTAGGTGCAGTTGATGAAGATATTGAAGAAGACAAATTGGTAAGACAAATACTCACAGGGCTAAGAGGAGATGAGAAATGGAAGCCTTTCATTTTATCTACAGAACTTTCATTAGATCACTTTACTCCTGATTTGAATCAATTGTTAGGTCATATGCTAACTTTTGAGAATGATGTCAAAGGAGATGTTGATAAGAGTGCAGGTCATGCAATGTATTCTAAAGACAAGAAGAAAGCCAACAAAGGAAAGCAACAATCAGGTGAAGAAGAAAGTACTTCAAACCAAGCAAACTTCATAAGAGGAAGAGGAAATGGCAGAAGTAGAGGAAGAGGTAGAAACAACAAAGAGAATGCAAGAGCTTGTTGGATATGTGGTAAGACCAATCATCTATCTCATGATTGTTGGCATAATAATCAAAACAATGGTAATTATCAGAACTTTAATCAAAGAGCAAGAGGTGGTAGATTTTAGAGAGGAAACTTCAGAGGTAGAGGTGGTAGGAATTCTTTTGGAAGAGGTGGTGGAAGAAACTTCCAAAATCAATCCTATAATAACACCTACTACAACTATGCATCAGATCAGAAGGAGGACTCGACTCTCATTATGAATACATGTGAAACCTCACATGAGGACATGAGAGTGTTCTATATTGATTCAGGATGTAGTAATCATTTGAGTGGAAATATTGCTTTGATGACTGACCTAGATCATAATGCAATTAATCATACAGTTCAGACAGGTGATAATACAAAGCATAAGGTAAAGTCAATTGGTTCAGTCAAAGCTAAGGATGGGAGCACTCTTCTGAGTAAGGTACTTTATGTTCCCACAATTCCAAAGAATTTGATCAGTGTAGGTCAAATTGTGGAAAAAGGTTATGAGGTAAGGTTTACCAATGATGGAGTTTATGTGGAAGACCCTAGTCAAGGGTATAAACAAGTTATTGCAGGAAAGAAAGAAGGAAGGCTTTTCACATTGAAGGTACAAGGAAATGTTGGACATGCTATGTTCACATATGGAGAGCAGAAGGTGTCAGAATTGGATCTTTGGCACAAAAGACTTGGACACTTTAATGAAAGAGGTATCAAAGAAATGATTAATAATGATTCAGTGCTTGGAATGCCTAACATTGCAAGTCAACACATGACATACAGATGTGAGGCATGTCAATTAGGTAAGGCTCATAAGCAATCCTATTCCAAGCATGGGTTTATGTATTCAGAAAGACTTGAATTGGTGCATACAGATGTGTGGGGTCCTTCAAAGGACTTTAGTATAAATGGTTCAAGATATTATGTCATATATGTTGATGATGCTACCAGGTGGATCACAATTTATGTGATTAAGGAAAAGTCAGAAGTGTTTAATACATTTAAACACTATCATGCATATGCAGAAAGGATTACAGGTCAAAAATTGAAGAGACTAAGGTCAGATGGAGGGGGAGAGTATTTTTCAAATGAGTTCAATGATTATTTGTGGAATGCAGGTATAAAGAGAGAAGTTACTTGCAGGTACTCTCCTCAACAAAATGGGGTAGCAGAAAGAAGAAATAGGACTCTTGTTGAGTTTGCAAGGTCCATGATGAAAGAGAAGAATTGCCCAAATTATTTGTGGGCTGAGGCTGTTAATACAGCTACATATTCGGTTAATAGATTGCCTTGTAAAGCTTTGCAGGGTATGACACCATATGAAGCTTGGTGGGGTAAGAAACCTACCTTGGATCATTGCAGAATATTTGGATGCTTGGCATATGCATATGTGCCATCTCAATTGAGGCATAAGTTGGAGCCTAAGGCAGAGAAGTATGTATTCATTGGTTATGATGATAAGCAAATGGGATACAGGTTGTGGAGTCCATCCACAAAGCAATTTATTGTATCCAAGGATGTTACATTTGATGAGCAAGGTACTTGGTATGCAGGTAAATATAATGTACATGCAGATGATGAAGAAGTAGTGGATCAAAGAAAAGGTAAAGCAAAGATTCAATTACTTGATGAAAGTGAGAGTAATGAAGTGCAGATTGAAGTTGAAGAGAGGCCAAGGTTTGATCCAGAATGTGATGAACCAGAGACCTCAAGAAGTGCAGAAGTTAGGAGATCATCTAGGCACAAATGGCAACCTACAAGGTATAGCTATGACACTTCATTCTTAACTACTAAAGATTATGCTTATTTGGTAAAAGCAGATGAAGACCCTTCTACATATGAAGAGGCCAAAGGGAAGAAGAATTGGGAAGATGCTATGCAAGAGGAGTATGATGCATTGATAGAGAATCAAACATGGGATTTGGTTCCTAAACCTAATAGTCAGAAAATCATTGGTTGTAAGTGGGTTTACAAGACTAAAAGATTTGCAGATGGAAGTGTGTCTAGGTATAAAGCTAGACTTGTTGTGAAAGGGTATGCACAGACATATGGAGTGGACTATGATGAGACCTATAGTCCTGTGGCAAAGATGACAACCATCAGGACACTCATAGCAATTGCTGCTTGTAAAGGTTGGAAGTTGTCTCAATTAGATGTTAAAAATGCCTTCTTGAATGGTTACATTTCAGATGAAGTCTACATGGAGCAACCAGATGGGTTCAAAGATCAAGTGAGTCCAAATTATGTGTGTAAGCTCAAGAGAGCTTTGTATGGGTTGAAGCAAGCCCCAAGGGCTTGGAATTATAGGCTTGTAAAATTCTTGAATGATCTTGGATTTCAAGCATCAAAGGCAGATAGTAGCTTGCTAGTCAAAGCAAGTGAAAATGGATTCATTTATGTGTGTATTTATGTTGATGACATAATACTTACAGGAACAGATGATAAGGGGATACAAATGATCAAGAAGCAGATGGAGAAAGAGTTCAAAATCAGTGATTTGGGGAACCTATCATTCTTCTTGGGAATGGAGATCTCTTATACTCAACATGGAGTATATGTGACCCAAGAAAGGTATCTTAAAAATTTGCTAACCAAATTTAAAATGGAAGATTGCAGGGTTGCACCTACACCTTTGGAAGTGAACCATAAATTGTCTAGGTTTGGAGGAGAAGAGTTCAGAGATATGAAACTCTATCAAAGTTTGGTTGGTAGCTTGATTTATGCTACATTGACAAGGCCTGACTTGTCATATGCAGTTGGTGTGCTTTCACAATTCATGCATTGTCCTAGAAAGGAACATTGGATTGCAGGACAAAGAGTACTTAGGTACATCAAGGGTACACTCAAAGAAGGGTTGTACTATGGGTTTACTTCAGATACAAGAATCAAGATATATAGTGATGCAGATTGGGCAGGTAATGTGGATGATAGAAGATCAACACATGGATACTTGTGCTATGTAGGAGACAAATTGATTTCATGGTGTTCCAAGAAGCAACATACAGTTGCTTTGTCATCTACAGAAGCAGAATATAAAGGTATGGTGGAAGCTGCAAAAGAGGTAATGTGGCTAAAGACACTTTTGAAAGTTTTTGATGTGATTCAGAGTACTCCTATTATTTGTGGAGACAATATGAGTTCATTATACTTGGCAGCCAATCCTGTATTTCATGCTAGAACTAAGCATATTGAAATACAATATCATTTTCTGAGAGAGAAGGTCATTGAGAAGGAAATTGAAGTCATACACACCCCTACAAAAGATCAACTTGCAGATATGATGACTAAAAGTTTGGATGGACCTAAGTTGCAGAAGTTTAAAGATATGGCAGGAATAAAGAAGATGCAGGTAATCACAATTGAAGATTGAGGGGGAGCTGTTGGAGCAGAACAATCATCAATAGTGATTATATGAAGATCAAATTGAAGAGATATGTGGAAGAATGAAGATTACTTTCAGAGGAAGAAAATAGAATCAGAAATGTTTCTTTTGTATATTACTCTTGTAAATAGTTCAATGTATTTTGAAAAAGATGACGAGTTAGACTCGTATATATATCTACAGATACGTATTCATAGTAGGAAAGAGTGATATAGATCAGATAGAGAAGAATAGGTGAAGAGGTGATGAACATTGTATGTATCATCAACCATATGTATGAAAAGTAATGAAGAAGAAAATGTTGTAGAATTCTGCGCGTCGATCTTCTCTCCCATTCTCCTTCTGTGCTTAATCTTTAGAAGAATCCTTTTGCACGAATCTAAGTCCATAGCTAATCTATCTATGGCTAGAATTTGAGAGATTAATTTCAATCAGGCTGTGAGAATTTTGTTTAGGAACATTCATATGTGAAGATGTTCTGAGAGTCGAAAAATCTGGCGCACATTTCATCTTCAAAGAAATGGTCAGTGCTCAGTCCACAGTGTAAAGTTTTACACAAGTGAGGGCTCAAAATCTAAGTTGGAAGGTAAGCTATCTATGGCTAGAAGATCTTGATCAAACGGGTTCAGAGTTGGGAGAACCAGTGCTAAGAAGTTGCAGGTGTCAAAGTCGCCATTGCAGAGAAGCACTTTCAGACATAGGTAAAGTGTTTCACACATTTCTCAGTGTGCACTTAATCTTTTTGAGAGATTTAACTTGGCAAAGTTGCACAACCTTAAGACGAAGTGTTGTGCAAAGTTTTATCAAAAACTTTACAGGATTGATTAGTCAATGAGTGACTAATCTGCAACAGACTTTTCTGAAGAAATTGAATTTTTCAGAATAATCAATTTTCTGATAATTTGGTGAAGATTCTCTAAATTAGGTGGAGTCTAAAGTTGATCTTGATATAGAGGTGATCTAAATTCAAGGTCAACTTGTTCTTTTGGAGATTAACACTCTCCATCACTGATTGAGAGCTTCTACAGCGCAAATCTTGAATAATGGAATGTGCTCTGAATAAGTCTTCCAGAACGCCTGTTTCGCCTTCTGGATACAGCAGTGTCCTCTAAACGGGGGGACGAGGGTTTGAATCCCTTTGTTCCTCACAGTAGAAATGTTCTTTTGGTACTCTTAGCAGCTTCTAAGCTAAACCATGAAGATTGCGGCACGCATCTCTAGACAGCCGGGAGTAGAATTTGGAAAAGGAATTTATGCACGCCAAGGATTCACGAGCAAGATGATGAAAGAGAGTTGGTTGAGCTTTGGCCTCTTGAGGCGGAGGTCCAGGGTTCAAGTCCCAGGCTGGACATGTTATGGCTTAGGCCAGTTAACCCAGTTGTAACCATGTCTCATTCAGTTGTAACCTTGTCTAACCCCTGCTTTGTGGGATACGGGGGGTCCCGCGGGTACTATGCCCATTCACTTGTACAGTTGCAATTTCAAAGTTAAAGTCCGGGGGAGTAGGCTTCAGCTGAACCTCCATTTTAAAAAAAAAGATGATGAAAGAGAGCTATGGAGAATGAAGCTCTGATACCAATGTAAGAGAACAAAGATTACGACCACCACGTGCTTGAGAGATGACTCTCCTCCCAACCTTATGCCTGTATATATAGCTGCTTGAACTAATGAGGACCACAAATGTAACTAGAGTCCACAAGTGCATGTGCGATCTCCACCACTCCTTTCCTACCTTCCACTAGAGTCCACTAGTGGTTGGTGTACTCACCTCTCGAGTTAAGTCCACTAGACTCAAGTTAACTCACGTTAACTTGAGTTTAGAAGGCTCTAGAGCTCTTTGGGCAAAACTCTCTCCCCATGCTCCCCATGGGAGTTGAACCCAAGACCTCCTCCTTCACAACCTTGAGACTTAACCACTAGGCTAAGTGGATTGCTTGAATATGAGAGCACATGAACTTATGCTTGAGTCTACTCTCGAGATCTTTGGTCCTTCAAACGAGTGACCAAACGATATCCGATTTCAGATCTGTCTGAAGCCATCGGATCCCTAGATCATAGACTTACTTTATTACAGTTTTTAACCACATAAGCTAACATGTAGTGAGTGCCAATGCCCTGTACTCAACCTCAGTTGATGGCAATGCCATTGCAAGTTGCTTCTTAATAATTTATGAGATGGCTTTTGTTCTTAGTATGAACACATATCCAAATGTAGACCTCCTATCATCAACACTCCCTACCCAATCTGCATCACTCCATGCTTTTATTTGTAGCTCCTTTCCATACCTATAAATCAACCCATAATTGATTGTGCTCTTCACATAACTTAGAACCTTCTTGGCTGCATTTACATGCACATCGATGGTTGCATGCATCTTGGGAGTACTCCTACTCTATAACTCAAATCAAGTCTTGTGAGAGTTGCATATATCAATAAGCATATCTAGCTCCTATAGGAGGTCAAGTTATCAAGCTTTTCACCATCATTCTTATTGATCTTCATGTTTGTATCTATCAATTGAGCACTTGGCTTGAAATCTTCCATGCCATATTTGTAGAGTATATCTAGGAGGTACTTTGGCATAGGTAGATACCTTTACCTACATACACAACTTCAATTCCCAAGAAACACTTTAGCTCACCCAAAATAGATACCTTAAATTCTCATCTAAGCCTCCTCTTTATTTATTTGACACTTGCATGCTCATTCCCTATAATAATGAGGTCATCTACATAGATGCATATGAATACTAGTCTATCCTCAACCTTTTCTAGTTATAGGGATGGATCTACATTTCTTTGAGAGTACCCACACCTACTCAAGTTATCCAAAAACCTCTAATTCCATGCCCTTGGGGCTCACGTAGGATCATATAAGACCTTCTTTAACGTACAAACATAGTCTATGTGTTGTGGATCCTCATACCCTTGAGGTGGGCCATATACACTCCCTTCTTCAACTCACTATTTAGAAGAGCATTCTTGATGTCCATTTGGTAGATTTATCCTTTAGTTGCACATATGGTTATCAAAGACCCAAGGGTAGTCTTTTTAGCAACTAGGTTGAAAATTTCATCATAATCTATACCTTGAGTCTGTTGAAGCCCTTTGCCACCAATCTAGCCTTGTGTCTAGCAAGGGTTCCATTTGAGTTTCTTTTCCCTTTGTATACCCATCTATTTTGGACTATTTTCATGCCTTCATTCTTGGATACTAATTACCAAGTGTGTTTATCATTTAGTCCACTAATTTCTTCATACGTTTCAGCCCTCCATTCTAGATTCTCCTTAGCTTCCTCATTTGGCTCCTCATTTGCAACAACTTGCATCATGTATGCAACATTCTTTGCCATAAAGAAGTCACAACTTCACCTTCCAATGGGGGTCTGTTTCTTGGTTGATCTCCTTTCATTACCCTTTGGGTACTACGTTTTGAGCCTTGTGAGCCTTATCATAGATGTAACCACCTCTTCTAGCTCATTATCTTCATCGTGGTCACTAGCTTCATCTAGCTCATAGTTTGCCTCATTTGTACTCTTGCATCTTGAAGTAGAAGAGGAATCATAACATTTACCTTCATCATGGAGTCCATGGGAATTTCCCTTTGATGTTGATGCCTTTGATCCACTCAATGTGATGGACTCTTGAGGTCTAACATGCAAATCATAACCTGGATGGTCCTCATAATCATCTTCAAGAACTTTCTCCTTACCCTTGTCTGCATAACATGGACCTATCTCATTAAATACCACATCCCTTGACACATGGAGCTTCTTGGTGAGAGGATTATAGCACTTGTACCCTTTTTGTTTTTTTTTGAATACCTAATAAAGAAACATTTCTCAAATTTAGGCTCAAGCTTGGTCATTAGCTCTTGTGGTATGTGCACATAGCATTCATATCCAAACACCTTCAAGTGTTCTGGCTCTAATTTCTTCCCATACTAAGCTTCATAAGGTTTGAGCTCATGCTTTACATTTGTGAGAAGCCTATTCATAAGATACACTCATGTATTGACAACCTCTACCCAATAAGAGAATGGTAATTGACCTTCATTTATCAACCTAGCTATCTCCACAATGTGCCTACGCTTCCTTTTAGCCACTCCATTTTGTTGAGGGGTGTACTTGCATGTGAACTGCCTTTTGATGCCATGATCCTACAAGTACTTTGTAATTCCTTAGAGAAATACTCTGCCCCTCCATCACACCTTAGGTTTTTCAATCTTTGCTAGACCTGTAGCGGACTTTGAGCTACTTGTACTAGAGAACCAAAAATTGTAGATATGTTTGGAGAAGGACAAAAATTCTTAAATAATCATTATGATAGTGCATCTGGAGGTGGAAAGAAGCTCAAATCAAAATTTATATTCTAATGACCCCTAGTATGCTCACCAATTTTTGTGCGACATTGAGATTGTGACTACAAAGATATTGATGATGCCCTAAAGAAAGTAGCGACATACTGTGATGACATTTGTTTGAGTTAGAGGACTATGAAAGAATGAAACAAGTACAAGGAAGGAGAAGAAAATTGGAGCACAACACAACATTGATTTCATTATTACATGAATCTAAATAGATAAGTTCAGGTTTATAGTTGTATATATGAGTGGGAGGCAGAAGCCTTGCAAAGAGGGAAAACAATGTGCTAGTGGTACTGAGTGTGTTCACACACCACTAGCAAAATATATCAACATGTACATGCTCCTTAAGTTACATAGATAGGTCCATGGTAGGCCACTGATAAAATTCAAGAGTTAAAATAAGAAACAATATGCATATTTTTCCAATAGAATTTGAAAAACTAAAAAAGAAACCCAACAACACCTAATCACAGTATCTACATAAGAAACTTGGAGATTACCTTATAAAAAGAAACAACAACACATAGAATCAAACTATCTATTCAAGAGACTCAAAAGAATTTACACTAAACATTCCTAGATCTCCATTATACCATGCAAAATCTTTTGAGTGCCCTCTAAAGGAATACACCTTGAAAGGTGTGGTAGCACATCCATAAGACCATGATCTCGTTGATCAATGTTAAGAACTTGGGTTTTTAATGTAACCAATAGGATTGTGATTTCTCTTTTGTAATTGGTGCAGACTTTGAGAGATAGCAAACTCAATTTACCTTTGTCATATTGCAATCATTTACGCTCTCATAATGCTATTACTATGTAATGGTTGTCTCTAGTCATTGTCATGAGATGCTATTAGAGTATGATGCTATTATGAAGATTGGTACTTGATCTCTATGTGATTTTCCTCAAGCAAAAAGGACATTGGCACTAAATTCAGAGACAAGTTGGAACATAAGCCTCATGGAACAATCAATAGGTATAATTCTCAGCTTGTTTCCTAAGGTTATGCTCAAGAGAAGCGCATTGATTTTGATGAGATATGTGATTCCATGTGATGAATGAACACCATTTGTAGCATTTGTGCACTTGCAACTCATCATGGTTGGAGTGTAACTCATCATGGTTGGAGTGCAACTCATCATGGTTGTAGTGTACATTAGTTGGATATTAAGACTACATTTGTGAATGGTGATCTACATGAAGAAGTGTATGTATTTCAGCCCCATAGTTTTGTGCAAATTTGGAATGAAAAAAAAGTGTGCAAGTTGAAATAGGCTTGTATGGCTTGAAGAATGAACCACATGTTTTGTGTGAAAAGATATATGCCTACATGCTATCCATTGGATTAGAGAACAATCCAATTGACAGTATCTTATATGTCAAGCATGTAGATACTTCTCATCATTTTTGTCGATGTTGATGATATGTTGCTCACTAGTTCTAATGAGAATCATATTCCTGATTTTAAGGATCATTTGCGTGTGTCTTTTGAGATGTCATATTTAGGGCATTTGCATCATTATTTGGGCATTTTGTGCAAGTTGATGGGGGAATAGCTTTGTGTCAAATAGAATATGTTGACACATTATTATAGCATTTCAGCCTTGGAGATTGCAAACCTATTGCCACTCCCATAAAAACATGTTTATGGTTGAGTCTTCATGATGTTGGATGTATTTGATGTTGTTCTATATTAGAGAGATAATGGATGCTTGATTTAGTTATGCAAAACTTGGCCTAATATTCAATTTTTTGTCTCTGAGATGAGCAAATTTATGCATTTTCCAAGTTTCAAGAATTGGTGGGCACTTGAACGCATCTTTTGCTACTTGAGCAGTACCCATCTACTTGGATTTTTTTGTCCCAAGAGGGGATCATTACTGCCAAATTTACTTGCTTTTTGTGACTAAGACTAGATTGGTTGCTATGACACTTTTGTCTCCACAATGACTCTTGCTTCATGCTTTGTAGCTCGTACATATCTTGGTTGAGCAAGAACAAGCCTGTTGTGGCCACTAGTTGTAAGGTTGAGTATAGAGAAGCTTTCACAATCATTCTTGAGTGTGTCCCTATTGGCTGATTGAGTGTTGTTCAATTTTATATGCCACCATCTTTACTGATGCTATGAATGCATTGGTAGTTTTTAAGGAACCCTATGCTCCATGCTCCCACAAAGCACATTGAAATGCACTATCATTGTGTCAGAGGGAGATTCTC
>CM035435.1:81666460-81773960 GCA_020310875.1 Ceratopteris richardii
GTGTGTGTATATATGCATTTGTGTATGTGATGTGTATACATGTATGTATGTGCATTTGTATGTATGCATATGTGTGCGATGTGTATGTATGTATGTGCATCTGTATGTGATATTTGCAAGTGTGTATGCATGCATGTGTTTATGAGTGTGTATGTGTGATGTGTATGTATGTATATGTGTGTGATATATGCATGCATGTATGCATGTGTATGTATGCATGAATGCATGTATGCACATGTATGTATGCATGCATGTATGCATATGAGTGTGTGATGTCTATGTATGTATGTGCATGTGTGTATATGCATGTTTAAGTGTATTATATATACATGTGTGTATATGCATGCATGTATGTATGTATGTATGTATGTATGTATGTATGTATGTTTGCTAGCATGCATGCATGTGTGTCTATATGCATGCATGCATGTGTGTCTATATGCATGCATGCATGCATGCATGTATGTATGTATGTATGTATGTATGTATGTATGTATGTATGTATGTATGTATGTATGTATGTATGTATGTATGCATGTGTGTGATGTGTGTGCATGTATCTATGTATGCATGTGTGTATCATCTGTATATGCATGTGTGTATCATCTGTATATGCATATGTGTATGTATGCATCCATGATTGTGTATGCATGTTTGTATGCATGCATGTTTGTATGTATGCATGTATGTATGTATGCATTGGTGGTGTATGTATGCATTGGTGAGGTGTATGTATGTATGTATGTATGTATGTATGTATGTATGTATGTATGTATGTATGTATGTATGTATGTATGTATGTATGTATGTATGTATGTATGTGTGTATGGATGCATGTGTGTGTATGCATGTGTGTGGGATGTGTATGTAGGTGTGTATACATGTGTATGTATGCATGTGTGTATTTAGGCATTTGTGTGATATGTATGTATATATGTATGTGCATGTGTGTGTGATGTGTATGTATGTTCATGTGTATGGGATATATGCATGCGTGAATGCATGCATGTGTATTCATACATGTGTGTGTATGCATGCATGTGTGTGATGTGTATGTATGTATATGCATGTTTGTGTATGCATGTGTGTTAGCTCATGAAACGGTTGGTTTTTATGCACTAACATGTTTCTATTTGGCAAGAAAATATGATTGATTGCAAGGTACTCGAATAGTCGATCAGATGGTTGTCCTCGCGGAGCTATGATCGAGACGCATTTGTGGGTATATTAAGGACTTGTGCCATGAACAAAGATTCGAGCGGAGGCATTAGAATACATGATGATCTTCAACGACAAGGTTTAGTTGGAAAGTGCTCAGATGCCCTCATTTCTATGTACGCAAGATGTGGTGCTATCTCCAAAGCATGTGAATTACTTGATACTTACAAGTCGAGGAATGCATATTCTTGGACTGTTGTCACCACAGAATGCACACGACAGGGTTTTGGCGTAGAGGCTTTAATGTATTTTGATAAAATGTAGATTGCAGGCCTCTCCCCAGATTCAGTTACTTATGCTTGAGTACTTAAAGCTTGTGCGAGCACAAAATCAATACAAAAGGGAGAAAAAATCTACCTTAAGGTTTCCAAGCAAGGCTTTCTAGACAAGGATGTTGTGTTGGGTGTTGTGCTAGGTACTGCTATAGTGGATATGTATGCGAAGTGCAATGATCTTACAAAAGCACAACAAGTGTTTCAGTCGCTTTCTCATCATAATGTCACTTCTTGGAATGCACTTATTGGTGGTATTGCCAAGCGGGTCATATTGAGCAGGCATTCATCTGTTTGGAACATATGAAAGTTGAGGGTCTCTCTCTTGGAGTACGTTGATTGATTTTTCATGATGTATGATGGAAAAGTGTTGTGAAACCTTAATCACCTCTCACTTCACAAGTCTGATCTAGTATCTGACAAGGGACCATTTTAATTGGTAGAGGAAAAAAACCAAAACTGGCCGCTTTCCGTTTTTTTGGCAGAAAAGGGGGGGTTCTATCCCTTTGGTTATTTTTGTCAATTGTGTGTGGCTGGAAAAAAAGGAGGACCAACTACAGGAGGAGTCTTCTTCAGCGTTTTTGTTTTTTTTTTGCTTTGTGTGATCGGGGGAGGAGGAAGGCATCCGAGGCAGAGGAGGGCGTGGGCTCTGTCTTCTTGGTGTCTCCTTTCTCAGGGGCTTCTTCTCGGCTGCTTGTGCAGGATCGGGAGAGTGCGGGCAGGTTATATCTGCTGGTGGGCAGAGAAGCTTTTGCCTCTACTACAGAAGATTGTGGACTCTGTCCAGGAGATCGGCAACAGAAGGCTAGAGGGGATAGCTATTGGATTGAGGAGGGTCTCGACTGAAGCGGCTGTTGTATGTGCGGTGGAGGCCCGAGTTTTTTTCAGGGGAGTACAATCTTCAATGAGGAGCTATGAGACAAATGTATTCCGCACTATGGTAAGGGAAGCTCCAGCATAAACTATTCGCAGAAATGGTCTAAGGTTAGAAGGAACTTTCTTCACTCTCAATCTTTACATTGCGCTCAATCATCGAAGTGCAATAATAGTTGTCATATGATTCGGTTTATACCTGCACATTCGGAATGAAGAGGAAGTAGCGATGGCCTGTGTGGCATTCTCTGCACTTTCATTTATATCCTCATTGATGCATGAAGGAGGTGAGAAAATGGCAATGAACAATAAAGGGTGTGAAGGTGGATACTGCATGCTTGTCATGGGCTTATAAGAAAAAACCGAATCATTTGTATTACAAAGTGTCGAAAATAAGAGGGCATGGTCAAGGTTCTTCATAGTATTTGTCCCATTCAACTTCTCTATCATGAGCATTGCCGCACAAAAATATTCCTCGTTAATATACTGAGTTTGATGTCTTTCCATAATCCATTATGAATATGTCTTGCGCGACTCGGAATGCTCGTTCCATGGTGGTACTGTACACTCAAAGGACTTCCAACCCAGGAGCACGTTCTCTTCTAGGAGCTAATTTTTGATATAGACTTTGGGTCAGGCTACAAAGAAAAAATTTTACAAAAAGAAAAACCTTAGTAATATAGCGATCATGAGTTTACGGTGTCTCATCATGATATCATTTTTTGGAGCTATAGGGATATGCTACATGCGTGCTTCATAGGGGATTTAGTCGAGATGATTACCAACTTATTGCAGCAAAATTATGTATCGGGACCTGTCATCCATAGGGAGTTATGAGCCTATGTGGATCAACGGGTATATAGCTATTCCATTGTGCCATGCCTTATTGTTGTGACTAATCACCATCACTTCATGAACTAACCCCATGTCATGAGGGAAAATTGAAGAGTGCAATATCCCATGCGTACAGAATAAATGTATTTGAAGGTATCCGAAGCAATGCTTCCACATCATAAGATGCCCATGTTTTGATAAGTTTTTTCTTATCTGTCCAATGTCAACTTCCATAGCTGCAGCATAGGAAGAGGGTAGGGAACAGGTCCGGAGGTTCGTTACTCCAACAGGGGAGCATATGGCATTGGGAAACCATGGGAGAAGTTGAAGGCTAAGGGAGGGTGTGTGGAGGTAAATATAAACAAGGGGATTATGAGTGTGAGTATATGTGTGGAGGGGTGTGTATGACAAAGGTGTGTGTGTGTGTGCCAGGGTGAACAAGGGTGTGTGTATTTGTGAGCAAAGGCTAGTGAGAAGGTGAGGGAGTGTGTGTGCATGTGGGTCCAAATGTATACGAGTGAGTAAGCGTGGGTCCGTAAGGGGAGATTCGGAGCACATTCACATACTATAGGATGATATGGAGCAAGAACAATGGACCGATTCCTCATGACTTAGCAAAGTATAAGTATAATTTCACAAGATTTCCTTAGTATTAGAGACCTAAACATTTTGGTGCGTTTGCCGGGAAGCATTGAGCTAGTGCATAGACAAAGGAACTATCCACCGTGAGATAATTGTGGGCTCCAGGTAGTGCATAGACAAAGGAACTATCCACCATGAGATAATTGTGGGCTCCACGTAGTGCATAGACAAAGGAACTATCCACCGTGAGATAGTTGTGGGCTCCAAGTAATCCAAACAGACCGATTCCAAGGGGTTTGAGCAAAATAAAGCCTTCTATAATCATCTTTCACTTGGGCGTTAGGACTTAACAATGTGTGATTGTATGTATATATACATGTGTGTGTATGCATGTATGTATGCATGTATGTATGCATGTATGTATGCATGTATGTATGCATGTGTGTATGCATCTATGTATGTATGTATGCATGTGTGTGTGATGTGTGTGCATCTATTTGTGTATGCATGTGTATATCCATGTGTGTATGTATGCATGCATGTGTGTGTATGCATGTTTGTATGTCTGCATGTGTGTGATATGTACGTATGTATGTATGCACATGTGCATGTGATGTTTGCAAATGTGTCTATGCATGTGTCTGATGTTTATGTATGTATGTGTATGTATATGTGTATGTGTGTGTGATATATGCATGTATGTGTGCATATGTGTATGTATGCATGTGTGTGTGATGTGTATGTATGTGCATGTGTGTAATATATACATGTGTGTGTATGCATGTATGCAAGTGTGTGTGTATGCATGTGTATATGTATGTATGTATGCATGCATGTATGTGTGATGTGTGTGTATTTGTGTGCATGTATGTGTGTACACATGCATGTGTATATGCACATGTGCATGTATGCATGTGCATATGTATGCATGTATATATGTATGCATGTGTATGATGTGTATGTATGTATGTATGTACATGTGTGTGACATATGCATGTGTATTTATTCATGAGTGTGTATGTATGTATGCATCCACATGTGTGTGTGATGTGTATTTATGTATGTAAATGTGTGTGTGATATATACATATGTACATATGCATGCATGTGTGCGTGATATGTATGCATGTATGTGCATGTGCGTGTATGCATGGTGATGTATATGTATGTATGTGCATGTGTATGGGATGTATGCATGTGTGTGTATGCATGCATGTGTGTGTATGCATGCATGTGTGTGTATGCATGCATGTGTGTGTATGCATGTGTGTATATGTATATATGTGCATGTGTGTGCTTGTGTGTATGCATGTGTATCTATGTGTGCTTGTCTAGTGTGTATGTATGTATGTGTATGTGTGTTTGTGATATATGTGTGTATGTATGCATGTGTGTGTGATGTGTATGTATGCATGTGCATTTATGTGATATATACGTGTGTGTGTGTGTATGCATGTGTGTGCCTGTGTATGCATATATGTATGTATGTATGTATGTACGTATGCGAGTACTTTTACATATGTGAATGTGTGTGTATGTATGCATGTGTGTGATGTGTATATATGTATGTGAATGTGTGTATGATATGTGCATGTGTGTATGCATGAATGTATGTGCATGTGTGTCTATGTATGCATGTATGTGCATGTGTGTGTATGCATGTGTGCATGATGTGTATGTATATATGTGCATGTTTATGGGATATATGCATGTATGCATGTATATATGTCTGCATGTGTGCAAGTATGCATATGTATGTATGTATATCTTTGTACGTGTGTGTATTCATGTGTGTATGCATGTGTGTCTATGCATGTGTGTGATGTGTATGTATGTATGTTTGTGTGTGATATATGCATGTGTGTCTGTATGTATGTGTTTGTATGTATGTATGCATGTGTGCATGTATGCATGTGTGTGTATGTATATCTTTGCATGTGTGTATGCATGTGTGTATGCATGTGCATTTATGTGTGTTTGTGATGTGTATGTATGTATATGTGTGTGTGATATACACATATGTGTGTGTGATATACACATATGTGTGTGTGATATACACATATGTGTGTGTGATGTGTATGTGGATGTGTGTGTGATGTGTATGTGCATTTATGTGTGATGTGTATGTGCATGTGTGTGATATATACATGTGTGTGTATGCATTTATGTATGTATGAAAGTGTGCATGTATGCATGTGTGTATGTATGTAGGTGTGTGTGTGTGATGTATGTCTATGTGTGAAATTCAATGTATGTGTATGCATATATGTGCCTTAGCTCTCTCTCTCTCTCTCTCTCTCTCTCTCTCTCTCTCTCTCTCTCTCTCTCTCTCTCTCTCTCTCTCTCTCTCTCTCTCTCTCTCTCTCTCTCTCTCTCTCTCTCTTTGTATGTGTGTGTGTGTGTGTTCCTTGTTCTTCAATTTTGAACTCGCCCCCGACACAAATGTGCCAAGAGAAACTGATTTTTTTTTTTTAATATATCTGTGAGTGGTGCTTATGCGACCCTTTTGCATTGTAGGTAGTTTGCCAACATGCCAAAAAGTCTTGCTAGCATGTGATGTCTTTTGTGACATTTGCATTTAACTTTGCATGAGTGACACTCTCCATCACGTAAATGATGGAATTTCATTTTTTTAATGTCCATTGTTTATGCAATCCTCCATTTAGGAGATCACATAAGTGAAATTTCTCACTTTTTTTAAAGGGGATGTCGCTATGGCCCCCATTATCTTGTAGTGTTTGCAACAATTGTGGCTTTCTTTTACCCAATGTAGAGAAGTCCATCTCTATTTAAATCTAGCAAAGTTAGTATTCAGGGTTAAGCATAAAAAATTACTTGGTCACATTATTTCACAGGAAGATATTGCAGTTGATCTAGATAAGGTCAAAATGGTTTTTCAAGCCTCACCTCCAAGATACTCAAAATAATTATTAAGGTTTCTAGGTGATATTCGACGGAATGATTGCCACTTATAGTGCCTAACTCACATTGATATTCCACTCATCAAAGCCAGATTCATCTCATTCATGGTGATGTGTTTGGCTAAATCTAATGTACAAGTCTTCATATTCAAACACAAGCTGAAGAAGAAAACAATTCGTTATGTGCTTAGAGTAACGTGCTTATGATTGTTGTTGTATATTTTCATTCTGCAATTCTACAAAAAAATTGTACTATCTGCTATGACAACAACAATATTATTGAATTTGATTAAGCTAACCAATATGCACCAATTACATATTTGGAATCGGTTGCCACCAACTCACTTGGAGTGGTTCGTTAGTAGAGGTCTATTGGATTATGTGGTGCTTGATTCGAAGCATATTCCAATACATCCAATGGCACTCATGTTCTTACTCCAACTACATGAGAAGTTGGAGTGAAAATTATGTTTTTTGAACTTATGATCAATGTGTTTACAACTCAGTAATGATGGGATTACAACTTTTGTATCTCTGGTCCCTTGGGCAAATATGGAAAAGGTTTTTGCAAATCCATGCTTTGGAGAGTTCAAGTATGCACATATCTAAGAGAGTTTGCCATAAAAGGTGGGATTACAATTGGTGACACTTGCAATAAACCTACAAAGAAAACCATGTGGTGTATCATAGACATTTTATTCCCTCCTAGAGGAGGCAACACAAATCTGGCAGATAGATTAATTGAGCAGAGTTGCTTTTTTGCATGCTAAGAAAGGATATTAGTGCTTGTTTAGAGTTTTAAAGAAATCTTAGACTCTTGATGTAGGAATTTTCTTTAGTTTGTTCATTCTAGCATGGCCATTGCCTGCCCATCGCCAGGTGAGGAGGTGTTGGAGGAAGCGTTTCTCTAAGAGACACTATGCCATCATGAGATGCTAGTGAGTGGGGATGCTAAGATTGAGGAAGCAAGAGAAATGAAAATATAGAAAGTAGAGATAGTTTGGGAGGCCTTCCGATGAGCTCAAGAGGAAGTTCGCAGGAAGATGAGTCAACAGGAAGGTTCCTCTAATATGGTAGAAGAAGAACATTGTTGAGTTACCTCTTGTCTCTATTTGGCTTTGTTCAAATGCTTAGGGGATTGTGCAATTACCCACACTTCCCTGCACCAACCATATATATCCATGGTTTATGAAAGAATACAGATTGTTAAATTTGTGTTTTCATAAATGACATCATCTATTGATGGATTAGTATCAATTTCTGATAGTTCTTCCTCTTCATCATCTATAGAATAATCGTGTAGATTATTGTTGTTTTCATCACATAGATTATTATCATTGTCATGTAGAAAGATTCTAATTTCTCTCTCAAATCTTGATATGTCAAAATCTGATGATGATGAAATCATCATGATTTTCTTCGATCTCTCTAACAGTAAAGTTGTAAAATGATGATTGACCTCTAGGTTGAACATAAATGTCTTTCCACCAAGGATGAGCATCAAGGTTTTTTTTATTCAATATGCATAGGAAGAATATATGGATCTTTTGTAAATTGGATTATCTTCGAAGAATCAATTTCCCAAACATAGATAAATCTCTTCTTAATGTGGAATTATTACCCTTATACTTAGCTCAAAACCAACTGACCTTCAAACTAACCTATCATATTTTTAAAAATAAAACTTCATTATTATGTGCTTGAAAGATAGATCTTTATGAAAAATATAAATTTTCCTTACCTTTTTAAAGTTATAAGATAATATTTTGTAGATTCCAATAATGGTCCCCATATAAACAGATTCATTGTCTATAAGGTTTGTGTCTTTCAAACTCGCACGTGACAATTTCTTGAAAGAACCAACAATGCTAGTGAAGGGCTTTGGTGGGTTGAGCAAGAGGAGCAAGGAGGAGATGGAGGAAGAGAGAGGAGAAGATAGGCACACACATGCATGGGAGCCTTGACACCCACATAATGATCTTCTTGAGGCAATGCTCTATAGAAGATATATGTATATGAATATAGGGGTAAGGTTACATGACCCTTGCATCCCCAACAATCTGTCATTTAAGGTCCAATGTGACCATCAGTGGAAACATGTACAAATAATGATGTAAGACTATATAATAATGTACAAGAATATTCTAAATATCAACCCATACCAATTGCCTCAAACAAGGTGCATCCATGCACCTAAAACTACTCTAGATGCATATCAACAAGATTTGAGCTAACATCTAACTAATGCAAGAACACATAAAGCACTTTCAAAGCTCCCTCATGCTTTATGCCTATGTCAATCATCAAACAATTGACAACTCCAAGTGCAAATGATCCAATAGCAAATGCAATGTCTATTCTCAAGCATAACAACTTGCACATCAGACTCCCAAATGATGACGAAACATGTGATATCGTGGCTAACAAAACCATGTCAACCATAGCTATATCCAAGGTATCCAAAGCTTTATCATCAACACTATTTGGAATGAGCGAATCCAAGAATGATTGCATAGTTGTTGACTCCTCAACATCGAAATGAGCCATCCTCACAACCAAGGATGTATCTACTTATGCATCATGGGAGGTAATGTGATCTACCACACACTTTGTATCATAAGATCTATCTTTTTCTACCACACCAAGTGTATCATCATGATGTACATGATCTAATCGCACAACATCAACACCAAGGTCTATTTGATGACTAAGCTATATTGACATTCATAATGCTCTACATGAGCATCCAAATTGTGCTCTAAATGAGCATCCAATTGATCATCCAATGTGTGATCTATATGAAAATCCACATGACTAGATAAATCATGCTTTATTTGAGCATCATGAGCATCCAAAACATGCTCTATATATGCATCCATATGAGCATCTGAATTGTGCCATACATGTGCATCATGAATTTCAGTAGACCTATTTGTAGGTTAAAAAAATGAGACATGAAGAGTCCCAGATCACACATAAGTTTTAACTCCCATTGAGACAAGATTGTCTCTCACATGGAGTACCTGCAGTGGATAACTGAGGCCAATCCTAGCACCTTTGACAAGCATAAACTAACCCAACTGCAATGGAAAATGATGCTCACCAAGGAATGCATAACATCTACTCTCATATAATCGGTCCAATCCTTCCTTTTCTTGCTTGGCAAAATTTGGATTCCTCTCGTATCACTAGTGAATAAATAGTGATGCATTTGGTTCTAAATGAATCTTATGTTGATATAGATGTAGGTCAAGGCTTGCACATTTGAGTTTTCCCAAGCAAAGGCATCCATAAAATCCCTTCAATAAGGCGACCAAATTACTTCAAAGGGGTGTTGGAAAATCCACATAAATCTTGACCGATTGGGGTTTATCATTGGGCCAAAATTGACTAACTCCACCTCATCCTCCTACACATGCATACTATTTTTCTCTAAAAGATCTTCAATTGGTGGTATAACATTATCACTAAAAATGTCATCCTAGATTGTTTTCGTTTAGATTGTAGTTATGGCACACTCTTGACCCTGATATTATGATAAAGCTTCTAGAATATCAAGAAAGCCTACTGATCAGAGATCTTTGTTAACTTCCAAGAACCAATCCTCCTCATCCTCCTCCAAACCTCTGAACATATGTGGTGGTTCTGCAATGGTTGGTAATTGAGCCTTGCCGTAGTCCTGTTTATTATCCAATGTTAGAGAATATCTTTTATGCCCCTTGCAAAAAGTCACCATGTTGGATCCTGAATCTTGTTGGACTTTGGCATGCTTAAGCCAAGGATGACACAAGAGTAAATTATAATCATCCCTTTTTTCGAAAAATTCAAAAACTACAAATGTTATATGGAACATGACTTCCTATATCTAGATGGAATTATCCTTAATTAAACCAATGGGTTGAGCCCGATATTGGTTAGCTATCCTAATGTAGAAAGGATCGGGTTGAATGTTTGTCTACCCCATTTAACAACAGATTGGTAAAGTGGCAATATTGACTCCAAAGCCTCCATCAATCAAAATTGTAGAGATCAATCTAGATTTGTACCAAAACAACATAATCCACCAATTTTCCCTTTGTTGAACTGAGCTCTACACTAGCGTAGACTCTAGAATAGGGGTTCAAACTTTGACTAAAACATCTTTCTTAAAAGTCAGAACTAAGGCTAAAAGATCCCCTGGTGATAATTGAATCATATATTTACAGAATACTCACGAGGATCAAGGACAATATTCGATGTTGTTGAATTCCTTTTCCCCATAAGAAATTGAACCCCTTGCTAAGATTTCATGCTTTTTTTCATGTCAACTAATTCCTTCAAAACTAGGCTAATTTGAGTTGTTAGTGTGCCAAATAGGTTGTACCTTTGACTATAGAATGCATCTAGTTCAATGGTGCTATAATCAATGAAGTAACTTGCTCTACTATGAAGAAATAAGGTAGTGCCTAAGGAGCCCAACCAAATGCTTGGTATTATGCATTGTGTTGCTATCATATACTAGGATGCATAACTGAATTGTCTTATTGATAGTGTTTTCTAGATCGAGTGATAACTAATGGCACTAGTTCCTCATAAGATACTGTGATCATATTCGTGATTTGTGCTTTAATTTTAGCTTCTTGCTTCCACCAAAAGTATTCCTATGCTTCTCAAAAATTCAACCTCATGTGTCTGAATTCCATACAGAACATACACTATGGTCCCTTTCCATCCTTCAGGTAAGTCCCTATTTCGTGTTGATTTTGGTTGAAAAATCATTGGCTTCATCCGTAGCCTTGATATTTTGGCCCAGCTTGACCTGAGGGAGGTGACTATGCATTCTTATTAACTCCTTTGTTATGGCTTGTTATGCATTTAGATCTTGCTCTAGTTGTTTTTTAGTGTCATTAATATGATCAAATGTCCTCGTATTGTCTAGAGCATAAAGATAGATTTTTTTCCTTCAACATGGGGTTGAGACCTTCAATAAATCACGCATGCACCACATCATCCGAAGGCATTCTCGATAGAATCTACCTCAAGGTGCTTTGAAACAGAGAAACATAGTTTGCAATTGTCTGAATAGGTTGTTGGACCATATATTGCAATGTGATAAATAATTGTCCAATCGTTTTGGCTTTCTAGAATCTCCATAGAAAAGTTGTACATAGAGCATCATAACTCCCTAAATGATTAGGGGGGAACTCGGTTAGCCATTTGATTGCTTCCCCACCAAGTGTAGCTTAAAAGACTTGGCATTTCCAAGACAAGAAAATTGGATGATAAAATTGTGAAATGTATTTTTCTTGGGTACAATTTTGAACGTAAAGGTTATCATTTGTAACATCTATCAACTAAAAGGATTCTAGTTAGTCGAGATGCATTACTTGTGGAGGATGTAGTTTAGCCCCTATTTTCATGTACAAAGAAGACATCAATGAACTCAAAAGATGTGTATGACACTTTGTTGCCTTTGTTCATTGGTGGGTAGCCAAGTGTACCTTCTAGTGAGGCGATTTCTCAACCTATAAAGGTTTTTAATGAGCATATAGATCATTCTATTTTGTATGTTTATATACATGATGCACTCATTGATGAGAGATTTGACATTGAAGAGGTTAACACTATGCTTAAATGGTTAATGCAAACTTTATGAGATAGTGAGATATTGTACATGTTTAAGTGCTCATAGGGCTTCTTTTGCACCAGATTGTTATCGCATTGTTGTTTCTCATCTTTGTGATGAGAATGAATTTATCCCTTTTGATGAAGCACAATTCAAAAAATCAAAGGACTACCATGCAATCGAATTATGATGCTATTATGAAGCATGGTACTTGTTCTTTATGTGATTTGCCTCCTAGAAAAAGACTATTGGAACTAAATGGGTATATAGGATAAAGCATTAATCTTGATGGAACCATTGATCATTATAAGGCTAGGCTTGTAGCCAAAGGTCATGCTCAAGAGAACAGCATTGATTTCGATGAGACCTTTCCCCTTGCATGCCACATGAAAATCGTTTGTAGCATATGTCCACTTGCGACACATAATGGTTGGGAGATGCACATCAGCTAGACATTAAAATTGCATTTTTGAATGGTGAATTGCATGGAATGTATGTATTTGAGCCCTGTGGTTTTATACGAAAAGAGAATGAAAACAAACTATGCCAAATTGAAAAACGCATTGTGTAGATTGAAGCAAACACCACGTGATTGGTTCCAAAAGATACATGCCTACTTCTTAGCACATGGTTTTGAAAATAGTTTGATTGAAAGCACTTTTTATGTCAAACATGAAAATGTACTTTCAATTATTGTTGTTTATATGGATGTCAAGCTACTCATTCGTCTACGTAAGAAGCATATTGTTGAATTTAAGGCTGATTTGCATGCCTCATTTAAAATGTCAAATTTGGAGTTTTTACATCATTATTTGGACGTTAAATTTATGCAAATTGATGGAGAAATTACATTTTGTCAGAAAAAATACATTGACACATTATTGCAAAGATTTGACCTTGAGGATTGCAAAGCCATTGCCACTCCTATGGAGATAATGTTAGGGTTGAGTCTTCATGAATTTGGAGATACCATTGATGTTGTTGTTTATCAGCAAGTTGTTGAATGCTTGATTTTCTAATGCATAACACAATAAAATACTCATTTTGTTGTCTCTCAAAGGAGCAGATTTATGCATAGCCCAAGACTTAAACATTGGCAAGTAGTTAAGCACATCTTTCGTTGCTTGAGTGGTAGCCGCCTACTTGGGTTGTTTTATCTGAAGGGGGATCAATATCACCAAATTTACATGTTTTTTCAAACTATAATTGGCTTGATTGCTATAACATGTGCCACAAGTGATCACTTCATGCTTGGTAGCTCACGCATGTCTGTATAGGAAATCTTTCATAGCTAGTGTTGAATGTGTATGGCTCTTGTGCCTTTTTGCTAATTTGGGTGTTGGCCAGTCTTCTACCACCACCATCTTTATTGATGATCAAATCACACTGCAATTGTGAGGAACCTTTGTGTTCCATGCTCACACAAATAACATTGAGGTGCATTATCATTATGTCGGGGGAGAGAGTCTCCACTAGAGAGCAATTTGTCTTATGTAGACCCTTTTTAAAAGGCTTTGCCTCATGAGAAGTTCAAGTCTCAAAGCTTTGGGCATAATCCCCTTGGTGGATTGACCTTAATCCACATTGGTTTAAATTTCCTTATAGATAAATGTGAGGTCCTTGTTCACCATGTCACTTCCAAGGGTGATTTGTTAGTATATTTCAGGAGTGGTGTGTGTGAACAGACCTTGGGACTGCCATGGCATTTTTCTCTTTCTTCAGGAGGTCTTTTTCCCTTGGCTTATATATGGGCCTCTTATCTTTGTACATTCACTTAGTAATGCATTCTATGTTGAGCTCCAAGCTCGTCCTTCTTCCTTGTGACGTCTATGGGCTCCCATAGTCCTCGAGCTCCAACAGCCATTAGAGGTGAAGTTCTTTGAAAAATATGGAAAGAAACATATAAGGATAACTTTGGTGATCCCCCAAGAGAATGATTCTTAGAAAAAGCTTTAGAATTCCTAGGTAGATGGATTTGTTCAAACACCATAAGATCTTTGTCCTAGATGATAACAAGTTGTCGAGTAAATGGTTCTTGAATGAGAGGGGCAAAAGGATCATCAATCTCCTTTGTATCTCTCTCTAACTCCCTTGTGTTGCTCTCCTTTTTAATTTAAAGCACATGGTTTTAAAATATACATATATATACTAATGGATTTAATGATTATCCAAATCTTTAGCAATTTATATGTATGCCAAGATATAGAAGATCAGAAAACATACCTATACATAAATTTATATCATATTCTAAATAGTGATATTGGAACTAAAAACTGTTCAAAAAGTGTTTTCAAAAATCCAAAATGTGTGAAAAAGAGCCCCTAAAAGGGGTGTCATCATAACAATTGCCCTTCTCTCATTATCCAAGAGGGTTCTCTCTCTCTCTCTCTCTCTCTCTCTCTCTCTCTCTCTCTCTCTCTCTCTCTCTCTCTCTCTCTCTCTCTCTCTCTCTCTCTCTCTCTCTCTCTCTCTCTCTCTCTCTCTCTCTCTCTCTCTCTCTCTCTCTCTCTCTCTCTCTCTCTCTCTCTCTCTCCACCCTGAATATTGGATACTGAAATAGGCAAAATCTAAATGGCTATGTGATGGGAAGGATCCGCTTGAGTTGTATGGATTCTACTAGGATTCAAATACAAATGGTGAGGATGTATACTTACTCACTTGCTAGTAACTATGCAATCTCACTTCCTAATGGTGTTGCTTTCAAGATCTTCCAAGTCACAAATAATTATTGCATTAACCTCTAAGAATGCTAAATATATTTCAAACAATGAAGCTTTGAAAGAAACCATTTAACTAGAAAGCCTACGCAATGATCTTGGATTTCCTAAAAGGACATCGATGCTACATTATGACAACCCTAGTGATACCTTAGCTAAGAATCTCATGTTTCATTCATGCATTGATCATATTGATGCACAAGAACACTTCATCAAAGAGGTGATTATGGATGCATTGGTCATAATCCATAAGTTCATTGCCACTAGGTATCTATAAAATTCAACAAAATGATGAAGAAATATTTTTTCATGAGCTTTTCGAACTAGCACTCCTGAGATCTTGTGCCTCTTGAATAGACAGCTCAGTTATCTTTTTCTCACCGGCCCTCTCCATTAACCCATTCGGAAGGGAACTTCACATCCTCAAACTCAAAAACGAGGACATCCTTTAGCGGATATGTATATGCAACACGAGGATAAATATCAGAAAAAAATATGAGGTATATATATGTATCAGATATGTATATATATATATATATATATATATATATATATATATATATATATATATATATATATATATATATATATATATATATATATATATATATATATATATATATATATATATATATATATAGAGAGAGAGAGAGAGAGAGAGAGAGAGAGAGAGAGAGATAGATAATTATATCATATTGCATACTCCAACACATAATGAATCTTATGAGCGCATAATCATTTAAAAAAAGAATGATTAAAAAACTAGTTGCTGCATGCTCTAGCTCCTGATTTTGACATACCCAGCTGAGACTGTGTATAAGCTTTTGACATGTGGAGGAAAGCAAATGAAATTTCAGCAACAGATTCATTCTGTTTAAGAAGATTAGCCACATGTCCAGCTGAGACTGTGTATAAGCTTTTGACATGTAGAGGAAGCAAATGAAATTTCAGCAACAGATTCATTCTCTGTTTAAGAAGATTTGCCACATACCCAGCTGAGACTGTGTATAAGCTTTTGACATGTAGAGGAAGCAAATGAAATTTCAGCAACAGATTCATTCTCTGTTTAAGCAACAGCTGAGACTGAGTATAAACAGCTGAGACTGTGAATAAAGCTTTTGACATGTAGAGGAAGCAAATGAAATTTCAGCAACAGATTCATTCTCTGTTTAAGCAACAGCTGAGACTGTGAATAAAACTTTTGACATGTAGAGGAAGCAAATGAAATTTCAGCAACAGCTGAGACTGTGTATAAACTTTTGACATGTAGAGGAAGCAAATGAAATTTCAGCAACAGATTCATACTCTGTTCTTATGTCTTTAGTAACAAAATGCTTGCTTCCATGTCTTGCAAAATGCTTGCTTCCATGTCTTGCATCCACATGACTTCGGTCCTTGAGCATGTTCACAGCATCAGCCACCTTCAAAGTCTCAAACTTCTGGGGACTTGGGAGGAAAACATCATTAGTGTGCCCATCTCCACATTACTTCATCTTTGAGCATGTTCATAACATCAGCTACCTGAAAAGTCTTGGTCCCAGCAACTTGGGAGGAAGACATCAATACATGTTATGGATGAGGTTGAGACACATCTTTGTATGGAAGCACGCGCTGTTCGAAAGGTTCTTTTCCAAGACTTGCCAAAATGTAAATATGCCACCTTGCCAACATCTATAGTCCTCACGGAGAGCAACTAGATCCAGAATTTGCTAAGATTTCAGGTCCTAGATCCCATCCTCAAAATCTAGTCCTCACGGAGAGCAACTAGATCTAGCATTTGCTAAGATTTCAGGTCCTAGATCCCATCCTCAAAATCTAGTCCTCACGGAGAGCAACTAGATCTAGCATTTGCTAAGATTTCAGGTCGTAGATCCCATACTCATGGAGAGGCCTTCGTTGATATCAAACACTCGTGGAGGGGGTTGAGAACGCATTCATCTAACATCTACTTGACTCGAGTATTGAGCTTGAGCTGTAGCTAACATCAAAGTCAAAGAAGTAAGCTCAGCATGGTTCGTGGTGCATCATTGCCCCTAGATCATGTGATACCCACTCCACACATGCAGGACAAAGGGGACCGCAAGATTGGACTTGAGAGGAGTCCCTCCTTTTCGGTAGTTAGCACAGAGGTGCTCACTCGTGGATCACAACAGTGCGTTCATCTTTCCTTTGGGTAGTTACCCCGATGCATGCATTTCTCTAGATGAAGTAATCAGAAGCCTTTGCAGAGGTGCAGCCGCAATTGGCTTTTGCTTAAACATTTTGTGCTCTTTAAAATCCCTCTTATTCACCACAAGTTGACAAAGAGAGAGGGGGGGAGGAGGAAGGGGGGCAAGTTATGGATTCTGACGAGAAATAGATAGATATGGAAAGAGACGGGGGGGGCACATGGGAGATCGGCCACCTGAAGTTCCGCCATTCATCTGCTTTTTTGCCAACATGGAAAAACACTATGCTGAGTTAGCCGCAATTGGCTTTTGCTTAAACATTTTGTGCTCTTTAAAATCCCTCTTATTCACCACAAGTTGACAAAGAGAGAGGGGAATTCATGACTTATATAATTAGACACCGAGAGCTTTGAAAAATGGTTTCTGTGAATATAAAACAATCCCAAGGACTCCATGGATTCGGTACTAAATAATATATTATTCCATAAAATGAATAGTAAAGAGAGAAATGCCAAGGGCTCTCGCGTGAAAGCAGAGGGGAAAAGAATAATAAAATAATCAAGAATGAGTTTATCGAGGACATGGCTCAAAAGTTCAACAAACATCAGCAGCAGGAACATTTTGAGGGTTTTTTCTGCTTCAGAATGTGCCTCTTATTCACCACAAGTTGACAAAGAGAGAGGGGGGGAGGAGGAAGGGGGGCAAGTTATGGATTCTAACGAGAAATAGATAGATATGGAAAGAGATAGGGGGGGGCACATGGGAGATCGGCCACCTGAAGTTCCGCCATTCATCTGCTTTTTTGCCAACATGGAAAAACACTATGCTGAGTTAGCCGCAATTGGCTTTTGCTTAAACATTTTGTGCTCTTTAAAATCCCTCTTGTTCACCACAAGTTGACAAAGAGAGAGGGGAATTCATGACTTATATAATTAGACACCGAGAGCTTTGAAAAATGGTTTCTGTGAATATAAAACAATCCCAAGGACTCCATGGATTCGGTACTAAATAATATATTATTCCATAAAATGAATAGTAAAGAGAGAAATGCCAAGGGCTCTCGCGTGAAAGCAGAGGGGAAAAGAATAATAAAATAATCAAGAATGAGTTTATCGAGGACATGGCTCAAAAGTTCAACAAACATCAGCAGCAGGAACATTTTGAGGGTTTTTCCTGCTTCAGAATGTGCCTGTACACAATCATCTTCTTTCTCCGGCTCGTATTCTCAACGGTAAGCACGACCTTGCCTGCCTCTGGGACATGGAAAGAGTTCCTTAGTGGCTCCTCTGCAGGAGACATCCTCTTTGATTTCTGGATGATTACTGTGTATGCATTCTCAGAACTGGGGATAAACTCTTCACCATACACCACATCCCATCCAACAACCGTCACATCCCAAACCAATCTGGCCCCAATCTGCACAAGGAAACAATTCCAAATGAACAGCATTCATAAAGTTTGACTATGTTTCTAGAAAACTTCACAGAAAAACCACAAACTCAGTGTAATCAGATAAAAATCCATCCTAATATAGTAATATAGTAGAAATGTAGTCCACATCAATCTGCTTCTAAATAATATGGATAATCACAAAATGACCGATAATTCATCGATGAAGCTAATAACACCATCTACTGATAGATGGTCGAAATTGATCAAGGAGTCAGCTCCCTGATATGATCATTATGTTTGCACATTCAATGTAGAACAGATAGAAGGATGCTTCAGCGAATGGTTCAAATAACACTTCATCCGGTCCAAGCCTGTGTAGCCAAGTGGTTTGATGCCTTGAGTCTCTGGGAGGAAGTCCTGAGTTCAAGTCTTGGCTGGACATGTATCTATGAGTTCCTCATAGATGGGTGCCTCTACCTTGCGAGGTTGGGTGTTGCGAGGTTGGGTGTGTGAGCGTGCGTATTTATAATTCATTGTACTCTCAAGAAAAAAGAAAAAAAAAACACTTCATCTGCATCTTTTTGGAGTAGTAGTCCAAATAATACCTCTTCGACAGGCAGCTCAATCGTCTTCTTCTCGCCAGCCTTCACCATCACTTCATGCACTGGAGCCTTCACATGCTCAAACTCAGTGTCCGAGGGTCTGCTGAAGCCTCCATATTTGAGGGGAACATTCTCTGGTGAAATGTATCTGCAACACGAGGAAACACAGTTAGCAAAGCTTAACAAAGGATACCTTACTAGGTCTTCACATGAACTATATGCGGTCATTGACCACATATACATATGTTCTCGTCAAAGCACATATTTAACCACACAATCAAAAGATGCACGATCATTGAGAGCATCTTCACCAAAAGTTGCACGATCTTCATCCTCCCAATTCCTTATTTTTGACAACTGGAGGATCAGATATTGTCAGACATTGGTCTACAGAGACCACTCCATGTGTGTGTGGGACAAGGGCCCATAGCCAAGGTCCGAAGCTTGGGGGATATCCTAAGATGTTCAGTAATAATGGAGATGAGTGTTGCACGATGGCCACATGGCAGCACTAGATCATTCCAGATCATTGCTATTTTTATGGTACAACAGGATATAAAGGGTAAGAGGAGAGTTGCACACACATCATTAGCAAGTCTTTCATTGCATGAGCTAGTTCTCACAGATATATAGCTAGGTGAAAGAAAATCTGAGTTGCTGACATTCTAATAGAGCAAAAGAATTCAAGTTATCCAGCTACTCTGCCTATAAAAATAGATGATATTACTAGACGGATGATCTAATTCCGAATGTGTAGCTGACAAGAATACATGACCAAAATAAGCCTTGTTGAAAGAGATATTCCGACATACTTACTTGAACAATGTCTCTGTGACCTTATCGGGTCTCGCAACAACGACCTTGCTTTTCGAACGAGGAGTGATGATCTTCCCATGAAGCGAGTACAATGCTCCGAAGTACCAAGGTACATTGATGAAAATCTGAATAAGTGAGATTGGGTAAGAGATAACAAGCCAGAATTGATCACAAATCAACGCAGGTGCAAGTCTAAAAAGTCTTAACATACTCACTTGCTTCGCGACTAGTTCTGGATAATTATCTTGCAAGAGGCTCAGAATTTTCTTCGTGATATGCCTGCGTTTTACGAACCCAGGAGAATCTTTGAGGTCAGTAATCTGCAGCATAGAATGCACGCCATTGGGGTTGAAGTCAAGCTCCCGAATCCCCTTCTCTAACAGTTGAATACGCCATCGTAGAAACTTTCTGAATTGGGCCTCATCCCCGAAGGTCTTCTGATAGAGCTCCTTGTCTTGGAAGACACCGTAATGATTATAGCATACGGGGTGACCTTCTTTGTCAACATGATGCATGAATGCAACGGATTCATATTCTGTGGTTATATCCTCATCAACCAGAACGTCTGCTTCAAATTCCTTCCTCCACGTGACTGTGTCTTTGAGCATATTCATAGCATCACCCACCTTGAAGTCCCGAGCTCTGAGGAACTTAAGGAGAATGACATCAGTGCGCTCATCTCCCTTGCTGTGAAGTAACGGTACCCCCCATAGAGATAGGTCTTCTAGACAAGGGGAATCACATTCTTCCGGCTGCATTTCTCTGGAGGGAAAATCAACCACCTTAGTTTCGTCCTCTGGAAGAGGGTCTGGATGAGGAGTACTTTGTTGCTCGGTTGATGCAGGTAAATCCTGGCTTTCAGAAGGTTTAGGACATTCCTTCTTCTCAGAGAGTTGAGTAGAGGAATCACGTACAGAAGCAGAGAGCTCTTCATCAACAACGACCGCAGAGGTTTCGGACAATGAAGAAGGTGGCAAATCTTCTCCTCCTTTAACAACTTCAGATAAAACAGTCTCTTCCTTAGCTTGCGCCTTCTTCTCTTGTTCGTCTGCTTTCTTGTCCTCTCCTTCTTGTTGCTCCCCGTTCTGCATTTCCATCTCCCTGGACACAGACGCCACAGTTGGCTTTGATGGCGAAAAGAAAGTGTTGTTCTTGATCGCCTCCTCAATTTTCATTTTAAGATCTTGCAGTGCCTTCTTCTCGTGCTCCTTAAGATCTTTCACACAGTAACTCTCCTCGCCGAAAGGAACGGGAGCGGCTTCTTCACCAGAAGAGGGAAGGCTTAGGTCACGTTCATTCGCGTCGATATCCTTCTTCTGATCGTCTGCTGGGGGGAGGACGTCGAGAGTGACTACCTTTTCCACCGCTTCGCCATCAGTAGACATTTGCTCTGCGATCACCGTGGGCTCTGCAGTAGCAGCAGTCGGAGGCGTATTAGTGGCGGCAACAAGCTCTACAGCTTCACCCATGGTGGAACCGCGTCAGATTCAGGTGATTCCTTAGGCTGACAGTCGGAAGGAAGAACACTCAAATGTCAAAGAAAGCGGGGGGGATATATGTACGAAGGGCGCTTGTGTATGTAGAGAGAGAAAAGAGGACTACCAGCGCAGCGAAGGAGAGATCGCTCGTATGCGAGCAAAATGAATGCGGAGCTGGGTAGAGAACACGGCAGTTGTATAGGTGGAGAGGGAGGGAATGTGCAGGCCGGCGGGACGAACGTGGGTGGGGAAAGGCCAGCGATGGAGTGCAGCGAATGATAGCGCAAAGCCAACACGAACTATGGAGACTCGAGAGGACCGTGGCCCGTGTGAGTGCCCACTGTGAGAGAGGAGGGTGAGACTGGAGAGTGGGACATCGCGACTCGCTAGGTGAGTGAGAGTGGAGCACTGACAAGGAATGTGCTGGTGCAGAAGAGCGTGAGCGGCGCTCAGAGCAGCAACTCGGAATTTGGAAAGCAAGCTGTCCGGACAAATTTTCGAATTTTAAATCCAAAAGCTAGACTTTTAATGAAGTCATTTTCTATCAAAAAATAATTTATATTTATTATAAATTTCCCATTTAAATTTTTATTTTATTTTTCAGTTTGGTAATTTTGTCAAAAATATGAGAATCCAATGGGATTTCTATGCATGCAACGGGAAACTGGATATAACTAAAATAGTTACTTCACTTTTTGAAATGCGAAAATTCGGCTAATTTTGCTGTCAAGGACCAATCAGAAATTTTCTTTTCTCCAAAATTCGAACGAAAAAAACTTTGGATTTTTTTTTTTTTTCTTTTTTCTTGTAGAAAACATTCGCATATCAAATCGCGTCACATGATAGGCCCATGTCCAACAGTCGTTTGACAATAGAAAAATCTGTTTTTGCAACGTTCACATGGCTGACGGGTCCATGGCCCTGTTCTCCTCACTCATGGCTCTCTCCACGGAAGGGGGCAGGGGTGCAAGTCATGTGCCTTGGGCCGATCCTCTCCCTCATGGTCTTCTGCCGTATTGATATCGTGCAATGGTCCTCCTCGTAATTGCTCCCAACAGTCCTTGGTGCTTGGTGGATTCTTTTCTTTTTTTTTTTTTTTTTTAATTACAATGAATTCAAAAGACACACACTCGGCTTCGTAAGGTAGAAGCACCCAACTTGAGAAACTCTGAGGCATCTAGCCTTAGGCGAGACTTGAACCTTGGCCATCTGCCTAAGAGTACAAGGCACATCCGCTAAACTACTCCCGCTGGATAAATTCTTTTTTTTTTTTCTTGAGAGAAAGGTAAGAAAAAAGCAAAAGGATGTTCAAGCTCGTGTAGCTTAATGGTTTGACGCTTTGAGTCTTGGGAAGAACGTCTCAAGTTCAAGTCTTGATTCGACATATCTACAAGTTCTTCAAAATGGGTGCTTCTACCTTACGAGGTCAGATGTGTGAGTGTGTTTCCGATTCATTGTACTCTCAAAAAAAAAAGAAAAAGGATACAAATCAAGTATATACATGATATTACAAACTATGCAAAGGGCTAGCCCCCAATGTTTCAACTTCCCTAAAAAACATGGTGAATCTTACATACTATAATGAGAGGAGCTTAGCCTCCAACTACTCGGCTTGATATTACAAATGACATCATATAAAGTAAGGACCTCGGGGGGAGCATCAGTAAACGAGTTAATACACATTATTCCTACTCTTCTTATCTCTCAAGAGGAAATCCTTTTGAACAATATTAAAGATCCTATGCCCTCTAATAATCCAAATACACCATAAAATCGTGGCTCCCCATAGCTTCCATAGGACTAACTCCATCCTATTACATTCTTCTAGCACAATCTCTTTGTATCCAAGCTTTGGGATGCCAACAAGCATACAAAAATTGTTGAAAAGCCTTCAATATCTATAAGCATGCTAGCAGTTGATGAATAAGTGGGAAAGATCCTCCTCTTTGCCACATAAGTAACAATTTCCTATATTAATATTCATCTTTTTGGCTTTGCTCCCAGTTCAGATGCCTTTATGAAGAATCAACCACTAAAGAATAGATTGTTTGATTGACAAGGAAAAAGCCCAAGTACTTTTAAATATATATCTCCACTGTTGAGAGTTTCATTAAACCATTCATCTTTTATTGAGCTTGTCAACAATATTGTTGATAGGTGTGAAAGTTCTTTTGAAGTGATGGTACATGTCAGTCGCCACAGAGTATAAATCCACCCTCTTATTCTGGATGCAATTGTCCTACATGGCTTGTGGCAACCTTTTCTATCATGGGAGGACCTGTTTGCAAGCGAAAGACAAACCAATTACTTCCATAATTACATTTTCGTGAATCAACTCACAATTTTGATCAGGCTATTCCAAGTGTCAAATCCAACCTTTCTACATTTATTCATCCTAAAATTTGGTTCCCTTTCTCCAATGCACAATCCATCCTTAGAAAAAAAGAAGGAATTATTAGTAGTGAAATCATATTAAGAGAATATATATGTTTCACCTCCATCCATGTTTTCCACATGTTGTAGATCATACTACTACTTGAAGGAACAAAAATATTTGTTTTCCACACTTTATACTTTTTCATTTAAAATTTGTCATTATTCCTTTTAATCAAACAAGCCCAAATTCATCAGACTTAGTAGTTATCAAAATCTGCTTAGCAAACATCATATTAGCCATGCTGGTAGGGCAGAGGATGCCTAAATTGCCTTCCTCTTTTTTCATACAGCAAATCTTCCAAGCAACCTTGGGGATCCTAGGGCTATCATTACTGCCTCCCCACAAAAATCTCCTAGCCAAAGCAATAACCTACGACAATTGCTTTTTATTAGGCAACCAACAAGAGAGGAAGTAGGTAAGAGAAGGAAGAATGTAATGATTTGACACATACACTTTGTTAGTCAAGTTGTGTTAAAGAGACATCCATTTGAAGATCTTGTTCCTGAATTTGCTCATAACCCATTCCCACCTTTAATCAAATGAAATGCTAAATCCCATAGGTATCCCAAGTAGCCTGAAGTCAACCCCTTCTTGAATAATCTCACAACCATTCATCACAATGCAAGGAGGAATATGATTATCATCAACATAAAGTATCAAGCAACAATCAACATATCATCAACATAAAGTATCAAGCATATCAAGTTGCCATCTCAACATCTCTAATGTAGAGACAATGATCCTCATTACTTTGAGAATAGCCTTGAGACTTCATAAAAGCATGAAACTTTTGGTATCATTGTTTAGAGGATTGTTTTAAGTTCATATAAACTCTTTGTTCAACTTACAAACTAAGTTTTCTTTGTTAGGAGCTACATAACCCTTTGGTGTTCCATGTCAATCTCATCTATGAGATCTCCATGAAAGAAAGTTTTTGGATCAGCTCTATGTCCTCCATTGCAACAAATCCAAGTAACATGCATAGTGTAGTCATCTTGACTACTCGAGAGGAGATTTCCTTAAAATTGACACCGTGTTGCTACTTAAAAGCCTTTGCAACTAGCTATGCTTTATACTTTGGAGAAGCACTATTCAACATGAATTTTAGCTTATATAAACCATTTACATGATAAATCATTTCCAACCTTTGGCAAAGGTGTCAAAGCCTAAATATCATTCTTGTGAATAGAATCCAATTCACTCTTCATGGCATGCTCCCACTTGACACGATCCTTTGTCTGCATAGCCTCTTTTTATCAAGAAGGCTCACGAGCATCTCTCAACATAACAAATCCAAACATGGAACATATCTTTCAGGTGGGTGTGACATAAGAAAAGGCTCCAATGATGTGTTTGTGACTCTCCTCCCATCCATATATACCTTCTTGTATTCTAAAAATAGCAATGATCTGGAATGGTCTAGTGTCACCATGTGGCCATCATGCAACACTCGTCCCCATTACTATTGAATACCTTAGGGTATCCCTCGAGCTTGGGACCTTGGCTGGTTGGCCCTTGTCCCTCACACACATAGAATGATCCTTATGGACCAATGTCATGATCCCTGTGGATTAATGTGTGACATGTGAGACATGTATAGAACATCTCAATGATTACTAAACACAAACATTTGTAGATTGATATGATTGGATATTCTCGTGAACATCCCTATGTGTAGCATTCTTATGCATGTTGATTGGAGGACTACTATCCCCCAAAACCACTTTTCTCGGTTCAACCTCCTTAATCGGTTGTTTATGCATCTTAGGCTCATTGAAAATGACATTACTACTCATCAATGACCATGTTTGAGGATTCCATAAGTGATATCTAAATTGATTCTCTCGACCATATCCAAGAAAAATGTATTTCTTTGATTATAGGCCAACTTCTTTCTAAGACTCTTGGGTATATGAACATATGCTTCACACCCAAAAACTTGAAGATGATCACAATATGGTGGCTGCCATGTCCATCACTCTTGTGCCACTTTCAGACCTTTGGTAGTATTAGGTGAAAGGTTAATCACATGAGTTTCAATCAACACTTCTTTTGCCCAAAGGCGTTGTGAAAGGTTTGCATGATGCAACATAGAAACTACTCTATCTTGAATATTTATATTCATTTGCTCACCTACACCATTCTGTACTCGGGTATAAGGAGTTGTAAACTCTCTAGAATTTTTGTAGAGTCAAAAAAAGGTTGAATTCATGTAAGGTATATTCACTTCCATTATCTGAATGTCAATACTTGAGCTTAGTTTCTTTTTGCGTCTCAATTAAAGCAAGCCATTTTTTGAAATTAGGGAATACTTCATCCTTCGACTTGATAGGATATACCCAGACTTTTCTAGTAGCATCATCTATGAAAGTGAAAAAGCAAAAAGAACCACCTAGTGACCTTGGCCATAAGACCACACACATCTGTATGAACAAGATCTGAAGGCTGAATTCAAGATTCAATGTGTGTTTTATGCACATTCCTAGTTTGCTTTCCATGTTGAAAATGCTCACAAAATGAAAAATCAGTGAAAGATAACACATGTAAGTAGCCAAAACTATAAAGATTTTCCATTCTGCTACAAGATATGTGGCCCAAACGGCCATACAATATACAAGACATAGGTTGTTCAATGATAGCTAACAAGTGTTCTTTCCGTGATACAAATAAAGGATAGAGTGAGACAACCTTTCTTCCTTTTGCAATAACCAAATTTCCCTTTGATACACAGAAGGAATAATCATAAAAAACCACTTTATAACCAAGGTCACCAAGTTAACCGATTGACATCAAAATGCATGATAACTGAGGCATATGGTGTACATTATGCATAGCAAATTTTGAACCATTCATGAACTGCACAACCACATCTCCAATCACAACAACATCACACTTGTAAGAATCATCAAGTCTCATTGTACCAAGAGGCTTTGTTGCATAAGTAGAGAACGATTCTCTATGTGGTGTTACCTGGAAAGAAGCACCAGAATCAAACAACCATGTGTGGGAAAGAGAAATAAACATAAGAGCTTCACTAGGCATAGTGTTTTCAAGTGTCAATACATCAACATCATTAAAAATAACATTAATTTCTTCTATCAATTGATGCATATGGTGTAGGTAACTCTCACTCTAGCACAATGGTAAGTACCAACGTAAGGATATCCACCTCATAAATGTCAATCCATGGAGACGTGAGGACTGGTATGATGACCAAGAGCAAGTGATGGCACAAGTGCGTGAGTGAGAAGCACACTAAGATGCATGCACATACACACACACGTGCACACAAGGCAAGAATGAAGAGAGGAACAATGGAGTGTACTACTCAAGAAATCTCTTACAAAAGCTCAAATCTCTAACAAGGTAACCTCAAAAATGAGCTCTCTAGCTCTTTTTATAGTTTTTGATTAACTTTTTGCCTTGTCCAGACCTAGTGTCCAGCCTAGTTAAAAATTAGGTTCCAGAGCTTATTTGAGGCCTCAAACGGAGTCTAAAAATTATGAAGATTGATACGTAGGTGCTTCTAATACTCCTTAAGCTCAAGGACTCCTTGGCTTGAATGAAATGGAGTCTAATCTATGAAAAATGGTATTTACAATGTTTGTGTAGTCATGAGAATCACTTTTGATTAAACATAAGGCATGAAAAAAATGATGAGGCTTCTTTTGTGTCGGATTGTACTTGACTACTCTATCTCCTCATTGCTTGTAGGCCAACACTCCCCCCCCTCTAGCGTATGTCACCCCTAACAGGCCTCTGTTTTGTAGGGTGGTCGATATAATATTGGATGACTTTCGTGGCCAACTTGTGTTCTTGGAGCCTTAATCCTTTTGCCAGACAGCTTGCAATGCATCCCAATTGATGGCATTGGGGATATTTGGATATGATGTCATATAGTACTCTGAATACATAGCATGTTTGCATGCAAATAATTGAACCAGGTGTGTTGGTTTCAGTGCGAACACTTCAAAGTGATACTCCCAAAAGCTTGTAGTGAACATATCTTCAAAGTTTTGTTTGTAACAGGCTGGGAGGTATTTGATACGGGCATGCCAGGCATCAGCTACTCTGATGCTTGGGGTCATGCTCATGTCGTATACCAAATCATAATTTCCATTTGTAAAGCCTAGTAGAGCTACTTGTGGTGCTTGTGTATTGTGGAAGGTCTTGAGAACAATTTGCATCATATCCAAAATCCTCAGCATCATTTGCACCGTGACATCTGGCATTGGCTTCAACCGAGTGATACAGTGGTGTATAGTGGCTATCCTATAAGCAATTGAAGGGTACTTACAGTAGGGCGATGTATGGGTAGTTGAGCCATTCCTTGCTTTGAGCATTGATTTGTACTTTAATGGAAAATGCTTTCTAGGACGTTTGCCGTGGAACTGGACCATAACATGGGTTGTAAAGAAGATGTAGGGGTGCATGGTTCTACATGCACAACATTTTTGGGTAAGTTTCTAAAAGTTTTTGTCGCCAGGTCAATCGCTAAATATTACCTTTCTTTGTCTCCAGTGGTAAGTCATTTGGCTAGAATTGTGTCACGAATGAGGGCATCTTCCTCGTGAATCTCTTAATTTCTACATTATAGTCAGCCAAAATTATAAAATATGGCCTGTATTGAAGTTTAGATATCGTGATGAGTCACCTCGGTGCCAAGTTTTGGAAATAGCTGGATTGCAACACCGTTTTTTCTATGATTCACATTGCCTGATTTGCACCATCCTACAATCTTCATGAGTGCACCCAATGTCTTCCACTTGTTTTAACCATGAGGGTCATGGGGCTTCAAATGTATCTTGGCCTTCTTCTATTATTCATCCATCAGGAATGGTTTGTGGATTGTAGTCATCTTCAAATGTTTGTTCTGGTGGAATTGAGATTGTTTCCTCTTCTATGGGAGCCTCTAGTGGGCATGGTGGTCTTTCGTATTGTAATAGCCTCATTTGCAATTTTTTCACTTATTTTTGTAGTTTCTGTAGCACTGCTCAATTAGTGATGATGGGAGAGGTTGATATGGTGGTCTATGGGACAACTATAGTATCTAACTTTCTTTGTTGCTGCAGTTGATCCATTTCTTGTGATAGCTTTGCATGAGCCTCGAGCAGATTAGCATAATCTTCCAGGATGATTTTGATATTCTCAAGGGGCATAGCGTGAGACGTTGATGGAATTATGGTCATTTTGGTGTGCTCTCTATTGTTGCTTCTAGATTTTCTTGATTTTGGACTTGCAATCATCTATTCTCCTTGTGAGCCTCTGCAAGATACCTTCTTAATAGTGCCATGTTGTGCTGGAGCTTAGAGTTATGTTCCATCTATGTTTGTAGATGACCTTCGACCTGTTGCATGGCTTCTACATCTACATTCTGCAACTTTTCTTCCAATGTGCTATGGGCCTCTTGTAATGTATGAAACTACATTTGTAGAATGTCATTGTCTTCCTCCGGTGTAGCTATTCATTGTTGTAATTCGATAGAGCACACTTCTAACAGTCGGTTATGTGCCTATAGCTGATGGTACTATGTCCTTAGCTACGACATACACTGAAGCTTAGTGTCAAATGCACCATCTATAGATGATGATGCAGTTTGTACAGTGGTTGATGCAAGGGAGAGGGAATGGCGAATGGGAAGTGTGGATGTTGTGTCTAATAACAAGGTGTGTGCAGGTGAAGTTGGTGGTGGGGGAATGGGGGATGATGGAAACGTGGGGGAAGGGGGAGGTGTTGTGGGTGGAAAAATTTCCATGCTATCAAACATGGAGGTGTGTGGTCTCTACCATATACATCATAATGGTAGGTAGTGTGTATGAGGTGGTGGTGTATAAGTGTGGTGTTGGTGTTGGGAATAGGAGAGACGAGGTTTGGGTGGTGGGTTGAAACAATCTAGAAAGAAAGGCATGGGTGGGTTGAAGGACTGGTGGGATGGAGGGAGGAAAGTAAGAACTTAGAAGTGGGAATGCCATGGGAGGAGGTTGGTGACTAGGAACCCTAGAAAAGTGGACCTCATGTTTGGGTGTCCTATGATTGATGTTGTAGAGGCAGGATGTCCCATGATAGGATCAATGAGGGGTTCATATGTAACAATGGCGTTATGGTACAAGGGGTTATCAAAAGAAGAAAATAGGGTTGAACTAGAAGTGGGGCTATGAAAGATGAAGGGTTGCTCTCGGGTATCGGTGGTATAAAAACTCAGTACAAGGGGGTGATGGTGGAGGTGTCTGAGGTAGTGGCTCTACTGTATGGTCATGGTCGATCGTTGTTTAATGTCTAGGAGTTCCAATTGCTTTGGGTGTTGTCTTGATTGGTTCAGTTGCCGTTGTAGTTGCCGAGTCAATAGTGGTGATGGGGATCTAAATGTTTTTGTTGGACCTTGGTCGTGTTTGGAATCTGCACAGATCATATTGAACAAGAGGCCTTTGCAATGTGGATTGTACGGCTTCCACTATAGCATAGGTTTCTACGAGCAATAGTAGAGTTTCACTGAATTCAGAGTCAACACTAGCCTCTTCCAAGAGCTAGGCCATGAGCACTCTACTGCTCTATTCAAAAAGTAATTGTTGTGCTCGCATCCTTCCCATGATCTAGTATAACCTACGAAGTTCTACAGTATAAGCTAGGGCTTTGGTAGTTTCTTCTTCCTCTCCCTCTTTGTCTTGTTCTTCTTCCCCCTCTGGCCATTCTAATTGCTGAGATAGGGTCCGTTGTTGGTTCTCTCCATAGTGGACATGGCCGTTTTCTATCAATTTATCCCTTCTTGTAGATGTGCCAGTTCCTTCTGTATCCGAAAAAAACTCTACATCTGAGTGGTCTGCAAAAAAGATTCAAAATCAAAGGTACTCATCCCTTCAATGTCTCCAGTGGTATCAAATGCAAACTCCAAAGGTACAAGGGGTGTAGAGGGAGTTGCTTGTGATGTGTCTCTAGAGTCAGATCGGGGAATTCAAATTGTAAAGGGAGGCACTATGGCTTCCCCTCGTGGTGAGATCTCTAGGGTCGTAAGAACTTCTTGTGTTTGGACACATGGAATAGTGCCCCTCATTCTCTTGGATTGGTGTGTTGAAGCTTTGCATCCTTTAAACAACTATAATTGTGACTAGGTTAGTGCACACTCGATGGGCATATCATATGCTAAACACTTGTATATTATACGAGTGATTGCACAACAACCATTCACCACTGGCTTCCTAAACCACCTTTTATTAGATTCATACAACTGCTCCATAATCCACACTGGAAGCTTAATCGTTAATGAGCCTGTCTCTGCAAAATAAAGACTGAACCAGATTCTCTTGTGTGGCTGAGTGAATCTATCTTGTCTTGGAAACACAAAGTTTTGCATGCATAGTCGAAGAGGGATTGAAACATTAGGTGTAAGTGCTGCCATATCTGTTAACTTCAATAGCTTCCTATTCTTCATGTTGTCAGGTATCAAAGGATCTTTCTCTGAGGGTACATGTGTGATGTGCATGTCAAGTACATCTCTTACCAATTCTAGGGTGAGTTCAAACTTCTTCAGCTCATTGTTGCATGATAGAGAGGGAACTACAAAGGTACCTGCTCGATCTTTCACACCGCTATCCTTCAGGGTGGACATTAAATAATAGCATCATGGGAAGTCTAGCTTTGGTATGGGTGCCTTGAAATATTCTGCTAACCTTGCACGTTGCCAAATTACTTGTAGTTCAGGGGTATTCTAGAGAGTCTCAAATTCTTTTGAAAATTTTTGAACTTGTGCCCACATGTTGCCAAATTCTTACTTGGACTCCCATATGTATGCTGCATCTCCTAGCTGCCCTGGCATCCCCTTGAACTAGCGAGAATAACTACTAACCCTCTCCATAAGTCCTATAGGTGGATCAAGAATCGGTGTTTGTTAGAGGTGGTGTAGCTCTATAGGTCGCTCAACTGGTGGCATCTCAATGGGCAGATTTTCCATGTTAACTCTGGTTTGACTTGTCCTTGCCCACCAACTTGTGCCTCCTGTGTCAACCATGATGCGAGTAGTACTGTTTCTCTCTGAATTTTCTCAAAGACTAGATCATATTAGCATTGCAATGAAAACATGATGATAATTAGTCTCCTTTACAATACCAACATGATACCCTTAGTGGTTCGACAGTTAGTGAGTGAGGTGTTCTTGTGTGGTGAGTGAGATCCTACCAGGGAATGGGTTTTGGCTACTTTTGGCACTTGATTTGCTATGTGTTTCCACAATTCTAGCTTAACCTTGAGTAGCTCCTCTAAAGTGATATTGCACTGCACTTCAGCATTCTTTACTACTTTTGTGTTTCTAGGTATGATCGAGTCTTCGTTTCGCTTACCATGATAGTCGGTGTTCTCATACAGGTGGACGTTGCTTCCCATGGTCCTATGAAATGAGTCAATTCTTGTAAGGAGTTAGACTCAAAGTCCAATCGCTCACTTGACTGGTTATCCTCTTGCTCTCCATAAATAGAAGGAATATGTTGTGGGAATTGACCATGTAATTGGTCCACAATTTCAATGGGAGGAGGATTTTTGCTTTCTTTTGCCCATTTTTCTTCTTGAATCTCTCATAGGAATTCTTGTGAATATTGATTCATGGAAGAAGAGGTGTTTGGTTCAGTGAAATCGGGCACATAAGCTTCCTTGGGAGGAATTCTCATTGCCTTGTCTATACCCTGGGAGGTGGCATCCTTTCCAGATTTGGCAATTAACCCCTCCAATCTTTCTAATAGACCATCAAAATGCAATTGAATCTTAGTTGAACTAAAGCAATTGAAGAGGCGACTGACTTCAAACATGGTTTGAGCCAATTCCACCATCTTAGCACAAATCTTGGTTTGCACAATCTCTAGTTCAACTCTAGGGTAACACTTTTCATGTTCAGTCACATTTGACCCCTCTTGGATTCTGGTTTGATATGCTTTAAGCATCATTTCTAGGTCTTCGGGAGTGGGATCTGCTAAGACTCATCCTACTCTAGGTGGTGGTGGGGTTATTTGAGGTGGATTAGAATGTGGTGGATTAGAAGGTGATGGGGATGGTGGCGGTGGCGGTGGCGGTGATGTATGAGAGTGCATTTGAGATGTGATTTCAATTATCTTGGCCTTTTTTTCTCTTAGGCTTTCCTCAAGTTCACTCATCTTCTTTGACCATCCTCTTTTTATTCATTCATGACTTTCTCTCCATGATCTTGTCCTCTTCTTGGTTAGGCTCTCAGTCTCACTAACCTCAAAACTCTTTTCTTGGCCTAAGTCTTGGTTTTGTTGTAATGCCTAAGCTCTTGTGACTACTTGCACTGGGCAGTGGAAGTCACACTTCCAATAGAATCAACTACTAATCCAATGACATTAATAGGAACGATCTTTGGTACATGGTTGGGGTTCTTAGGAAAATCTCGTAATAGATGCTCCTTCGGTACATGGTTGGGGTTCTTAGGAAAATCTCGTAATAGATGCTCCTTCCCACATTCTAGACAAAAACCTTGAATTATCATTGATTGGGGTTGCACGGGTGCAGACATAGGGAAATCACAAATGAAGTGATCAACTTGGCATCTGTAGCATGGTCCTCTGGGTGCTTGGGGTATGATATGTCTAGGTTGGGGCCTAGAGTTAGGGTTTGCGTACATGACATTAGCACATTCTGGCTCCCAACTAGGTTCACTCGGGTCTCCGTAATAGTACGTCTCATTATGCTTAGGTGATTGCATATAGTAAGCATATGGAATATCGATATAAGTTGAGTCAAAACTATGATCACTTGAGTCACTTTCTATAATCAATGGTGATGCTAACACTAAGGCTCTATTTAAGTTCTCTTTAACGGCTGCATACTTCACTGGAATCACATTGGTTGGAGTTGGAGGTTGCTGAGCTAGCACTTGCTAAGGCCTTGGTTGTGCTTCATAGGGTTGTTGGGGCCTACCATACTACTATGGGTACTGATTTTGGTATCTTCCTTCTTGTGGATATGGCTATGGATCATTTTTCCTAACCATTTGCTTATTACAGGGGCAATCTTATGTAGTGTGGTTAGTGTATCTCCTTTCTATGGTGCAATATTGGTTGTTGGCATTCACTTGGGGTGGTGCCATGATTGGACACACATTAGCCATATAGTCTCCTCCACAGGTGTAGCATCATTTCACAGGGGTAAATCTAGGTATCTGCTTGCCAGAGACTCCTAATTTTTGAGCCACCTTCTCTACAAGTTCCTCGATAGATGTAGATTGTTTGGAGGTGAGGCTAGTGGAGCTATTTGAATCTTTGTAGATTTTTGAAAGCTCTAACTCCTCCCCTAGATTATCCTCAATGTCTATACACATTCGTACAGACTTCTCTATGGATCTAGGGTCCTTTAAATACACATAAGATATCAATTTGATACTTAACAATCCATCCAAGAATAAGGCCACTTGTTTGGTTGGAGTGGGTAACTCTAGAACAGGGAATATCTCTAGGTATTGTCTAAATCGTCTTCCTACAAGTCGAATAGTTTCTTGGGGTGTCTGCTTGAAGCTATGTATCAACGAGGACGTATTGTGTTTGATGCCACTTTTGGAGAATTTAGTAATGAATGCTTCTAGAAACTAGTCTATATTCTTGAACTAACCTTGATGTAGTGGTTGAAATCACATCAAGGAAGTGTTTTTGGGAGCTATCCCAAAGGCATTGTACTGAGTGAACAAGTCCTTGACTTGTTCAGCTCTCAACGCTTGTCTAAACTATGCTACATGATTGTATGGATCTCTAGTTCCATCAAAGTAATTCTTCATGGATTTGACCAGTTGGGTTGGCCTCAAGATTCTAGGATGTTATCTATGCCTTGGTAGGTGAAACTCATCCATGCCTCTTTGATGTCTCGGATTTTTGTATCTCTCTTGATTTGTTCTTTTCGCATCTATTCTTGACCACTCTCCCCCTAAGGGGTTTACAAAGCTCACTTCAGGTCTCTCTCTAGCTCTTTCCCTCTAGGTTTTATGGGTCTGGGATGATCTTGCTCATTGATGCCCATGGGAAACATTAGATCTAGGAGGGGGAAAATCAATTCGCCCTTCCAAGTATATGCATGCTTGCCATGCTCTGTTACCAAGAACATTCTCTCAGACATGTTATCTAGGTAGACAACTTTGCCTGGTATCTCAAGATCTTTGAATTTATAGATGGTGACTCCACCTATTTCACTAAGTTGATGTGACTTGAATCTCCAAAAGCTTCCTCCATTCCTCTATTCAAGAAAAGTTCTATGATTTTGTTGTCTTGGGGAACCCACTCTGGTCTAATCGCTCTCATCAAGACAGACTTGCCTCAAGGAGTCTTGGGTTCTCATCCTAGGTCTCCTTGCTCAAGGTCTCTTATCTTGTTCTCAGGAATGACATTTCCAAACTCATCTGTCCTATCTGGTAAGTTGGTAACCACATACATGGTTCCTTTCTTATCAATACATGAACCCTCTTCAAATTTAACCACTAGGTGTTCAAGTCTGAAGGGTTGATCGGGATTTTTGAGTTGAACAACTGATCGCCTCAGGCCATCCTCATAGATGCATGCACATAGTCGGTTGGTCCTAATATACTCCAACTGCATCTTATAGGGACCTTCTAGTGTTTGTAAATAGGCCGTGCTTGCACTACCGATCAATCAGTCCATGCTAAAAGACAACTTTGAATCACTCGTTTCTAAGCTGAGTATATAGGGATAATCACTAAGCTGCTGGGCCCAAGACCTAGCTGTATGCTTGACACTAACCTCCAATGATCTAATACTTTGTCGATCTCTCCCTAGGTGTCTACTTGACCTAAGGTTCATATGCCTGATGTACAACCACATTGTTGATTCCTTTATATCAATTACTTGTTCCTTTTAATTTCTTTAGAATGTATTTCCTTGTCTTTGAATATGCATCATAAGGAGCACTTAAGTTTGTCATACTTGTTTTCATCCAATCAGATTAAATTCTTTGCCCTTAAGTTATCCCTTGACTACAATTAATCTATTCTTATACTTGAGAATTTAAAGTCTTCTAGAACTTGAGTGTTCCTATTGTACCCCTAATCAATCAAAACCTCTAATTGCACTTAGCCTAAGCTAGGAATGGACTGAGGGGGTTTAGAGATCTTCCAACCTCAATTTGCTTCTCCTTGCTGCACTTGTATGCTCAGGATGCATGTTCCCAATCTTGCACACACTGGCACCTTGCTTTGGTCTCTCCATGAGCTCTTAATGATCTTCTAAAAGTTCAAAGTTTAGCTCAAGCTTCTAACTTCAATTGATAGATAATTTGATTCAAATACTTTTAAAACCCCCTTTTTTTTTTCTTTTGTAGTGCACAAAGATTTTCTAGAGCTCCCTAGGTTTTCTAATCCCACTTGAGGGTCAACTTCAAATTACTCTACTTGAAAATCAATGCAATATTCTTAAAAAAAAAAAAGTTGAGCCTAATAGAATTCACAACGAGCTTTCCAACGAGCCCTAGAGCTCGAAAAATGGATTTCATATGAAAAAGTTATGTCGATTCAGATTTCAAGGGGTTAAAATAGACAAATAGGGTCCCTCAGGATATTGCTCTATTTTCCTAAGGCCTTCGTAATTGTATAGGTAAAAGAGTTTTCATTTATGCCCAAATTAGTCTCAATTTTCATAAAATTAACACCTTAATTTTTGTCGAAAATGTATGTCTATCATGATAGACGGGTGTCCATCGCGACAAACGGTCTCTATCGTGTGTGGTTTTCTGTCACGATAGACTGCTGTTTGTTGTGATAGATGGGAGTCTGTCACAATAGACAATGTCTATTGTCTATCTTGGAGGTTGTCTATCATGATAGATGGGTGTTTGTTGCGATAAAGAGGTGTCTATCATCCATCGTGGGCCTATCTATCATGATAGATGCTATCTGTTATCTATCATTGGCTCCTGTCTATCACGGTAGACAGTGCCTCTCGTCTGTCGTGGTCTCTGTCTATCGTGATAGATGGGTATCTATCATGATAGATGGGTGTCTATTGTCTATCATGGTCTCTGTCTGTCACGATAGATGGGTGTTTGTCGCAATAGATAGGTGTCTATCGTCTATCATGGTCTCTATCTATCACAATAGACAGGTGTTTGTCACGATATATAGGTGTCTATCATGATAGATGATGTCTATCATCTATCGTGGTTTTGGTATGTCGTGATAGACAGAAAAAACACAACTTTTTGTGATCTTTCTCGTGATTTAGGATGCTCTTGTGGTGCAGTTTATCATGCCATGGATGAAAATAAAAAATAGAAACTTTCTCTATCTATCGCGATAGACAGAGTTCATCAACTGGGGACCTATGTAGAGGCCTCTCATACCTATGTAAGCTACTGGAGATGATGATACAACCAAATCCTGCAACAAAATCTCAAAAACACACAAAAACAAAATGCATAATCGCTCTCTCTTGCTCTCTCACAAGTGAAATGAGGGGAATGAGGTGGCTAAGCGAATATGACCAAAAAATTGAAAATTTTGGGAGGGTGGAGATGGAAGTGGGAGATGGTGAGGATGATGATGGTGAAGAAAGTAAGAAAAAATAATGAAAAGTGAGGAAAATACCTATGACTCCAATGTCTCAACTCTACACCTTACCATCACACGCTCGTTCTCGAAGCTCTCTCCCTGGCAATGGTGCCAAATTTGGTGTAACTCTAGCACAATGGTAAGTACCAACGTGAGAAGATCCACCTCATAAATGTCAATCCGTGGAGATGTGAGGACTGGTATGAAAACCAAGAGCAAGTGATGGCATAAGTGTGTGAGTGAGAAACTCACTAACATGCACACACATACACACACGTGCACACAAGGCAAGAACAAAGAGAGGAACAATACAGTGCTTTCTATTACTCAAGCAACCTCTTATAAAAGCTCAAATCTCTAACAAGCTAACCTCAAAAATGAGCTCTCAAGCTCTTTTTATAGTTTTTGACTAGCTTTTGGCCCTATCCAGACCTAGTGTTAGGCCTAGCTAAGAATTAGGTTCTAAGGCTTATTTGAGGGTTCAGAGTTTAAAAATTATGAAAACCGATACATAGATGCTTATAATACTCCTTAAGCTTGAGGACTCTTTGGATTGAAAAAAATGGAGTCTAATCTACCAAATATGGTATTTAAAATGTTTGTGCAGTGATGAAAATCACTTTTGATTAAAAATAAGGCATGAAAAAAATGATGAGGCCGCTTCTGTGCTGGATTGTACTTGACTGCTTATCTCATCATTTCTTGTAGGCCAACAATAACTATTTAACATCCCCATAAACATGCTTTCCTTTACATTTATCATGCTTTAATGCATAGCAATCTTTCTTCATATGTCCTTTCTTATGATGATAATATTACTCGATATCCCTCCTCCTTGATTTACTTTGACTCTTATTTTTTTGACCACTGTTTTCCTTATTCTTGCTCCTGCCACATTGTCGATTCTTTCCATGGTAAGAATCATGAACCCTATATGCATCTCGACTCTGAGTGGCAACCATAGAATTTCTACAAATCTCTTCACTCAAGAGTGCTCCACATATGTCATCATAGACCAATTTATCACCAAGTGCACTATTGCTAATAGTTGTGCAAAACATATTTTATGATGATGGCAAGGTGCATAACAACAATATTGTTTTCATTTCATTATCCATCTCCATTTTTTGAGCCTGTAACCAAGAAAATATAGCATCAAACTCATTTAGATGAGCAACAACACTATCTATGTACTTCATCCAAAGGTCATATAACTTTCTCATTAGATACACTTTATTTGATGTTCTTTCTTTTTCATAAGTATTGCATAACTTCTTCCAAATCTCCTTTGCACTTCCACAATACAACACTATAAAGTAAACATTATTTGCCAGTTGCAACAGAATGGTAGACCTAGCCATTCTCCAAGTCATCCCAATCATCATCATCATCCATATTAGCAAGCTTCTTTGAAATTCCAACTTCTTTGAGATTCTATTTATTGGCTTCCATTGCTCCTTCTGCATTAGCACATCTTTAGCGTGATTCTTCCATCTTTAACCTAATTCTTCCATAGAGCAAAGTTTGTGCCATCAAATTTTGGACCTGAAAATGGTCTTTTGCCCTACAACTTATAGCTCCTCTTGGGAAAATTGGCATTAGATCTTGATCTAGTAGATGTGCTTTAGAGCTTTGATGCCATGATGATAGAGAATTGACTAGAATGATAATGAAGCTAGAAGAGTCCAAACACCACTAAGGCTCATAAACGGTAACCAAGTGTCAAATTATGGGAGAATTTCAGTAGAATCTCCCCAAAAAAATGGATCAATGAACAACAATGAACAACCAAATATATTTTTGTGAGAATGTATGTGCTCACATCAATAAGTGTGTTAAAGTTTAAAGTCAACCATTGTATTCGGAAAAAAATTACGAGAATCTCCTCTAAAAAATGAGCATATGAACAATGTAGAAAACACATAACATTTTGAGTATTGACATGTAAACTTGCATAGTGAATCACTGGCTCCATTGCATGTAGCTGCAAATTGAAAGAAGCCAACTAGGCTTACCAAACACATATGAACTACTAGCATATCTCCTATGGTCGGGCTAGGTAAGTCTTCCACTTGTATCACCAAAGAGACCTCACCATCTGGGTGTCTCCCAGTTAAGAAAACCTCACCATGACCATCTTTATCAATGTCAAAGGCTTTATGCAAAAATGTAACCACTATATCAGTGGCCATATGGGCATACGTAAGTGGTATCCACAAAAGCATACATAGTGTATATGCGCTCAGTTTATATGCAATAAAATGGCACTGAAAGGCTGAATTTATAGCCCAAACACTATCCAAAAACACTTGCAAATGTTTGTCAGCCTTGTTCTTTAGACCCAAAAAACCTATGTAAACTTGTAGTGGCTTCTCCCACAACAACTATAAGCTTTCCACTTGTAAGAAGACTCAAGATCTGAAAACTCAACAATAAAAGTAAATGTAAAATGCCAAGAAGATACACCTTTAGAGCCAAGATTGATCTTTGGATCAATCTTTCCACATGTGTAGTCGAAACTATCCCAAAACTCTAAAATCAGTTTTTAATTTTCATCAATTTTTCACCCAAAGAAACTCTTAGAAAATTGATACTGAGAGCCCAATAGGACACTTTGAAGGCTCTAAAATAATGTTAAACTTAAGTATCCTCACTCCTAGAATCACCAATAAATTAGGGCTTAGTGGTAGGGAAACCTATCAGTTAACCGAGCCTTGGGAGGAACACTACTAGAATGGGTGACCTCTAGGACTTTGTCTTCCTTGATCATTGAAGTCCTTCCTAGAGTGTAGAAAATTGTACCAACAATGAATTTGGTGAACTAGATGACAAGCTATGCCAAGGTATGACTTTAGTGATTGGGATGATAAGGTATGCCAAAGTCTATTCCTTGGTCACCCTATTAGTTGTAAGCCTTGGAGGAAGCCACAAAGTGCCAAGAACCGATAGTGCTCACTTTCCTCGCACACCAGTAAAAACCTTTTCCTGCAAATTTCTCTGATAGCAATGAAGTGGTGCTATGGAGATGTACCACAATGGACTTCAAACTTTTAGCGAGCTTCACAAGAGTGCTCTCACATTACAAAATCATGCTCCAAACATCATACACGGTACTCTGCACAAACTTGCAATACATGCAAAAACCATAGAGTACACAAAGAGCACGAACTAAGCTTTCCTATGTTTTAAAAAATATGATTGAGCATACAGGTCGTGGCTAACTAATCCACTATATGTTTTATTAAAGAACATATACAAAAGTTTTTGACATCCATTTAGCACTACAAGGAACAAAAGGGTGTAGCGATGCCGCGAATTAAAAAAAAAACTAGGTAGCATTGCATAAGCAACACTTAAGAAAAAAAAAGATTGAGTCACATAAGCGATGGGCCCTGTTGCTTATGCAATGGTTAAAGATACCGTCACTAGGAGCATCACACATTAATGATGCTCCGAGCAATGTGGGCAAAATGCTTGCAATGCAAAAGTGTCGCATAAGTGATGGCCTATGAATACAAAAAAAGGATTTCTCTCAACACAAATATTACGAAAGGAGCTAGAGAGAGAGATAGACATCACACAAGGAGCACACTCAAGACCACACACATGCACATGCATACATAGAAACACACATAAACTCATGCATATACACACATAGAGATACACACACATATATACATACACATAGACACATAGACACACACACGTACACTCACATGCATACATACACATACACACACATACACATATACACCCACATCCAGTCACATACATGCATACATACACATGCATACACACACATATATACATACACACACATACACATATACATACACACACATACACATACACTCACATGCATACATACACACATGCATACACACACATACACATATACACACACATGCAATCACATACACACATGCACTCACATCCACACATATATACACATGCATACACACACATACACATGCATACACACACATACACATACACACACATATATACATACACATAGACACACACATACACTCACATGCATACATACACACACATAAGAGACACACATATATACACACATAGACTCACATACACATAGATACACATGCATACACACATATACACATACACAAAACATATTCATAAACACACATACACACATATATACACACACACACATAGACACACACACATAGACACACACACACATATATACATATACACAGACATACACTCACATGCATACATAGACACACGTGCATACACACACATACACATATACACACATACACTCACATGAACACATACATACACATGCATACACACATACACACACATATACATACACACACACATACATACACACACATATACATACACACACATATACATACACACACATATATACATATACATACATAGGCACACACACATACACTGACATGCATACATGCACACCCATGGATACATACACACATGGATATGCATACATACATACACACATGCATACACACACATATACATACAAACACATATGCATACACATACATACACGTATACACACACATACACTCACATAAACACATATAAATACACATGCAAAGACACACATACACATACACATACACATACAAACACATATACATATACACACATAGACACACATATACACACATATACATACACACATATACATACACACATAGACACACAATCATACAAATATACACTCACTTGCATACAAAATGCATGTATAGACATGCATATGCATACATACATACACACATATACACATACATACACATATGCATACACACATACATACACATACACATAAATACACATACACATAAATACACATGCATACACACATAAACATACACATACATGCACATACACACACATATAAATACACACACATAGACACATACACACACCCACACATGTACATACACACACATAGACACACACACACACACATACACATATACACACACATACACATATACACACACATACATAAAGTCACATTCATACATACACACACATGCATACACAAGTATATGCATACATACATACACACATGCATACACACATATACACATACACACACATGTTGGAGTTTGAGGTCTACGGAAGCACAAGAACAACACAAGGAAGAAGAAGAAGCTTGGAGCACAACACACAATACTGAATTTATTACCAAGTGAATGTACAAAGATAAGTGACCCATTAGGGTTGTAGGCATATATACAAGCCATGGGAAAAAACCTTCTAAAGAAGGAAAAAAGTGCCCCGATGGTCCTAGTGTGTTCACACACATCACTACCAAAATATATCAACAAATACCCCTTGAGAGTGATGCACTGAACAAGGAGCCAACACTCATGTATAAGGAAGTGCCAAGCTATGCGGAAAGAGATCAGTCCACAAAAGGAAGTAAGCCCAAAGCTTTGTGGAAAGCTTCAAGCTTCTCCTAAGGTAAAGGCTTTATGAAAAGGTATGCAATGTTATCCTATGTGGGCACATATGCCAAACTGAGCTCTCTAGCAAAGAACCTCTTCTTGACATAATGATAATCAACCTCAATGTGCTTTGTGCGAGCATGGAACACATGGTTCCTCGCAACGGCCAATGTGCTCTCACTGTCAGTGAAGATGGTGGTGGCAGAAGACTTACCAACACCCAAATCAGCCAAAAGGTGTGTCTGAGCCACACACACTCAATAATTGCTATGAAAGCTTCCTTATACTCAACCTCACAATTAGAAGTGGCCACAATAGGCTTCTTCTTGCTCAACCAAGATATGCATGAGCTACCAAAACATGAAGCAAAAACCACTAGTGGACACACTAGTGTCTTGCAACCAGCCCAATCAAAGTAAAAAAAAGCATGTAAATCTAGCGGTAATGATCCCCCCTTGGGATAAAAAAACCCAAGTAGCTTGGTACCACTCAAGTAGTGAAAGATACGCTTAACCCCCTGCCAATGCTTGACACTTGGGGCAATGCATAAACATGCTCATCTGTGAGAAGAAAAATTGAATATCAAGCCCAGTTATGCATAAGTAAATCAAGCATCCAAGAACGTATTGATAGAGAACAACATCAGATGCATCTCGAGCATCATGAAGACTCAATCATAAAATTGTTTCCATGGGACTAGCAATAGATTTGCAATCTTCAAGGCACAAATGCTAAAATAATGTGTCAATATAATTTGTTTGATACAAAGTTATTTTGCCATCAACTTGCATAAATTAAATTCCCAAATAATGATGCGAATGCCCCAAACCTAACATCTCAAAAGAGGCATGCAAATTAGCCTTAAAATCAATAATACGCTTCTCATTAGGAACAGTGAACAACATGTCATCAATAAAGATAACAATGATCGGAATCACATCGTTTGCATGCTTAACATATAAGGTTCTCTCAGTTGGAATGTTCTCAAAACCATGTGCAATCAAGTAGGCATGTATCTTTTCATACCAAGCACATGGTGCTTGCTTCAAATGATATAATGCCTTTTTCAGCCTGCACACTTTGTTTTCATGTCCTTTCTACACAAAACCACGGAGCTGAAATACATAGACTTCCTCATGTAAGTCTCCATTCAAAAATGTAGTTTTGATGTCTAACTAATGCACATTCCAACCACAATGAGCTGCAAGTGCACAGATGCTACAAATGGTGGTCATTCGACAAGTGGATGCAAAGGTCTCATCAAAATCAATACCTCTTTCTTGAGCATAAGCTTTTGCAACAAGCTGAGCCTTATACTTGTCAACTTTTCCATTAGGTTTATGCTTCAGCTTGTACACCCATTTAGTGCCAATGGCCCTTTTTCCTAGAGGCAAATCACATAAAGACCAAGTACCATTCTTCATAATAGCATCATATTTTGATTAAATAGCTTCCATCCAATTTTTTGAATTTTATGCTTCATCAAAAGAAACGGACTCATTCTCATCACAAAGACTAGAGACAACCATAGCATAGCAATCTAATGCAAAAGAAGCACTATGAGAGCATGAATGAATATGATATGATAGAGATGCATCTATTTACTATCTCACAGACTCTGCACCAGCCATTTAGGCATAGTTTTTGGACCTTCTATATCAGCCGTCTCATCAACAAGTGCATCATGCAAATCTACATCAAAAGTGGAATGATCTACTGTTTTGTGAAGATCAGTCTAGGCAGAATAGGTCCATTATGCATATTGCAGATCAAGCTTTCTTGGCTAGTCAGAAGGGCAAACGTAAATGGAGCTCTTCTACTAGTAAGTAGAAATCTACTAATTCTACACAATCAAAGAAGGATGACAAAGACGAGAAGAAAACAGAAAAGCAGAAATTGTTTTGCAAATACTATAAAGGAAATGATCATTTCATAAAGAGTTGTCCAAAACTGGCTGCAAAAGAGGCAAAGAAGAAAGAGGCTTGAATGGTTGTTGCAGAGGTCTCTACACTCAAAATAGAGTTTGCTAATCTTGCGCAGAATGAAGAATGGGCATTTACTACTATTTGCAATTATGAACCATCTTCTCATGAGCAATGTATATCTATAGTAGACTCAGATGTTTGGCACTTTGATAGTGGGCCAACCAAACATATTACCTCATAGTGTAGTTTCTTCCCTTCACTTGAGCCTGACCCTATATGGAATACTGTCAGATGTGCAAACAACTCTTCTTATCCTATCATGGGAGTTAGTAAGATCATTTTGACTACTACTAGTGGTAGTTCTTTTACATTGTCAGATGCTTTATTTGTGCCAAGGATCAAGAAAAATCTATTATCAGTTTCAACATTAGCCAAGATCAGCTTGGTTGTGAAATTTGTTGATGACAAATGTATAGTTCATGATCTATTAAATGGCAACATCATTATTGCTTCTAGAATTTTATGTCATGAGCTATATAAGCTCATAGATTATGCAAAATTTGTGATTGATCTAGCATGTGTAGTTCAAAATTCTTAGGTTATGTCACATGCAAAGCTTTGCTGTGCACGCTTTGGTCATCTAAATTTTGCTAGTTTGCTATGCTTGCAGAAATGTAAAATGGTGTCCTCTCTACCCAAACTTGAGGCACTTGGTAAACATGTCTGTGAAGGCTATATTTTGGGCAAAATGTAGCATTTCTCCTTCCCAAAAGATGGTTCAACATGAGCTACTTAGAAATTGTAGCTTGTTCACAATGATGTTTGTGCTCCTATCCAAATACCTTCTTTTGGGAACTATCTTTACTTTGTGACTTTCATTGATGATTTTCCGAAGCATGCATGGGTATATCCACTGAAAACAAAGTCCGAAGTGTTTATGTGCTTCAAACACTTTCGAACTCTTTTTGTAGTAGGTGCAGTAGGAACCACAACATGAATAGGAACATGAAGAATATCATCATCTTCAATGCCCTCTGCATCACCTTTAGCAATTGTGTTTGCACATCTAGTAGGACATTTTTCAACACCTTGCACAATATTCCACAGTCCTTTTGCAACCAATACATGACGCATTATATAAGCCCATAATGGGTAATTGGTACCGTCCAACTTATCCTCAACAACCAACATACGGAATACATCATTGCTTTCAACCATGGCCACTGATTAAAATACCCTGATGTAGAAAACTGATTGTATCTCAAAAAGTTGAACAGAAATATCCTCTCAAGTTTTGCAAAAATTGTAGCAGACTTTGAGATGCTTATATTGGCGAATTAAAACCTGTATACATCTTTGGCACAAAAAGATGAAATTGCCTACAAAAGTGCTGTGATAGTGCGTTCGAACGTTGCGATAGTGCGAAGCTGTTTTGATCTCCTAATTACCCTGAGTATGCTCACCAAATTTTGTCTGATTTTGAGACTCTGGCTAGAGGGGTGTCGATGATGTCCTAGATGAAGCGGCAACCTTCTCTGATACCAATTGTTGGAGTTCGAGGTATGCGAAAGCACGTGAAAACCACAAGGAAGAAGAAGAAGCTTAGAGCACAACACACAATATTGAATGTATTACCACTAGAATGTAAAAAGATAAGTGATCCATTAGGATTATAGGCATATATACAAGACAATGGAAAAAAACCTCCTAAAGAGGGAAAAAAGTGCCTCGATAGTCCTAGTGTGTTCACACATATCACTACCTAAATATATCAATAGTGCTTTTTCTAGAAAATGTACTTGAAAAGAAATCAAATCTTCCATCATGTGATACCTACTATCTTTAGAATATTTTTCAAAAGTACATCTTCATGTACTTGTCCTAACATACTTATGAACTTGATTGATTTTTTTTGGAAAAGGAAATCATGAATTAATGAAGTTCCCTTTCTTTTAACTTCTTGTATTCCCAAAAGAAAATTTCATCTTGAATATGATAGGAAGAGTGCACGATTCATGAAATAGAAGACTAGAATATTTCATCGCTTATCTTTAGGAAGTATCCCAATTCCTAAATATCACTAGTCTAGGGTTTCTCTTAAGCCATAATTAGCTTAAGTGAATCCAAAAAGTAACTCTCTAATCCTTCTAAAAGAAAGACTTCTTTCAAAGTTTATATGTTTTCTTAGCAAGTTGCATCGTTACCAAAGATGCAATCATGGAACCTAACATCCATCTATTGAACATCAAATTTCAATTTATGTTAAGTTTCATTACTCTTATTTGATGGAACTAGGGAAACTTTTTTTGAGCCATCATCCTACTTGGATGCATGAGAAATTACACAGCCAAGTGTAAAATCTCTTTCTAAACTTGACTTTATGATTCTCTAAGTACCTCTTGGACTTAGAGTCGTCATAAAGTTTAGAAGTTTGCAAGTAGTCATGTTTTTGTGCTTATCAAGATGGCAAGAAAATCGAATGCTTGACTTTCATATTGTGCCTATTTTTACTAAGCAAGACATCAAGTATACTCAATGTAACTCTTGATTAAGTAAAGGATACCTAAGTATCACTTTGGGGAAGAATGAACTAGTTACTTGAGTTGCAAAGTAGCTAGCATAACACTGCAAATAACTAGTCTTCCTTCTTTCCTAATGTCTAACCTGAGCATTTAAAAGTAAGCTAACTACTAGGAAACTACATTCATTCATCTACTTAGCATACAATCATGCATTTTCATATGCAAATGCATGTGCTTACATGCAAATGCATGTTGCTTGCATGCAAATGCATGTGCATGCATATATGTGTTAGCATCTTCTTTCTTTCATATCCTAAATTAAATCAAGCAATTCTTCAGCTTGCAATGCATGTATGTCATGCATCTATGCACAAACATACTAACTTGGCTTCCTTTAAAAGATATAGATCATGCAAGTCCACATGCTTAAATGCATCAAATACCTTTTTAAACAAGAAGTAAGCTTCTGTTGTGCATTAAAAAAGCATTCTATTAGAAGGAGAAATCCACATACAATCATTCATTTCCATGCATAAAGTAGAAATAATGATTCATAGATGCAAACAAGTGCTTGATCAATTTTTCAATATTTTTATGCTCGTCCATTTTGCTATCATGCTCAAAAGGCACATAAAAATTATTAAAAATGAAGATTTATACTATGGTTCCATGATAATTGGATGCAAGCTACATGAAAGCAAAGAGCAAAGCGAGTATTGAAATGAAAACATCAACTTGGAAAATACTGATCTCCAAATCAAGCTACATTTTTTCATTGTCCATGAGAAGAATGATTTTGTCTGATCGTTGAGGTCTCCACTAACATGGTTGTTTCTTACCCTTCTTTGGAAGGTAAATCCTAGAGGATGACCTTGATTGATTTGTGTGAGATCTTATGAAAGAATAGACGTGTGTTGCTTTGTGATAAGATCAAGCAATAAGGAGATATCTTGTCAAATCTACAATCGGCTTGGAGCCCATCCATAGCAAAATGGATGAATGTGATGATCATAGTATGCCTTCAATTATCCTACTATCCTTTGAGTGGGCGGTAAATCCCATTCAATCACAAACACTTCATCAACACGAGTTCAAAACTCACAGAGCATAGTGATAAGGTTATGGCCTTTTGCATCAAAGAATAGATGCAAAAATAATTCTCCATGAGAAGGATACCTTTCATGTGGTATCTACTATTTCACTAGGATATCAATAAACTTGTACCTTTCTTTGATCACAATGCTACCAGTCATTCATATTGATCACTATTCATTATACATTATCATACCTTCAAGTGTTCTAGAGTTCTTTCTAACATCTACTTGACTCATGGAATCCTAAGATCTTAGAAATCTCACCCTAGGTTCTTTGTCTATAGGTATCTTTGGGTCCTTTCTAAGATCTATTGATTCACAAAATCATGAGATTTAAGGACTCATACCTATAGCATTTCTTAAGTTTGGCATTACTTTGCCCTTGTTTTAGCCGTTTCTCCAATCATAAGAGTATGTTGAATCAAACCCTAACTTCTTGTAATAAATTGAAAGAACTGTTGATATATTTAGGTAGTGATGTGTGTGAACACTCTAAGACCGCAGGGGCACTTTTTTCCCTCTTTAGGAGGTTTTTTTCCCCCGGCTTGTATATACGCCTATTGCCCTAATGGGCTACTTAACTTTGTACATTCTCTACTAATACATTCAGTATTGTGTGTTTGTGCTCCAAGCTTCTTCTTCCTCCTTGTGCTGTTCGCGTGCTTCCGCAGACGTCTATCTCCAACAATTGGTATCAGAGCAGGTCGTCGCTTCTTCTACGGCGCCGTCGACACTCCTCCGTTTGCAGTCTCAGATTCGCACGAAATTTGGTGAGCATACTCAGGGTGTTTTCGAGATCAAAACCGCTTCGCGCTGTGGTGCCGAAATCGCGATCTGAGCTCGTTTCGACCTCCGAACGCACTATCGCAGCGGTTGTGCAGGCTATTTCGTCCTTTTGTGCCAAAGGTATATACCAGTTTCTGTTCGCCAGTTTAAGCATCTCGAAGTCTGCTACAGCTCTAGCAGAACTCGTCTGGGCAGTTCCGTTTAACTTTTTGAGATACAGTAAATTTTCTGCATCAAGGTATTTTAGTCACCGGCCATGGCTGAAAGTAGTGATGTATTCCGTATGTTGGCTGTTGAGGATAAGTTGGATGGTACCAACTACCCATTATGGGCTTATATGATGCGACATGTACTGGTTGCAAAAGGATTGCGAAACATTGTGCAGGGTGTTGAAAGACGTCCTGTTACACCTGTAACGACAGGTACTGCAAATACGTGTTGGAGCTGATAAAGATGGTGTCGAAGATGATATTCCACAGATTCCTGTTCGTGCTGCTGTTTTTGTTGCACCTACTGCAGAGTAGATTCGTTGGGATGGCAGAGATGCCCAGGCACATGCATTGATAGCTTTGTTTGTCAAACGTGCCATTATTCCTCACATTCACTCTTGCAGAACAGCAAAGGATGCTTGGGATACACTTACCACTTTGCACCAGGCTAGAAATGAGGCTTGTGTTGCTTACCTCCGAAAACAGTTGGAGAGTGAGCACATGAATGAAGGTGATTCTATGGACAGTTTTCTTACAAAGATCAAAGACTTGAAGGAACAATTGATTTCTGCTGATGAGGTTATACCAGATAGCTCACTTGTGCAGACCGTTCTGAATGGTCTTCTTGATTCATATCAGAGTTTTGCCTCTACTCTTCGGTTGATGATGAAAGGCAATCCGAATGCCTTGTCATATGAGGAATTAGTCTCTGTTCTGTTCAAGGAAGATCAGTCCAGGCAGAACAGGTCCATTATGCGTGTTGCAGATCAAGCTTTCTTGGCTAGTCAGAAGGGCAAAGGAAAATGGAGCTCTTCTACTAGTAAGCAGAAATCTGCAAATGCTGCACAATCGAAGAACCAGGATAAAGATGAGAAGAAATCAGAAAAGCAGAAATTGTTTTGCAAGTACTGTAAAGGAAATGATCATATTATAAAGAACTGTCCAAAACTGGCTGCTAAAGACGCAAAGAAGAAAGAGGCTGGAATGGTTGTTGCAGAGGCCTCTACACCAAAAACAGAGTCTGCAAATCTTGTGCAGGAAGAAGAATGGGCGTTTACTACTGTCTGCAGTTTTGACCCATCTTCTCATGACTAGTGCATGTCTGCAGTAGACTCAGATGTTTGGTACTTTGACAGTGGGGCGACCAAACATATTACCTCGCAGCGCAGTTTCTTCTCTTCACTCGAGCCTGCCCCTACAGGGAATACTGTCACATGCGCCAATAACTCCTCTTATCCTGTTATGGGAGTTGGTAAGATCATTCTGACTACTACTGATGGTAGTTCTTTCACTTTGTCAGATGCTTTATTTCTGCCAGGGATCAAAAAGAACCTGTTATCAGTTTCTGCATTAGCCAAGATTGGCTTGGTTGTGAAATTCGTTGATGACATGTGTACAATCTGATCTCTCAAATGGCGATGTGATTATTGCTTCTGGCATTTTATGTCGTGGGTTGTATAAGCTCATAGAATATGAAAGATCTGTGAATGATTCGGCATGTGCAGTTCATGATTCTCAGGCTATGTCAGATGCAAAGCTTTGGCATGCACGCTTTGGTCATCTGAATTTTGCTAGTTTGTTATGCCTGCAGAAATCTGAAATGGTGTCTTCTTTGCCCAAACTTGAGGCACCTAGAAAACATGTTTGTGAAGGCTGTATTTTGGGCAAAATGCAGCGTTCTTCCTTTCCAAAAGATGGTTCAATTCGGGCTACACAGAAATTGCAGCTTGTACATAGTGATGTCTGTGGTCCTATGCAGACACCCTCTTTTGGAAATTACCTTTACTTCGTGACTTTCATTGATGATTTTTCCAGGCATGCATGGGTATATCCACTCAAAGCAAAGTCCGAAGTGTTCATGTGCTTCAAACAGTTTTTGGTTTTGGCTGAAAATCTGTCAGCATGTAAAATGGGCACCCTCCGTTCTGATCGAGGGGGGGAATATATGTCTTCAGATTTTAATGCATTTCTGGCTGAACGTGGGATAAAACACCAGTGTACAGTGCCGTATACACCTCAACAGAATGGAGTTGCTGAACGAAAGAACAGGTCACTCATGGAGATGGCGAGGTGCATGGTCAAAAGTTAGGCTTTACCACATAGTTTCTGGCTTGAGGCTCTCATGTGTGCAGCATATGTACTGAACAGGTGTCCCACTAAAGCGTTGCAGTCTATCACTCCATATGAGGCTTGGCATGACCGCAAGCCATCTGTTGCTCATCTGCGTGTTTTTGGTTGTTTGGCATATGCATTAGTGCCTGAACAACATCGTAGAAAATTGGATGATAAGGCAGTAAAATGTATTTTTGTTGGGTACAGTTCTGAAAGTAAAGGCTATCGTCTGTATCATCCACAGACTTAACGCATTTTGGTTAGTCGTGATGTTGTCTTTGTGGAAGATGCTATTCAGCCATTGCTGTCATGTACTAAGGAGACATCTGTTAGCTCCAAAGACATGTATGATACTTTGATGCCTCTTTTTACAGGTGGACAGGCTAGTGCTGGTCCTAATGAGGCAACTTCTCAACCTTTGCAGGTTTCATATGATGATGCAGATCATTCCATTTCTGATGGAGATTTACATGATGCACTTGTTGATGAGAGAGCTGATATTGAGCAGGCAAAAACTATGCCAAAATGGCTGGTGCAGACTTTGCGTGACAACAAATTAGATGCACCTTTGTCATATCGTACTCGTTCAGGCTCTCATAGTGCCTCCTTTGCATCAGATTGCTATGCTATGGCTGCATCTAGTCTCTGTGATGAGAATGAGCCTGTTTCTTTTGATGAAGCACAAAATTCAGAAAATTGGATGGCTGCTATGCAATCTGAATATGATGCTATAATGAAGAATGGTACATGGTCTTTATGTGACTTGCCTCCTGGCAAGAAGGCCATTGGCACTAAGTGGGTATACAAGCTGAAGCGTAAACCTGATGGTACAGTTGACAGGTATAAGGCTAGGCTTGTTGCAAAGGGTTATGCACAGGAAAGAGGCATTGATTTTGATGAGACCTTTGCACCTACATGCCGTATGACTACTGTTCCGAGCATTTGTGCACTTGCAGCCCATCATGGTTGGAATGTACATCAGTTGGACATTAAAATAGCATTTCTGAATGGTGACTTGCATGAAGAAGTGTATGTTTTTCAGCCCCATGGCTTTGTGCAGAAAGGGCATGAAAACCAGGTTTGTAGGTTAAAGAAGGCATTATATGGTTTAAAGCAAGCACCACGTGCTTGGTATGAGAAGATACATGCCTATCTGATTGCACATGGTTTTGAGAACAGTCCAACTGAAAGCACCTTATATGTTAAACGTGCTAATGATGTGCTTCTGATCATTGTTGTCTATGTTGATGACATGCTGCTCACTGGTCCTATTGAGACACATATTGCTGATTTTAAGGCTGATTTGCATGCCTCATTTGAGATGTCTGATTTGGGGCATTTGCATCACTATTTGGGCATTCAGTTTATGCATGTTGATGGTGGAATGGCTTTGTGTCAAACGAAATATATTGACACATTATTGCAGCGTTTTGGCCTTGAAGATTGTAAGCCTATTGCCACTCCTACGGAGACAGGTTTACGATTGAGTCTTCATGATGCTGGAGATGCATTTGATGCTGTTCTCTATCAGCAGGCTGTTGGATGCTTGATTTACTTATGCATTAATCGGCTAGATATTCAGTTTGCTATCTCACACATGAGCAGGTTTATGCATTGCCGAGGAGTCACGCATTGGAAAGCGGTTAAGTGCATCTTTCACTACTTGAGTGGTACTCGGCTTCTTGGGTTGTTTTATCCCAAGGGGGGATCACTACCGCCAGATTTGCATGCTTTTTCTGACTCAGATTGGGCTGGTTGCTATGACACTCGTGTGTCCACTAGTGGTTTTTGCTTCATGCTTGGTAGCTCATGTATATCTTGGTTGAGCAAGAAGCAGCCTACTGTGGCCACTTCCAGTTGTGAGGTTGAGTATAGGGCAACTTTCACAGCGACTGTTGAGTGTGTGTGGCTCAGACGCCTTATGGCTGATTTGGGTGTTGGCCAGTCTTCTACCACCACCATCTTCACTGACAGTCAGAGCGCATTGGATATTGCGAGGAACCCTATGTTCCATGCTCGCACTAAGCACATTGAGGTGCATTATCACTGTGTCAGGGAGAGGTTCTCTGCTGGGGAGATTAGCTTGGCATATGTGCCCACGCAGGAGAACATTGCAGACCTTTTCACGAAGGCTCTGCCTAGGGAGAAATTTGAAGCTTTCCGCAAAGCTTTGGGCTTACTTCCTTTTGTGGAGTGATTTCCACATAGCTTGGCACTTCCTTATACATGAGTGCCAGCTCCTTGTTCACCGCATCACTCCCAGGGGGGATTTGTTGATATATTTAGGTAGTGATGTGTGTGAACACTCTAGGACCGCCGGGGCACTTTTTTCCCTCTTTAGGAGGTTTTTTTCCCCCGGCTTGTATATACGCCTATTGCCCTAATGGGCTACTTATCTTTGTACATTCTCTAGTAATACATTCAGTATTGTGTGTTTGTGCTCCAAACTTCTTCTTCTTCCTTGTGCTGTTCGCGTGCTTCCGCAGACGTCTATCTCCAACAAGAACAACTATGAGCACTCTTACTCCTTTCATATCAAGAAATATCTTTGCAATGGTGAAACTTCTACCTTATCCATGGTACCTTTGTACCTTATCTCATCCTTACTTGAAATGTTCTAAGGCTTTTCCAAAGTTCTCACTTGCAAGTGTGGATGTACATACGTTAATCTTTTCAACTCGTTTTACTTTTCTCTCTTTAACTTAGACAATTCAGCTATATTCTAACTTTAGAGCTAGTACTTTTTGTACTTAGTTTCTTGTGTGTCCATCAACTAGACATAAGCCTACTCTCTTATTTTCATACTTTAGTAAACTATGTGAAGTATAAAATTTTTAGATTTAATATGTAACTTACATCATGTCTTCTTATGACATCTTCAATGATTAAATATAACTATTCTCATGCCATCAACCATATCTAAATATTCTAAATGTCTTCCTTTGTCTCTCTTAGAAATAGCTTCTGTTGATATATTTAGGTAGTGATGTGTATGAATACACTAGGATCGCCCGAACACTTTTTTCCCTCTTTAGGAGGTTTTTCCCCTAGGTTATATATATGCCTATAGTACTAATGCGTTACATATCTTTGTACATTCTAGTGGTAATACATTCAATATTGTGTGTTGTGCTCCAAGCTTCTTCTTCTTCCTTGTGTTGTTTGCATGCTTCCGTAGACGTCTAACTCCAACAATTGGTATCAGAGCAAGTCGCCGCTTCATCTAGGGCATCGTCGACACCCCTCCGATCACAGTCTTAGAATCGCACGAAATTTGGTGAGCATACTCACAGTGATTAGGAGATGGAAACAACTTTCTCTGTGGTGCCAAAATCACGATCTGAGCCTGTTTTGCCCTCTAAACACACTATCATAGCACTTGTGGAAGCTATTTCATCTTTTTGTGCCAAAGATATATAAAAGTTTCGGTTCACTAGTATAAACATCTCCAAGTCTAGTACAGGTCTAGCAGAACTCGTTAGGGTACTTATGTTCAACTTTTTCAGATATAATCATTTTTTTGCATCAAGGTATTTTAGTCAGTGGCCATGGCTGAAAGCAGTGATGTATTCCATATGTTGGCTATTAAGGATAAGTTGGACGGTACCAATTACCCATTATGGGCTTATATGATGCCACATGTATTGGTTGCAAAAGGATTGTGGAACATTGTCTATGGTGTTGAAAAACATCCTATTACACCTGTAAATACAAGTATTGAAGCTGATATAGATGGCATTGAAGATGTTGATATTCTTATGATTCCTGTTCATGCTACGATTTCTACTACACCTACTATAGAGCGAATTCATTGGGATAGTAGAGATGCTCAGACACATGCATTGATAGCCTTGTCTGTCAAACATGCCATTATTCCTCACATTCGCTCTTGCAAAATAGCTAAGGATGCTTGGGATACACTTACCACATTGTACTAGGCTAGGAATGAGGCTCATGTTGCTTACCTTCAAAAATAGTTGGAGAGTGAGCATATGAATGAATATGATTCTATGGATAATTTTCTAACAAAGATCAAAGACTTGAAGGAATGGTTGATTTCTACTGATGAAGTTATACCAGATAACTCACTTGTGCAGACCGTTTTGAATGGTCTTCTTGATTCATATCACAGTTTTGCTTCTACTCTTCATTTGATGATGAAAGATAATCCAAATGCCTTGTCATTTGAGGAGTTAGTATCTATTCTCTTGCAGGAAGATTAGTCTAGGTAGAACAAGACCATTATGTGTGTTGCAGATCAAGCTTTCTTGGCTAGCCAGAAGGGCAAAGAAAAATGGAGCTCATCTATTAGTAAGCAGAAATTTGCAAATGCTACACATTCGAATAAGGAAGACAAAGATGAGAAGAAATCATAAAAGCAGAAATTCTTTTGTAAGAACTGTAAAGAAAACAATCATATCATAAAGAACTGTCCAAAACTGGCTACAAAAAAGGCAAAGAAAAAAGATGCTGGAATGGTTGTTGCAGAGGACTCTACATAAAAAACAGAGTCTACAAATGTTGTGCAAAATGAAGAATGGGCATTTACTATTGTTTGCAATTTTGACCCATCTTCTCATGAGCAATGTATGTTTGCAGTAGACTCAGATGTTTGGTATTTTGATAGTGGGGCAACCAAACATATTACCTCGTAGCATAGTTTCTTCACTTCACTTGAGTCTGCCCCTATAGGGAATACTATCACATGTGCCTACAACTCCTCTTATCCTATCATGGGAGTTGGTAAGATCATTTTGACTACTGCTGATGGTAGTTCTTTCACTTTGTCAAATGCTTTATTTGTGTCAAGGATCAAGAAAAATCTGGTATCAGTTTTTGCATTAGCCAAGATTGGCTTGGTTGTGAAATTTATTGATGATAGATGTACAATTCATGATCTGTCAAATGGCGACATGAGGGTTGTGGGCTGCATAAACTCATAGACTATGAAAAATCTATGAATGATTCAGCATGTGTAGTACATGATTCTCAGGCTATGTCAGATGTAAAGCTTTTGCATGCACACTTTGGTCATCTAAATTTTGCTAGTTTGCTACACCTACAAAAATATGAAATGGTGTCCTCTTTGCCCAAACTTGCGGCACCAAGAAAACATGTCTGTGAAGGCCGTATTTTGGACAAAATGCAATGTTCCTCCTTTCACAAAGATGGTTCACTTCGAGCTACTCAAAAATTGCAACTTGTTCATAGTGATGTCTGTGGTCCTATGCAGATACCCTCTTTTGGAAACTATCTTTACTTCGTGACTTCATTGATAATTTTTCCAGGCATGCATGGGTGTTGGCAGTAGCCAAAGGCATTGACGTAGAGGAAATATGTAGAGGTAGACTACAAAGAGTTCCAGGGGGCCAAACATTCATTTTGTTTGAAGAAATATACTTAATATTACTCTTTCATGACTTTTCTAATATATGTATCATAAAACACCCAATTTTGTATTTAGTAGCTCCATTTTTGCAAGCCGAGGATTCCTCGAGCTTGAGGAGTTTAGCTAGAACGATCAATAAGGAGGTGGAGCTTCTTAACATGGTACTTACCATTGTGCTAGAGCAACACCAAATTTGGCACCATTCCCGGGGATCGACTTCTAGGATGAACGTTTGATGGTAAGAGTATAACGAGAATTGGTATTGGAAGTTAAATAATTTCAGTTTTTGTTGTTGTTTTTGCATAATTTTTAGTGTTTTTCATCTCCCCTATACTCCTCCTTCATCCCCTCATCATCTTGTCACACTCCAAAAAAATAAAAAAATTCACCATATCCACCTATTCTCCTCATTTTCCTCATTTGTGCATGTGAGAGAGAGTGAGAGAGTTCTTGAGCGAGTTCATGCTTTTGTGTTTGTGAGTTTTCTTGTAGGTAAAGCACTCCAATACAGCAAGGAAGCTCTAAAAAGGTAAAATCTACAACTTTCTATTAATTCTACCATTGGTATTGGACCATCACGATGGTCTGACAAACTTGGCTTTTTTTGAATATGACTATAGCATGGCATAGGGCACACTTGCACATACACAAACCCATAGATGCATTTGCAAAATCATCACTTTGGTGGACCATTGTGATTGGCTCACATCATCACGACGGGGTGTCACCATCGTGATTGGCTCGCGCCATCGCGACGGCTTGACTAGACCATTGCGATAGTCTTAGAACATCACGACAGTTCAGGTAGACCATCGCAATGGTCAGAAACTATCGCAACGATCATGTTGACCCCATGCCATCACGATTGGCTCACGCCATTGTGATGCTTCATTGCCACATGTCATTTGAACCATCACGATGACTCACTTGACCCTAGAACATCGTGACGATTGACCACGCCATCACGATGGTACCACACCATCACGACGGCTTGACCAACTCGGACCATCACAACACCTCGATAGGATAGACCATCGTGACGGCTTGTCAGACCATCACGATGCTTCAGTAAGTGCGGACCATCATGATGACTCACCTTCGGACCATCAGGATTGTGTCACACCATTGTGACAGTTCAGCTAGACCATCGCGACAGTCCCAGACCATCGCGATTATTGCAGACCATTGCAATGGTTTGGCTAAAATGCCAATTTAGGGTCTTTATTTTTCAGCAATTTCAAGGCTAATTTGAGTGAATTTTTGAGCGATTAGTGCATAAGTGAGACCCCTTAGCTCATATTTGAAGAAAAACCTGTCTACTTGTTTTAACCCCCAAGAACTTGAATGCCCATAACTTTTTCATGTGAAGTCTGTTTTTTAGCTCTAAAGCTTGTTGGAAAGCTCGTTCTGAATAACGTGTGGATATTTAGATAGGATAAATTGAAGTTGACCCTTCTGTGGGATTAGGAAACTAAGGGGGCACGTGAAGATTTCACAAAGAGAACAAGGACCCTTAAAGGTGTATCAATCAAAGTGCCTGTAAATTAAAGTTAAAAGTGGTCTAAGTATTGGACTTTTGCAAGGCGATCGAGAGCCATCCAAGGACATTCAAGGCAAGGCAAAGAGAAAAGTAAGCAAGGCTTGGTAAGCATGACTTCTTGAGCACCAGAGCGATCAACGAAGCTCACTTGAGGTTGGAAGAACACTCAACCCCCTCAGTCAATTACTAACTTAGGCTAAACGCATGTAGCATTGTTGATTGAAATAGGAATACAATAGGAAAGATCCAGTTACAAGTGCATTAATTTATCAAGTCCAAGAGTAAGATAAGAGATTGTGATATGAAAACCTTAAAGGAAGGAACTTAATCTCGACGGAGCAAGAACTCAAACAGACGACAAAAAGTCGATTCCTAATGCATATTTTGAGATAAGACAAGAGTTTAAAAGAATTAAAAACGAAACAAGTAAAATGAGAACGAAGAAGTACTGACGATTAGAATGTGTATTGAGTGGTTGAAAAAGATAAATCAATGAACCTTAGGTCAGGAAAGCATATAGGTAACTCAGATTGACGAAGCCTTAGATCATAGAAAGTAAGTATGGGGACTATTGCACGCTCGTGGGCACAACAATTGAATAGCTATCCCTATTACTTGAGCTCAAAGACTAGTGAGTCTAAAATGGCATACAACATGGAGAGACCGGAAGGAGGGCTAAGTATAGCTTAGCTAGGAAAACCTGAAGGACCCTACAAGACCTAGCTAGAGTACATCCGAACCAACCACTTAGGTGCTCGCATCTATGAGGATGAGTTGAGAAGATCAGTGTTTCAATTGCACAACGCTAACCAACCCATTGGATGGAACGTCTAGTGGTGAAGTTTGAGAGAGACACATACCTAGATAAAGAAGGAACAATGTATATCATAACAAATCAACCTAAGGACACTAATGAGTTTGGTGTAGTTATTCCTGAGACGGAAGCAGGAACCCAAGGAAAAGAACCATTAGGAGAGGAGCCTAAGACACCTAGAGGGAAATCAATATTGACAAGAATGTTAAAACTAGAATGGATCCCTCAGGATAATAGAATCATTGAATTGTTCTTGAATAAGGACATTGATTAAGCATTTAGGAGATATAGAATGGAACACCCAATGAAGCAGGATCAATCACCATTTACGAATTCAAGGACCTTGATACGCCTGAAAAAGTAGTATACCTAGACAACACTTCAGAACGAGTGTTTGTAGTATCTGATCATGCAAGACACACTTACACATGGAGAGGCGAGTTAGTATTTCCCCCATCACGAGCGCATGTGAACACTAGTCATCAAGGTGATGGGATATCCTCAACTCATGGTTCTATGCAGGTAGATGATCTACATGGGAGGAGTCAAAACTATTTGAATTAGGATCACTTTTAGTAATCAGGGGTGAAGAAGGCACTAAAGCCCTACTCAAGTTTTCTTCTGCAACCACATATTTGACTGAGATTACATTGGCTGGTGGGGGTGGCTACTGAGCTAAAATTGTTTGAGGTCTCTGTTGAGTCTGATAGGGGTAGTTGTGTGGGGGCCTATAATAATATCGTTGTGCATTGTACTGACCTTGATACCTACCTGGTTAGGGATATGCTTGGGGGTGGTTCTATCACATTACTTGTTTGTTGTATGGACACTCTTGTGTTGTGTGATTCGTGTACCATCTTTCAATTGTGTAGTATTGGCCAGTAGGGTTGGCTTGTGGTTGTGTTACATTTGGACACACATTTGCCATATGATCACCACCACAGGTGTAGCAACGTTTTATGTGTGTTAACCAGGGCATGTGTTTGTTAGAAACTCCTAGTTCCTCGGCCACTTTTTTTGCTAGGTCTTCTATTGAGCTAGAATGTTTTGAGGATGATTGAGAGGAGTTATCTAACTCTTTGTAGACCTTTGAAAGTTCCAATTCATCTCCCAAATTATCCTCAATGTCTATACAAATTCTTACACATTGTTCTAGGGTTTTAGGTTCCTTCAAATACACATAGGAGCATAGTTTTGAGCTCAAGAGGCCATCCAAAAACAAAGACACTTGCTTCACTTATGAGGGTAGTTCTAGTATTGGGCATCTCTCAATGTATTGCCTAAACCAATGTCCTATAAGTCTGACTATTTCTTGGGGGTTTTGTTTGAAGGTTTGGATTAATGAAGTGGTATGTCTAATTCCACTTTTAGAGAATTCAATGATGAAGGACTCTAACAAATGATGAATATCCCTAAATTACCTTTGCTACAATGGTTGGAACTAATTTAAAGCTGTGTTCTTTAATGTAAGTCCAAACGCATTGTATTGTGTGAACATGTCTTCTACCCGCTCTGCTCGCAACACTTGCTTAAACTCGGAAACATGGTCATATGGATCTCCTGTCCCATCAAAGTAATTTTTCATTGACTTCACTAACTGGGTTGGTCTCAATATTATTGGGTGTTCATGGGGTCTTGGCAGAGGAAATTCCTCTCTGCCACCTTGCATTCATGGTTCTCTTGATCTTTCCATTACTGAGTCCCCAGAACACTTGGAAACATATCAATATGATAGTCCACCATTAGAACCCAATTGGGAGCTTGACTATGCCAATGTAATGTACTTCAAATAAAAGACCAGGGTTAGTTCTAGCTAAGCCCATGCCTGAAAATCTAGACATGATGTTCCGAGCATACCAAGCTGAATTGACTAAGAACTATCCAAGAAAAGACTTAGAAATTGAGAGAACCAAGCTTTGCATGCAGATGGTAGAACTAGCCCATACCATGTTTGAAGCCTCTCAATATATCAATTGAAGTAATATAGAAAAATTAGAGTTACACTTTCAAGGACATTGGAGAGGCTAGAATGGTTGATCTCTAGCAACAAAAAGAAGAGTTTGCAAAAGAACTCTATTGTCCTAGAGACACGGGAAGATAATGGCCCATCCCCATCTCAAGTGTTGAACACCAAGGACGAAGAAAATCTTTCTTCCATACATAAGTACTCACAAGGATTCCTAAGAGAAATCCAAGAAGAGAAGTGGAGAAAAGAGCAAGAAATCAATCTCCCTATCCAAGAGATATATGACTTGCAAGAACAATTTCCTCAATACATACCCTCCATCTATGACGATGAAGAGGATGAGTAGCTTAGTGAACAAATGAACTTTGATTCTAACTCCTTACAAGAATTACCCCACTACACAGGACCTTGGGAAGCTAAGTCTATCAATATGAGAGCACCCACCATAATAGTGAGAAATGAAGAATCTGTAATCCCTAGGAATATGGATATGATAAAGAACACTAAAGTGCAGTGTCATTTCACTTTAGAAGAATTGTTGAAAATTAAGCCAAAGTTATGGAAGCAAGTAGCAAATCAATTCCCAGAGGCCGCTTCCACTTACTCTCAGGAAGGTTCACACATGAAGGTACCAGAAATACCTATGGAAAGAATTGAAGATATGAGTGAGGGAGAGGAAGGTAATACCTATCTTCCAATAACCCATCAAGGCTACACCACCAAAGCCATCCTAGATTCAGGTCCCGGAGTAGCCATCGCTACCACTGCTTTATGGAAATGTTGGGGTAAGCCAACATTAAGACCCACAAGAACGAAAGTACAAATGGCTGACAAACATATAGAGAAAACATTAAGCTTACTAGAAGGGATATCTCTCACCACGTGGTGTAGAGTTTGAGCACACTTTCACCATTTGTGATTTTGGGAAAAATCATGTGTACAAGATGATTTTAGGATGAACATTCATGCACCAATTGCAAATTGTACAAGATTGGGGAACTAACTCCTTGTACTTGCAACATTTAGGAGTAACCACCAAAGTTAATCTCAAGGATTATTCCCATCGAAATGTACCTCCAGTTCAATGGAATACAATCCATAAGACACTAGAAGAAATAGAGTCGGTACATTCGTTAGAATCACATCCATCTTAGTTGCACAAGGACACTCATTTATGGATGTGTAAGGTAGCCAAACAAAAAGAAGAACGATTAGGATCCAGAACTTTAGGTTCAGAGCGACATCCACGAAATCTTCAAGATCCTACTTATGCACCTATAGTGTTTCCAAATGAGGAATTTGAGCCTCATAGTTGGACAAAGATCTTAGCTACAACGGATATAGCTGTAAATGAAGAACAATGGACTCCTCATTGTGATGAGGACGGATACGAAATTTCCATCTTTATGATCGAACCCTTAGAGGAAGAGCCTATCCTAGAAGAAGGTGCGGGTTTGGCTCAAGAATCAGATGATACAAGTGATGAGGAAAGAACAATGGACTCCTCATTGTGATGAGGATGGATACAAAATTTCCATCTTTATGATCGAACCCTTAGAGGAAGATCCTATCCTAGAAGAATGTGCGGGTTTGGCTCAAGAATCAGATGATACAAGTGACGAGGACTTAGAGTCCATTATCATGGAACCATTATGTTTGATAGAAGAGGAATATCTTTACTTTGTAGAGGCCAATACCACTGAGATGGACAAGCAAAATCAAACCAAACAACCCAATTTACTCACAGAAGATACAAAAAGTAAGCACAAGCAGAGAAGCAAATCACCTTAGAGAGAAGAAGAAGAAGAACCACTCATGGAAGTACTGGCCAACTTCAAAAAGTACAAAATAGAAGATAAAAGAATCATGGCACCCATGCCTAAAAGAGAAGCAGGCATTGGAGAGGCATATGAAATAGAGAGAAAACAAAAAAGATAGTGGTTACAATAGAAGAATGAGAAGAAAAATGCACATACATAGGGCATGATTTGTTGGAGGAAGAAGAAGAAGAAGAGTTAGCCGCCCTATTGCAAGAATATCGAGATGTGTTCGTTTGGAGTTACAAAGATTTGAAAGGAGTAGAGCCAAATATATGCTCCCATACAATTCTTATGATCCCAGAGGCTAAGCCTTCCAAACAGAAACCATACGCGTATAATGATAATTATGCTGCCAAGATTAAAGAGGAGATAGATTTCTTGGTAGAAGCAGGATTCACTTACGAGATTGAGCTACTGAATGGGTATCCCCATCATGGTATTGCCAAAGAAAAATGGGAAATTGCATGTGTGTATTAACCTTGAAAAAGTTAATGCCCCCATGATTAGAGACAGTTATCCTCTTCCTATCACATAACATTTGTTGGAACGAGTCGTGGGAAAGGAAGTTTATAGCTTTCTTGATGGATTCTCAGGCTATAATCAAGTAGCCATTGCTCTTGAAGATCAACACAAGATGGTGTTTGCCACCGAGTGGGGCATATTTGCATTTCGTGTAATGCTATTTGGGCTGACAAATACACCCACCACTTTCTAACAACTAATGTGTCATGTTTTTAAGGAATTCTTAAGGAGGAATTCGGAAGGCTGTGTGGACGACTTATGTGCTCATTCTAATGTGAGAAAAACCCACATCCCTGAATTAAAGCAAATTTTTTAAAAATGTCGAGAATATCAAGTTTTATTGAACCCAAAAAAGTGTGTTTTCCCAAAAGAGGGTGTCTGCATAGGACCACAGACATCATTGTGAACAAGCTACAATTTTTTAGTAGCTCGAATTGAACCGCCTTTTGGGAAGGAGGAACACTATATTTAAAAATGTCTTTATGAGATATGGATTGCCCATAGACTTGGTGCGTAATCGAGGAACTCACTTTCTAAACCACGCCATTGAATATTTGTTACAAGATTTTATGGTGATTCACAAGAAATCTGGACCATATCATCCTCATGCAAATGGTCAAGTAGAAAGTACTAACAAGATCCTTTGTACTATATTGACGAAACTCATGAACAACAAATGTTCAGACTGGGACAAATAGTTACATCATGTTGTTTGGGCATATCGAGTGGCCTACCAGACCGTACTCTATGCAACCCCCTTTTAGATGTTTTTTTGTCAAAATGCAGTGCTTCCTTTGGATTTTTTGATACCCATCCTTAAGGTTGCACAAGAACATCAGTGGACCAGCCATGAATTATCATCAAGGATAATGGACTTGGAACGATTAGGATAAACCACGCTGAAAGCAGCAACAGGCATATATGCAGCAAAGAAGTGAGAGAAAGCCTATTTCGATGCACATGTTAAAGATAAAGGCTTAAAAGAAGGTGACTTATTCCTAGTATACACGCTGAAACAACACATATGGAAGCTAGAGAAATGTGGTTATGGACCTATGATTATTAAAAAACTATCAAAAAGTGGAGCAATACAATTAGCTACACTAGAAGGAGAGATAATGCCTAATTACATTAGTGGTTTTCGAGTCAAGATTTACCAGGAACCTCTTACAGAGGATATGCTTAGACGACTCACATTGGCAAAGAAGCATAAGGAGGAAGAAAAGAGAATATGTGAGGAAGCTTAGGCAGAAACTCTATAACACATTAAACGCATGGAACTACAAAGGTAAGGATTAGGAAGAGAACATTATAACCATCTCAAGGACACACCGAGATACCCCATAGCCATGTGTCAGATGAAGTCAATTGCTCATCCTAGCATAGTAGATAGGAGACATTTCATTACAGTCATGCTAGAACAAGGCAACACCTTCCATGAGCTTAGGGCTTTGATTGATTCAGGTGCTATGACTAGTGCAATTATGTGGTCCCACTGTAAGAACTCAGGACTAGAAATGTGGCCAATTGAGGCATACCTCATAGGGCTAGGAGGCATGGAGACCCCTTGCATGGGTGATGTGGACCTTGTTATCCCCATACACGAAGCGACCATGACTGTGAAACTCCTAGTGTGCCATGATGATGACATGATAGAACCATTAATCCTTGGCCAAGATTGGTCATATGATCACTCAATGGACCTAAATCTAAGACAAGGCTCCCTGCAATTCAGGATCTTAGATCAACAAGTATTACTGCTTGATTTCCCTAACAATACCCCCCTTAAGAAATGTAACCCCAAAAAAAATGAAATGACTATGAAGGAGGACCGAAAGATTTTTGGTCAAATCCGTTAGATAAGCGAGATCAATCCAATGTCGACCCAAGAGGGCTTGGTGATGGATAGTTGCCACCCAGGAGGATGTCAGGAGATCTTCCCCTAATCTTCCTTTACACAAGAAGGTGACTACATCAACGGTCAAGTGGGATACATCAGTGGATAAATGGGCATGATAGCCTCTTCACGCCCATCCTCCACATTTTTCAGGGACCTGCCTAGATCTACTGCACATAATGCCTCACTTCTTGATGGGCAGGTCACGCAAGTGTTGGACCTCCCTCCTTTTCCAAAGCATAGTGTCAACCAAACCTCTCAACCTCAACAACGAAGAAGTCAACCACGACTTTAGAAACCCAATCAACGACCATACCAGATGACCCTAAGGTGGAAGCAACTTCAGTACGTTAAAGTCACCAGCACAAGACAAGTATGGGTGCCAAAAGGTGAGAAAGTATCAACAGCTTCCAAAAGTACAAGCTATGACAAGAAGAAGGCAAGGCAGGATCAGAATCAACATCCAACATCTCCTCAACTTCCTTCTCCATCGACGAGGACTAGACAGATTTGGATTGCCAAGAAGAACCTAACAAACCGACCCACACCCATGCAGATTTGGGTAACCAAGAATTGTATTTTAGCTCAAAATACAAGCCATGTAATATACATCCCTTTGACATCATCCCACCCATCGACACCACTACTGCTTGATTCATCTTTTGTACCTCTGATGAAGAACACCACCCATACACCAACTCTTTAGGAAATGGATGCCAAAATGTGTCCAAAAGCCTCCACACGATCCCTTGTATGACATAGCACCTATCTCGGCTAACCCTTACCCTTGTAATAATTCACCCCCAATTAAACCCTGTATAAATTCATCCACACTAACCCACCATCACTTGTAATAACATCTCATAAAAAATAATGTATGCATTATCTAAAGCATGTAGGTTGGCTGGTGACCTACATTAGTTTATGAGAGATCATTCCATAGACCACCTCATGACACTCGGCTACACGCGTTACACATCGGTTATTGAAAGGGATTGCAATCTCACTTCATTGGGATCATAATTAATTTCCATACTAATGTGTTATCCTTTTGTAGTAGATAATCTAGTCACTCATTTCGATCATCATGCAAGCTGAAGGAACTTCCGATATTCCTGAGCCTATGAAAAGAGGTGACATTTTGAAGTGGGCAGACATTTCTGCCACCACACCAGAGTTATCAAACCCACTACGTATTTGCATGCACCATTTTGCTTTCCTGCACAAGATCGTTTCACCATTCCACAGAAACGCATTTGGCTCGGGTTATATCTAGCCAATATAGGCCCTCAAACAATCGACCTTGCTATGTGGATTCAAGATCAATTGTACTTATTGCAGCGAAGATGGGAACACAAGCATGTCATCCATAGATGTTGTGTTCTCACAAGAATCATCTACATGTGTTTGGCCTACGACTTACAAATCGAACGTGCCATGATCAGTGAGGAGCTCAAACAATTTAAGGAACCACTTAGAAGGCATGCAAATCCAGCAAGGCCAGAGCAAGAAAGCGTATGAGGGGATCAATTCCATGCCTACATATCCCGGAGTTGCCTTCACCATAACCATCACCTCAACAGTCTTTCACGGAACCTCCTGCACCTGTAGCACCGATACACATTCACCTATCACACCCTATAATAACCGAAGGCACCACCAGTGCAGTGATTCCCTCGGAAGTCCCTACTCAAGCAGCTACTACGGAAGTCGGCAAGATTCCCACCACCATTGGTGCAGATGCATTCACTTTTCACATACCTAATCTGGAGGTAGAGGCCACTAACACTACATTTGATTTCAAGATGCACGACACATTTTCTGGTGAATTTCAATTTTTTGAAGGGAAATTTTTCTCCCAAGAATATGAGAGACCAAGCTATTCTCCTACACCCCCTAATTAGCAACAAGAACATGTCGTGTCCAGCTCAGACACAAAAGATCGAACAGTGACTGATGATGAAGATGGCGATGATGAATAAAGTCAAACTAGTCTTGACTCGCAAGAAGAGGACCAACAGGAACAACAACAACAACAAACTAAAGCTCAAGTAGATACGAGCACCCACAAAGAGGACACCTTCAAAGCCGTTGCCTATACATTGACCATTCAAAAACTATATCGCAATATGCAAGCTGTGTGGGTGCGTCGACAATTATCATAAGAGCAAAGTCAGGAAATACAACAACAAGAACTCGCTAGTGGAGGATTTGAAGACTCTTTCATTTAGGGCTTTAATGGACTACTCAAGTCAGTGAGAACTATTGAGGTACTTCATTTTTTGAAGAGGAAACCTTCACTGCAGTTTGACCCTCGACGAATCCGTCTGATGTCCAAACCAGGCCAATACATCCGCATGCCCACCGAAGCCCAATCCTCTCGACATCTAGAAGAAGCATGCTTAATACCTGAACCCCCAGCCGAATCACCTACATAAGGAGCTACAATCATCATCCACTTCCCACCACAACCAACAACCTCCATGCAAGCAACCACAATCGACATCACCTCCACTCCCCCACAACTCTTCCTTCTCATGTACATCCAACTTCCCTACCCACCCTAGCTCACCTCTAGTATCCTCATTCATAGTAAGTGCTGGAGCCAAAGCCATAGCACCCCCAGTCACCCAAGCTATACCCGAAACCTTTACCCCTAGTACATCAACTCTAATTCCCCCCACTCCATTTACCCATCCTTTCCTTCATTTCCCCTTCTTGCATGACCTCTTTTCCCCTTCCCTCAACCTATGACCTTCTCACCTGTATCCCCTCCCCATTCGACTACATCACCTCTGCCTTCTCCTCTACATCAAGCCTTCCACAAAACTCAACAGGTCATATATTCCTCCTCCTTTGTAAATCCTGTGTTCACACCCACGAATGCACCCACCATCACACCACTATTCACTGTTAATGCACTAGATGCCATGTCCAGTGACATGGATATTTTGCCACCTACAATGCCACCACTCACATCCACCATTTCACCACCACATCTCGGCACATCACATTTTTCTCTGGTCACCACTGCATTCATCCTCCCATTCCCCTTTCCCCGTCCCCTTGCATCTACACCCACACTAGCATCATCTTTGCACACCACACCATTGTTATTATCACCCACTATCGACACCGCATTTCATCAAATGTTTGCATGCATGACTCAAGTCAGAGACAAATTTGGCTCTCTTAAAAGCAACTATCACGCATTGCAATAGACTACCACACAATAAACTACCACACAATAGACTACCACACATTTGTAGGTGCAATTAAATTCTTTGACCATTGAGAATGCTTCTCTCAATGCATGCAACTAGGAACTATGTGAGGCTTACCACTCCTTGGAGTTAGAATTTGAACAAAAGGCTAAAGAAGCCCTCATAGATGTCGATAATCTTCTAGATGCTCAGATAGTACGAAACACCATGCTAACACAAAATATGGGACTCTTGAGATGCCATCTCCTAGCCACCAAAGAAGAGAACCAAAAGCTACAAGAACAGAATCGTGAGAACTTTGAAGCTACGATCGATAAGACCCGATGAACCATTAAGCCACAACAGATTCAAAGTAGTTCCCTTTGAGACCATGCAAGTACTATTGGATGATCACGCGTGACTACTCGACGATTATGATAGGATCAATGAAGAATATAAAAAGCTCCAGACCGATCACAAATCCTTATTACTATGAGAACTTGCACAACCACAAAATGTCCTTGAAGTCACACCTCCCAAAATCCTCGACGAACTCACTACATTACGAATGTGTGTACTCGACCTTCAGGAGGCAGCTCACTCTGAACCTCCCAGGCTAGATTCCCCGTCGGAGATTCTTGCTGAAGATGAAGTCATTTCTATACTAGTGCAGGATACTTACGAAGAAGCATATGAACCACAATCCGTCCAGGCAGACGTGTCACAGCAGAAGGGCAAGACACATTTGAACTTCCTATTCCCGCATGGCTGAAGTCGGTTGAAGAGTTAGGTAAGACTCACTCCGCACACAGAGGCACACCTCCATGCTATGGCCCTGATCGAGGAATGAATTTTACAATCACCCTATTTCGCTTAGTTGGTGCCCAATGGTATATCTCCATCAATGAGCCTCAATACAAACCCTACTTCCTATACATGGCAAAATACCAATTAGCATTGAAAAGGAAACTGAGAAGAAACTAACTCACGCTAGGCAATTTAAGCCCGAAGACCTACCCCTTGAAGCGAAGAAAGGAAAAATATTTCAACCAAACTGGCGCAAGGAACTCCTTCAAGAATATCCTGAAACAAGGCATACTTGGACAAAAGCACCACTCCACCTAAAGTACAATCCATGTTGGGGTCCGATGCCATGATGCCGCTCTTGGACAGCATTTGCGATCAAAGTTCAAAATAATAAGGAGTGCCAGGATTGGCTGAACTATCCCTATCTGGCACCACCGTGTGGCCCTCCAACCATTGAATACATGATGGCGACCATCCACCACTAGCTCCCCCCTACACTGCATGGATGATGTCGTCACATAAATGACCATTAAAATCTTTGATATGATGCAAACGGTTTTTAAGATCTTTCGTCGAATCAAAGCACCACATGCCCATACCCCTGACTTTGAGCATGGCAACCAAGACCTCGCATATGACATGAGCACCATGCCATTGCTCCGGGTATGTTACACATGGCACTGCCGCATCAAGTATTTACTTGCATGTTACAAGATGAATTTTGAAGAAATGTTCACGATGGGATTTTGGGAATACCATTCCGAAGTCTTCATCAGTCGGCCTACCCATCTCCTTCAGTTGTTCGCTTGCAAGAAACTTGTATATTCGACACACTATCGGCTTCTGCCTCCCGACGAACCTCAAGCTATAGACTAGGGAAAATTAGAAGTTGATCTTGCACGAGGAATTCGCATCACGGAGCACACCCTCGCACAGGACCTCTTGCAAAACTACATTATGCAGACCCCATAACAAGGATCTGTAGGGGACGACAGACGTGAGAGGGAGGGGGGTGTTGATAGTAGCCAAAGGCATCGACATAGAGGAAGTATGTAGAGGCGGACTACAAAGAGTTACGAGGGGCTAGACAATTCAAAGAAATATACTTGAGATTATCCTTTCACAACTCCAAATAGTAATTTTCATCACTTCGTAATATATGTATCATAAAACACACAATGTATTTAGTAGCTCCATTTTGTGCAAGCCGAGGAGTCCTCGAACTTGAGGAGGTTAGATAGAATGATATTAGATGCATCTCTATCATACCGTACTCGTTCATGCTCTCATAGTGCCTCTTTTGCATCAGATTGCTATGCTATGGCTGCCTCTAGTCTCTGTGATAAGAATGAGCCTCTTTCGTTTGATGACGCATAAAATTCTGAACATTGGATGGTTGCAATGCAATCTAAATATGATGCTATCATGAAAAATGGTACCTGGCCTTTATGTGACTTGCCTCTTGGCAAGAAGGCCATTGGCACTAAGGGGATATACAAGCTGAAGTGTAAACCTAATGGAACAGTTGACATGTATAAGGCTAGGCTTGTTGCAAAGGGTTATGTGCAAGAAAGAGGCATTGATTTTGATGAAACCTTTGCTCCTACTTGCCGAATGACTATTGTTCATAGCATCTGTGCACTTGGAGCTCATCATGGTTGGAATGTACATCAGTTGGCCATTAAAACAACATTTTTGAACGATGGCTAGCATGAAGAAGTGTATATCTTTCAGCCCATGGCTTTGTGCATAAAGGGCATGGAAACCAAGTGTGTAGGTTAAAGAAGGCATTATATGGTTTAAAGCAAGCACCATGTGCTTGGTATGAAAAGATACATGCTTATTTGATTGCACATGGTTTTGAGAACAGTCCAATTGAAAGCACCTTATATGTTAAGCATGCTAATGATGTGCTTCTGATCATTGTTGTTTATGTTGATGACATGCTTCTCACTGGTCCTCATGAGAAGCATATTACTAATTTCAAGGCTGATTTGCATGCCTCATTTGAGATGTCTGATTTGGGGCATTTGCATCATTATTTGGGTATTCAATTTATGCACGTTGATGGTGGAATGGCTTTGTGTCAATTGAAATATATTGACACATTATTGCAACATTTTGGCCTTGAAGACTGTAAACCTATTGCCACTCCTATGGAGACAGGTTTATAATTGAGTCTTCATGATGTTGGAGATCCAGTTGATGTTCTCTATCAGCGGGCTATTGGATGCTTCATTTACTTATGCATTACTTGGCCATATATTCAGTTTGCTATCTCACATATGAGCAGGTTCATGCATTGTCTAGGTGTCATGCATTGGCAGGTCGTTAAGTGCATCTTTCGCTACTTGAGTGGTACCTTACTACTTGGGTTGTTCTATCCCAAGGGGGATCACTACCGCTAGATTTGCATGCTTTTTTTTTACGCCGACTGGGCTAGTTGCTATGACACTTGTGTGTCCACTAATGGTTTTTGCTTCATGCTTGGTAGCCATGCATATCTTGGCTGAGCAAGAAGCACCCTACTATGGCCACTTCCAATTGTGAGGCTGAGTATAGGGAAGCTTTCATAGTGACTGTTGAGTGTGTGTGGCTCAGACGCATTATTGTTGATTTGGGTATCGGTCAATCTTTTGCCACCACCATCTTATCATTATGTCAAGAAGAGGTTCTGTGCTGGAGAGGCTTAGCATATATACCCATGCAGGAGAACATTGCAGACCTTTTCACGAAGGCTCTGCCTAGGGACAAGTTTGAAGCTTTCTACAAAGCTTTGGGCTTATTTTCTTTTGTGGATTGATTCTATATAGCTTGGCGCTTCCTTATACATGAGTGCTAGCTCACCAGAGCACTCCTAGGGGGGATTTGTTGATAAATTTATGTAGTGACCACTAGGACCACCGGGACACTTTTTCCTTCTTTAGGAGGTTTTTTTTCACCCGGCTTATATATATGCCTATAGCCCTACAGGGCTACATATCTTTGTACATTCTAGTGGTAATACATTCAATATTGTGTGTTGTGCTCCAAGCTTCTTCTTCCTCCTTGTGTTGTTCGTGTGCTTCCACAAACGTCTAACTCCAACAACTTCTACTATTTCAATTACTTACTTTAACTGAATGTCTCTTGGAGGAAATTTGGTTACTCTGAAGATTCCATCCTCCAACCACTCCCAACCTAGATGGAAATGAAAAAAGATCATCTATCTTTGTCATTCACTTTCTGAAAGCAAACTTAATCTACTATTGGTACTTTTACCGTATACTTTATGCTCACCTTAACTTATGTTGGTGCTAAATAAAATGGTATTTCATAAACAGAAAATGCATCATGCACTTAACATTTCCAAAAATCATACCATCTATCTATGCATGTACACACTCATGGATCTTCTTCTCTACTTGAATTACTCTACAAGCTTTTAATTATGTTGCACATTTGAGATTTATCTCTCTTATAATATTTCTCTTTAGTTCTCTCATGGCATATAATGCCATGTGACTACGAAGATTTCCATAGCATTTCCCCAAGAAAATGAAGTTGAACAAAAAATAACCATGATACATTGAAAAGCATAAGCCTAGTTATAAGCAAACCACTTTCTTTGCTTGAGAAACCCATAAACAAGAAACTTTTGCATCATATGTTGTTTGGAACTACATTCCCTCATAATATTATCTTTTCTCTCTCCAATACCTGCAAGAAGATCTTAAAAGACATGAATTGTGCATCCTTTTATGAACCATTTTAAGTTAATGTAACTTTATATGCAAAGATGAAATCATATCAAAACTAACTTCCATGCACATGCCAATGTTAGTTTCATAAGTTTGGAAGAGAAAACCATGCAAAATTATAAATTATGATGCAAAAAGTATCCAAACAAATGTACTTGAGAGCAAAAAATATGATGACGAGGTTTGAAAATAGATGCATTCATATCCCAAGTGCTAGATGTGGTTATGAACTCAACCTCATGATTGAACCCTCGATTTACTCAAAAAGAGCTCTTCACCATTCAATAGCCATCTGAAAGCTTATGTAGAAATAACTTGCAAAGGCTAAAATATGGCATATAATGACTCAAAAGAAAGGCCTTGAAGTGTAGAATATTAGTAGCCGGTGTGGATAACCACTTCAATTGTAAAATGTATTTCTGATGTAATAAGAAAAAGGGGATTTTACGAAGATCTAAAGAGTTTCCCAAATTGTGGGTTCGATGATTTTATTGTATCTGAAATTACGAAACGATGTATTGAGTACGAAGAAGTTTGGTGACGATCATTACAATATGTATTATAGAAGAGAGAGTTCGAAGGAAGAAGATACACAAAGTGCCTAAATATGTGGAGTCTATTAGATCCAATTCAAAATATTATCAGTAAGAAGATGTACCTCAACACTATGTATCTTTGTAAAGGAAAGCTATATCTTCTATTGTTGTAATCTGTTTCTATTGTTATCTCACTGTGGTAACGAGGCAGTCCTATATAAAGTTTGTGTTAACGTAATTAGCAAGGAACAGAAATGCATGTTTATGAATACAATGTATTCGTAAATCCCCGATCCCGAATCCCACTACTTTGGATATATTGGCGACCACGATGGGATGGGGTGACAAAACACAGTGCAGAGTGGATTGATGCCGTTGCAAAGCGATAAGGAGTACTTGAAAAACACATATCATCATGAGTATTTAGACAAATTCGCTCAACAGACCCTAACAACAATGAAACTTGAAGATATTGCTCTCAAAGATGTACTTACCATTCCAAAGGAAGTGTTGTATTTGGTGGAAACCAGAGTTCACCGACCAACAGAGCCACCCGCACGAAGAAATATACCCTGCTGAACCAAGCCGAAGCAGTGGTAGCAAACCCCCGCCAGAGTTGAAGTTAGCCCTAGTCCCTTCGACTCAATTCGCTACCTTACAGATGCTTGGAAACCCGATGGCGCACATACATCGATTGCCAAGACTAAATTACACTCATTTTCATGGGCGAGTAGACAAAGGCCCAGATGTGCATGTAGGCACATTCGAAAATCAATATGTATGTAATCATCATAACTTACACGATGATAGGCATAAATTTCATGTATTCCAAGCCACACAGGCAGATGATATAGTGAAATGGCTTATCAAGTATCCTTCATATTATTTTTCAACCTATAATGAGTTGAAGGAGGCTTTCTTAAAGTGATTCCGAACTGCCAAGAGCATTTTGAAGCTCTATTCTTCACTCCAGTATATGATGCAGAAAGAAACGGTGGAACAATATGCATCGGATTTCAGATCCACGATGCAAAAGTTCCGAATAGACAAATGTCCTTTCGAAGAAATGTTAACAGAATTTTTGTCGATGAACTTCAACCACCTATCAAAGAAAAGATCTATATGTACATGCTGAATCAATCTCGCACACTTGATCAAATAATTGACTTAGCTACAAGGATGGACCGAAAAATACAATTTGCCAACTTGGGCTCTGAGAAGACCAATCTAGTGTTCAAGAAAGGTATGACTCCAGAGATGCAGTTGTATTGTTTACGATGCAAGAATGTGAGCCATATCACGGCCAACTGTGCGTTGAACCAAGTATTTTGTCCAATTTGTAATAAGACTAACCACAGCTTAGAGGAATGTCGATTTAATGCGAGGAACACATTAGTCGCTACTCCACAAGTGGATGTCCCTTCATCAACTTTGGCAAGTGATTCGATATGTCATTTGTCAAATGGTTATGATATATAGATAATCCTTAAAGTCATTTTGACCACTACACAAAGTACTTTTCGTAACATTTTCTAAAGAAACACACAAATCTAGCATGCACTTCTTAAAAGAAGTCACAAATTTAGTGGCGCTGTTTGAAACGGATAAGGTATTGAGCATGTCTAATAAAAAGATAATCTTTAAAGTCATTTTGACCACTATATGAAGTACTTTTTGTAACGTTATCTAAAGAAACACGCTAGCCTAGCATGGACTTTTTGGAAGGAGTCACAAAATAGTGCTGATGTTTGAAAAGGACAAGGTATTGAGCATGTTTAATAGAAAGAGTATTACACTAAGCTAAAGTATAATTTGCATCCGATAAGAGACGAAGGACCAAAATTCCATGCTCTAAAGAACTAGAACTTAGCTATGAGACCCTAAGGCCACGTACATGCTTTTGACATGTATGGTTGTCAGCCTTAGGGAAGACTATGATATAAGAGAAAAGATCTACAGATGGTTAGGAGGTGAGAGCAAAAGCAACCTATCGCACTCCCCTAATAGCTATCACATAAATTAATGATGAATGGCACAAATTTACTTGTATTACTAAAACATGCAAACAAGAATACAATTCCTAATACTTCCTATGTAATAAATGCCACTTCGAATAAATTGTGTTCATGTTCTTTGTTCTAGACATATATGTTTTCCTTCCATATTTCACCCCTTCAAGGACATTCAATGATATTACTACTCTCGCACACATCAATTAATATGATCATCAATTTTTATGCATTGTTTCCAACAATATATAGTACAAATGCAACATATACATTGTTTCAGCCTCTCCCTGCTTCATTCAAACGTACATGACCATCAACCATTCGCATTTTTATGCTAAGAAATAGATAGTATTAGGTTCACATTAGATGTCACAATCCTCTTTAGTTAAATCAAATCATCAAGTCAGGATTGTGTACTATGAAATTTCAAATTGATTTGAAAACTAATTCAACACATTATATTGGACATAATCAAACAGATCACTGATTCTCGCCCTGATGAGAAGAACAATAACGAATTCATGGAGCAGATTTAGGTACCTTAGTACTTCTAAAAACTCATAAAGTGGTTTTCGGTGTAAAATAGCCCTCGGATTACATTCTTCACTGTTTCCAGAGTAATGCCAACCAGCCAAGCATACTGATGGATGAACCTAAAACTCCAAGCTCCCAAACATATTGATCATTAAAAGCTTGGCTTGACACTTCCATGGTGTTTAGAGCAAGCAGAATATACAATGTATCAGACAGGAAAGCTAATATTCACCTGAAAGTCACTTTAAGTCAGATCTTACTAGCTTATCTTGAAGCATTGATCTGATATAGAAACACTACGGATGCCAAAATTGTATCCCAATTTATTTAAAACATCCATCCACAGCTTGGAGACCAAAAGTAAACGAATACTGTTGTAGAACAAATTGATACTTCAAGAAAAAAGTATCTTTGACTCATAGCCCTGATGGATAGGAAAAACAATAACAGAATATTTGAACTACACACCTGATCCGAATCACACAAAAAAAAGCTCTGAAAATTCTAAGCCTCCAGATGGATAAGCCTAAGGCTGAAAACCCTGAAACATATAAAAACTTCAACATTTACTTCAATGATGCTCACGGAAAGCAGAAGATGTTATAATCCTAAACCATATCTAATCACCTCAAAAAATTCACTACGAACCAGATCTTAATAGTAAAACCTGAAATGTTGCTTTGATAATAGAGTGCACAGAACAAATCACATCCCACTTCAAAGAAGCCATTCGCACATAAAACTTGATGCACAAAAATAAAGCTCGTGGCATACTACATTGCATCGAATTCAAAGACCTTCCACCTACAGCACCTCTACTAACTTTCTAAGAAAGTTCTGCATCAGTCTCTACGAATAACACTCTTTGAATAAATTGATGCAGACCTAATGCAAGCAAAGTGCATTGAATACGGTTGATAACACCAGTGGAATTACAATCTTCAAATCATAGCAGTGCTGGAGAACCTAGTCATACACCTAGTTAAATGGGAGAAAACCATCCCCTATGACCCTTCAGCACAAGTACTTCTATCTTGATAGCTTGCATAATGTAAAACACAGCATTGCGACAAAGAATTTACATGAACTTGATCTGTGTATACTTCTAAAACATCTCAACAAGGTACCATTGATCCCTGTTCTAACAGAAAAAACCTCTGAGAAATTCTTCATGCGCCAACCTTGGATAAAAGAAATAAAATCAGCAGCTGCAATGTTGTCTTCAAGTCGTCCCACGATAGGAACCAGTATTACTGATAAAGGTTTCAAGTGTAATAGTGTATGTATATTATATGCACTAATAGACGATGATCCTGAACCAAACCATAGTAAATGATTAAAGAAAATTTGTATCAGATGAATGCCCTTTCTGACGGCACTGAACAGAACTGATAACTTCTCAGAAACATTACTGATGAAACTGATCACATTACCGGTATCCCTTCAAATTCTCCCTTCAAGGTTCCCAAAAATGCATACACGAATCCTTCGCACGACACCAATGGCAGACCTAAGCAAATATTCGTATTGCACTCACAGGCAAACAAAGAACATGCCTCTGCAAGAGCTTTGAATCAAAAAAATGGAAGAAAGCCCGAGCCTGTTCGACTATCAGCGTGAGACGTATAGGACATATGGCATAGAGGAGGGAGGCCATGCTCTCTCTCCCTCTCTCTCTCTCTCTCGGGGAACTAATCACCCACTGCTACTCTTCCTCCCGTCAATAGTTTGATAGGTAAAAGGAGCCGAGCAACGAATCAGATTGAAAACTACCATTTCGGAGCATCACGGGGGCGCATCAGAACATGCGCATCGGGAAAATTTATCGTCCTGTCGCTGCTTCAAGACTCCGATTTGCTATTTCGCAAGCATGGACTATTTATCCGGCATGAATGTAATTCTTAGGTCAACTTCCAAGTGTCGATTCACCAGGCCCAAGGCACCAAATGTTTCTTGAGAGCATTTATACCTAAAGACAATAGTCAAGTTTACATCTACAACATTCCCAAAGATTACATCATACATGCATACAAGTCTACAACTTCATAAAATTGTGCTGCCCCATTGAAACACTTCTGCATAAATGATATTTTTGAATGAAACTTTTAAAGACTTGACTTGCCCACTGTTGCATAAGTGCACCTTCATATAGTTGTACACTTGAAAACTTAAGTAGTGACCCATGAACACATTCATGCAAACATCATATCCTTGTCGAAAATTCTAAAAAAATTGGACTCTCTTTGTGTACCTGATGTAAGCTTCTGCTATGCTTCACAATTTAGTTGCATTGCTTACTACCTCCACCGTCAGTTGCCTACTTTCAACACGTTTAGTTGTGTTGCTTACATGTTCACATAGAAAGATATATATACACACACAAAATGAAACATGTCTATATGTGAGGATGCACATGGATTATGTTGATCATCTTTGCAAGACATTGATTTGACATTTATATGAAATTGCACATAGATAACGTTGATAATCTTTGCAAGACTTTGATTTGAGGTATATTGGTTTTTGGACTTCAATTGAGATTCAGATCATCATTTATGTACAAACATAAAGTCTGTGGAAAGGAGGGTTCGAAAATCTCTTACCCGTAGTAGCTAACTCAAAGATTATAACACATTGCATCTCTGCATAATAATCACCTATATTCGTTAATTTCCCTTGTCACCTATGAAGGCTAACCTTTCTTGTTTGACGGTATATCCATCATCTCATTATATATAGTTTCTTAAGCATGTATACCAGATCATGTCGTTTGACCTAATGGAGCAGTACATAAAGTGCATGCAGATTGAAATATGTTGATATATTTAGGTAGTGATGTGTGTGAACACTCTAGGACCGTCAGGGCACTTTTTTCTCTCTTTAGGAGGTTTTTTTCCCCGTCTTGTATATATGCCTATAACCCTAATGGGTTACTTATCTTTGTACATTCTCTAGTAATACATTCAGTATTGAGTGTTGTGCTCCAAGCTTCTTCCTCTCCTTGTGTTGTTCCCATGCTTCCATAGACGTCTAACTCCAACAATTGGTATCAGAACAAGTCACCACTTCATTGTTGGAGATAGACGTCTGCGGAAGCACGCGAACAACACAAGGAAGAAGAAGAAGCTTGGAGCACAAACACACAATACTGAATGCATTACTAGAGAATGTACAAAGATAAGTAGCCCATTAGGGCAATATGCGTATATACAAGCCGGGGGAAAAAAACCTCCTAAAGAGGGAAAAAAGTGCCCCGGCGGTCCTAGAGTGTTCACACACATCACTACCTAAATATATCAACAAATCCCCCCTGGGAGTGATGCGGTGAACAAGGAGCTGGCACTCATGTATAAGGAAGTGCCAAGCTATGTGGAAATCACTCCACAAAAGGAAGTAAGCCCAAAGCTTTGCGGAAAGCTTCAAACTTCTCCCTAGGCAGAGCCTTCGTGAAAAGGTCTGCAATGTTCTCCTGCGTGGGCACATATGCCAAGCTGATCTCCCCAGTAGAGAACCTCTCCCTGACATAGTGATAATGCACCTCAATGTGCTTAGTGCGAGCATGGAACACAGGGTTCCTCGCAACTGCCAATGTGCTCTGACTGTCAGTGAAGATGGTGGTGGCAGAAGACTAGCCAACACCCAAATCAGCCATAAGGCGTCTGAGCCACACACACTCAACAGTCGCTGTGAAAGCTGCCCTATACTCAGCCTCACAACTGGAAGTGGCCACAGTAGGCTGCTTCTTGCTCAACCAAGATATACATGAGCTACCAAGCATGAAGCAAAAACCACTGGTGGACACACGAGTGTCATAGCAACCAGCCCAATCTGAGTTAGAAAAAGCATGCAAATCTGGCGGTAGTGATGCCCCCTTAGGATAAAACAACCCAAGTAGCCGAGTACCACTCAAGTAGCGAAAGATGCGCTTCACCGCTTTCCAATGCATGACTCCTGGGCAATGCATAAACCTGCTCATCTGTGAGACAGCAAACTAAATATCTGGCCGAGTAATGCATAAGTAAATCAAGCATCCAATAGCCTGCTGATAGAGAACAACATCAAATGCATCTCCAGCATCATGAAGACTCAATCGTAAACCTGTCTCCATAGGAGTGGCAATAGGCTTACAGTCTTCAAGGCCAAAACGCTGCAATAATGTGTCAATATATTTCGTTTGACACAAAGCCATTCCACCATCAACATGCATAAACTGAATGCCCAAATAGTGATGCAAATGCCCCAAATCAGACATCTCAAATGAGGCATGCAAATCAGCTTTAAAATCAGCAATATGTGTCTCAATAGGACCAGTGAGCAACATGTCATCAACATAGACAACAATGATCAGAAGCACATCATTAGCACGTTTAACATATAATGTGCTTTTAGTTGGACTGTTCTCAAAACCATGTGCAATCAGATAGGCATGTATCATCTCATACCAAGCACGTGGTGCTTGCTTTAAACCATATAATGCCTTCTTTAACTTGCAAACCTAGTTTTCATGCCCTTTCTGCACAAAGCCACAGGGCTGAAAAACATACACTTCTTCATGCAAGTCACCATTCAGAAATGTTGTTTTAATGTCCAACTGATGTACATTCCAACCATGATGGGCTGCAAGTGCACAAATGCTCCGAACAGTAGTCATACGGCATGTAGGTGCAAAGGTCTCATCAAAATCAATGCCTCTTTCCTATGCATAACCCTTTGCAACAAGCCTAGCCTTATACCTGTCAACTGTACCATCAGGTTTACGCTTCAGCTTGTATACCCACTTAGTGCCAGTGGCCTTCTTGCCAAGAGGCAAGTCACATAAAGACCACGTACCATTCTTCATTATAGCATCATATTCAGATTGCATAGCAGCCATCCAATTTTCTGAATTTTGTGCTTCATCAAAAGAAACAGGCTCATTCTCATCACAGAGACTAGATGCAGCCATAGCATAGCAATCTGATGCAAAGGAGGCACTATGAGAGCCTGAACGAGTACGATATGACAAAGGTGCATCTAATTTGTTGTCACGCAAAGTCTGCACTAGCCATTTTGGCATAAGTTTTACCTGCTCAATATCAGCTCTCTCATCAACAAGTGCATCATGTAAATCTGCATCAGAAATGGAATGATCTGCATCATCATATGAAACCTGCAAAGGTTGAGAAGTTGCCTCATTAGGACCAGCACTAGCCTGTCCACCTGTAAAAAGAGGCATCAAAGTATCATACATGTCTTTGGAGCTAACAGATGTCTCCTTAGTACATGACATCAATGGCTGAATAGCATCTTCCACAAAGACAACATCACGACTAACCAAAATGCATTAAGTCTATGGATGATACAGACGATAGCCTTTACTTTCAGAACTGTACCCAACAAAAATACATTTTACTGCCTTATCATCCAATTTTTTGCAATGTTGTTCAGGCACTAATGCATATGCCAAACAACCAAAAACATGCAGATGAGCAACAGATGGCTTTCGGTCATGCCAAGCCTCATATGGAGTGATAGACTGCAACGCTTTAGTGGGACACCTGTTCAGTACATATGCTGCACACATGACAGCCTCAAGCCAGAAACTATGTGGTAAAGCCTGACTTTGACCATGCACCTCGCCATCTCCATGAGTGACCTGTTCTTTCGTTCAGCAACTCCATTCTGTTGAGGTGTATATGGCACTGTACACTGGTGTTTTATCCCACGTTCAGCCAGAAATGCATTAAAATCTGAAGACATATATTCCCCCCCTCGATCAGAACGGAGGGTGCCCATTTTACATGCTGACAGATTTTCAGCCAAAACCAAAAACTGTTTGAAGCACATGAACACTTCGGACTTTGCTTTGAGTGGATATACCCATGCATGCCTGGAGAAATCATCAATGAAAGTCACGAAGTAAAGGTAATTTCCAAAAGAGGGTGTCTGCATAGGACCACAGACATCACTATGTACAAGCTGCAATTTCTGCGTAGCCCGAACTGAACCATCTTTTGGAAAGGAAGAACGCTGCATTTTGCCCAAAATACAGCCTTCACAAACATGTTTTCCAGGTGCCTCAAGTTTGGGCAAAGAGGACACCATTTCAGATTTCTGCAGGCGTAACAAACTAGCAAAATTCAGATGACCAAAGCGTGCATGCCAAAGCTTTGCATCTGACATAGCTTGAGAATCATGAACTGCACATGCCGAATCATTCACAGATTTTTCATAGTCTATGAGCTTATACAGCCCATGACATAAAATGCCAGAAGCAATAATCACATCGCCATTTGAGAGATCATGGACTGTACACCTGTCATCAACGAATTTCACAACCAAGCCAATCTTGGCTAATGCAGAAACTGATAACACGTTCTTTTTTATCCCTGGCACAAATAAAGCATCTGACAAAGTGAAAGAACTACCATCAGCAGTAGTCAGAATGATCTTACCAACTCCCATAACAGGATAAGAGGAGTTATTGGCGCATGTGACAATATTCCTTGTAGGGGCAGGCTCGAGTGAAGAGAAGAAACTACGCTGCGAGGTAATATGTTTGGTCGCCCCACTGTCAAAGTACCAAACATCTGAGTCTACTGTAGACATGCACTGATCATGAGAAGATGGGTCAAAACTGCAGACAGTAGTAAACGCCCATTCTTCTTCCTGCACAAGATTTGCAGACTCTGTTTTTGGTGTAGAGGACTCTGCAACAACCATTCCAGCCTCTTTCTTCTTTGCCTCTTTAGCAGCCAGTTTTGGACAGTTCTTTATAATATGATCATTTCCTTTACAGTACTTGCAAAACAATTTCTGCTTTTCCGATTTCTTCTCATCTTTATCCTGGTTCTTCGATTGTGCAGCATTTGCAGATTTCTGCTTACTAGTAGAAGAGCTCCATTTTCCTTTGCCCTTCTGACTAGCCAGGAAAGCTTGATCTGCAACACGCATAATGGACATGTTCTGCCTGGACTGATCTTCCTGCAATAGAACAAAGAATAATTCCTCAAATGACAAGGCATTCGGATTGCCTTTCATCATCAACCGAAGAGTAGAGGCAAAACTCTGATATGAATCAGGAAGACCATTTAGAACGGTCTGCACAAGTGAGCTATCTGGTATAACCTCATCAGCAGAAATCAATTGTTCCTTCAGGTCTTTGATCTTTGTAAGAAAACTGTCCATAGAATCATCTTCATTCATGTGCTCACTCTCCAACTGTTTTCAGAGATAAGCAACACGAGGCTCATTCCTAGCCTGGTACAAAGTGGTAAGTGTATCCCAAGCATCCTTTGCTGTTCAGCAAGAGCGAATGTGAGGAATAATGGCATGTTTGACAGACAAAGCTATCAATGCATGTGCCTGGGCATCTCTGCCATCCCAACGAATCTGCTCTGCAGTAGGTGCAATAGAAACAACAGCACGAACAGGAATCTGTGGAATATAATCTTCGACACCATCTTCATCAGCTCCAACACCTGTATTTGCAGTACTTGTCGTTACAGGTGTAACAGGACGTCTTTCAACACCCTGCACAATGTTCCACAATCCTTTTGCAACCAGTACATGTCGCATCATATAAGCCCAATGGGTAGTTGGTACCATCCAACTTATCCTCAATAGCCAACATACGGAATACATCACTGCTTTCAGCCATGGCCGGTGACTAAAATACCTTTATGCAGAAAATTGACTGTATCTCAAAAAGTTGAACGGAACTGCCCAGACGAGTTCTGCTAGACCTGTAGCAAACTTCGAGATGCTTAAACTGGTGAACAGAAACTGGTATATACCTTTGGCACAAAAGGGCGAAATAGCCTGCACAAGCATTGCGATAGTGTGTTCGGAGGCCGAAACGAGCTCAAATCGCGATTTTGACACCGCACAGCAAAGCTATTTTGATCTCAGAAACACCATGAGTATGCTTACCAAATTTCGTGCGAATCTGAGACTGCAAACGGAGGAGTGTCAACGACACCCTAGAAGAAGCGACGACCTGCTCTGATACCAATTGTTGGAGATAGACGTCTGCGGAAGCACGCGAACAGCACAAGGAAGAAGAAGAAGCTTGGAGCACAAACACACAATACTGAATGTATTACTAGAGAATGTACTAAGATAAGTAGCCCATTAGGGCAATAGGCGTATATACAAGCCGGGGGAAAAAAACCTCCTAAAGAAGAAAAAAAGTGCCCCGGCGGTCCTAGAGTGTTCACACACATCACTACCTAAATATATCAGCATTCATCTAGGGCATCATCAACACCTCTCCGATAGAGCCTTCGAACGCACTATCACAACACTTGTGCAGGATATTTCGTCTTTTTGTGTCAAAGGTATATACCAATTTCGGTTCGCCAGTATAAGGGTCTCAAAGTTTGCTACAGGTTTAGGAAAATTCGTCTGGGCAATTCTGTTCAACTTTTTGAGATACAGTCAATTTTCTACATCAAGGTATTTTAGTCACAACCATGGCTGAAAGCAATGATGTATTCCGTATGTTGGCTATTGAGGATAAGTTGGATGGTACCAACTACTTGTTATGGGCTTATATGATGCAACATGTATTGGTTGCAAAAGGACTATGGAACATTGTGCAGGGTGTTGAGAAACATCCTATCACACCTGCAACTATTACAATTGCAAGTACTAAAGCTTATGCAAAAGGTGTCGAAGATGATGATATTCTGTATATTCCTATTCGTGTTGTAGTTTTTGCTGCACTTATTGCAGAGCAAATTCATTGGGATGGCAGAGAATGTACTAAGGAGACATCTATTAGCTCCAAAGACATGTATGATACTTTGTTGCCTCTTTTTATAGGTGGACATTCTAGTGATGGTCCTAATAAGGCAACTCTCATCCTTTACAAGTTTCATGTGATGATGCAGATCATTCCATTTCTTATGTAGATTTACATGATGCATTTGGTGATGAGAGAGCTAATATTGAGCAGGCAAAAACTATGCCAAAATGGATGGTGTAGACTTTGCGTGACAAAAAGTTAGATGCAACTCTGTCATATTGTACTCGGTCAGGCTCTCATAGTGCCTCTTTTGCATTAGATTGCTATGTTATGGCTGCCTCTAGTCTCTGTGATGAGACTGAACCTGTTTTGTTTGATGAAGCAAAAAGTTCTGAACACTGGATGGCTACAATGCAATCTGAATATGATGCTATAAGGAAGAATGGCACTTGGTCTTTATGTGACTTGCCTCCTAACAAAAAGGCCATTGGCACAAAGTGGGTGTACAAGCTGAAGCATAAACCTGATGGAATAGTTGACAGGTATAAGGCTAGGCTTGTTGCAAAGGGTTATGTGCTGGAAAGAGGCATTGATTTTGATGAGACCTTTGCACCTACTTGCAGAATGACTATTGTTTGTAGCATCTGTGCACTTGGAACTCATCATTGTTGGAATGCACATCACTTGGATATCAAAACAACATTTCTGAATGGTGACTTGCATGAAGAAGTGTATGTTTTTCAGCCCCATGGCTTTGTGCAAAAAGGGCATGAGAACCAGGTGTGCAAGTTAAAGAAGGCATTATATGGTTTAAGGCAAGCACCATGTGCTTGATATGAAAAGATACATGCCTATCTAATTGAACATGGTTTCGAGAACAATCCAACTTAAAGCACCTTATATGTTAAGTGTGCTAATGATGTACTTCTCATCATTGTGGTTTATGTTGATGACATGCTGCTCACTGGTTCTCATGAGAGGCATTTTGCTAATTTTAAGGTTGATTTGCATGCCTCATTTGAGATGTCTAATTTGGGGCATTTGCATCACTATTTGGGCATTCAGTTTATGCATGTTGATGGTGGAATGGCTTTGTGTCAAATGAAATATATTGACACATTATTGCAACATTTTGGCCTTGAAGACTGTAAACCTATTGCCACTCCTATGGAAACAGGTTTATGATTGAGTCTTCATGATGTTGGACATGCATTTGATGTTGTTCTCTATCAGCAGGTTGTTGGACGCTTGATTTACTTATGCATTACTTGGCCAAATATTCAGTTTGTTGTCTCTTAGATGAGCAGGTTTATGTATTGTCCAGGTGTCAAGCATTGGCAGGAGGTTAAGCGCATCTTTTGTTACTTGAGTGGTACCCGACTACTTGGGTTGTTTTATCCCAAAGGGAGATCACTACCGCCAGATTTGCATGCTTTTTTTGACTTTGATTGGGCTGGTTGCTACGACACTCGTGTGTCCACCAGTGGTTTTTGCTTCATGCTTGGTAGCTCATGCATATCCTGGCTGAGTAAGAAGCAGCCTATTGTGGTCACTTCTAGTTGTGAGGCTGAGTATAGGGTAGCTTTCACAGTGACTGTTGAGTGTGTGTGGTTCAGACGCCTTATGGCTGATTTGGGTGTTGGTCAGTCTTTTGCCACCACCATGTTCACTGATAGTCAGAGTGCATTGGCAGTTGCGAGGAACCCTGTTTTCCATGCTCGCACTAAGCACATTGAGGTGCATTATCACTATGTAAGGCAGAGGTTCTCTACTAGAGAGATCAGCTTAGCATATGTGCCCAGGGAGGAGAACATTGAAGACCTTTTCACAAAAGCTCTGCGTCCGGAGAAGTTTGAAGCTTTTCGCAAAGCTTTGGGCTTACTTCCTTTTGTGGAGTGATTTCCACATAGCTCGGCACTTCCTTATACATGAGTGCCAACTCCTTGTTCACCGCATCACTCCGAGGGGGGATTTGTTGATGTATTTAGGTAGTGATGTGTGTGAACACTCTAGGACTACTGGGGCACTTTTTTCCCTCTTTAGGAGGTTTTTTCCCCCTCTTGCATGAATCTATACGCAGAGAATAGAGCGCATTGAGCATTGGTGCAATAGCTTTTCTATAGTGGTGTTTTCTATAGAGAATGCAATGCACATGTAGAAGGTTTTTCTCGAGAGCCCATTTATGGAGGGAATCAGGATTTAAAAAATATCTAGCTCTATTTGTAAGACAATAGTTACGCAATATAACACAGGAGCAATAGCAGAGAAGATAACAGATATAGGAGAATCTCAACAATTTTCTACTAGCAGCAAGTACAAAGATGATGGCGTTGTCCACCCGTGCGCTCTCAAGGTAGAGCTTAAATGGTGATCTAGACAACTCTAGATAGGGAGATACAAGGTAGAGGTATGCTGGCTCAACTCGGTGTCTTAGGTAGTGCAGAAGTCATGTATATATAGGATCATGGGTGGCCTGCCATGGACGGCAATACATGGGCGGCAGAGCATGGGCGGCCACCGCCCGCGTAATTGCCATACACGGCTTAGACTGGTTGAACCGACCTAACAAATATAAATGTTTTCTGACTCCGACAGGGAATATTCCATGGAATATTCCCTTTACCGTCGCGCCGGGGGCGCTGCCCCCAGACCCCCACCAGGGGGCCCGCTGGCCCCTTGGGACCCCCCAGCCAGGGGGCCCGCTGGCCCCCTTGGACCCCCCAGCCGGGGCTGCTCACCGCTGCCCCGGACCCCACAATTGGGGACCCTGGTAACTCCCTTTCCTTATAATATCTTACATGGTCCAATATGACCTTCATCCAACATTCAAGTTGGGATTCCCATCAATTGGGTAATGCACGCTTGGCTTCTCCTCATAAAGGGGGCCTTACAAAATGTGCATACAATCATGAGGGGTAGACATTGATCATATACTAACACCCCCCCTCAATGTTTACCGATGATAAGTCAAGTAGGTCTCGGTCCTATGCCCATCTGTTGAAGATGCTTGTTGAGTTGCTCTCTTCCAAGTGCTTTAGTGAATATGTCAGCACAATTTGCCTCTGTTGGGCAATATTCTAGCTCCAAAATTTCATCTTCAATTAGCTCACGAATGTAATGGTACTGTACTTCTATGTGCTTGGTGCGAGCATGAAATACTGGGTTCTTTGCAATAGCCATACAACTTTGATTATCACACTTGAGTACAGTTGGCATATTTGATGGAAAGCCTAGATCTGCAAGAATTCTCCTTAACCAGACTGCCTCACAAGAAGCAAAACAAGCTGCTTTGTACTCTGCTTCAGTGGAGGAGAGTGCGAGAGTTGGTTGCTTCCTACTTACCCAAGAAAATATTCCTGAACCAAGTGAGAAACAATATCCAGAAACTGATTTTCTAGAATCACAATCTCCAGCCCAATCTGAATCACAATATCCTTGGAGTGTATCACCTGTGGTATACAAAATACCAAAATCCAAGGTTCCTACAATGTACCTTAGAATTCGCATTCCAGCATTCCAGTGACTCTCCTTAGGTTTGTTGGAAAACCTGCTTAACACTCCAACAGCATAGCAAATGTCTGGTCTAGTGTTGCACAGAAAAATAAGACTTCCAACGAGCTTCCTATACTTCTTAGCATCTACATCAGGCATGTTATCATCCATAGATAGCTTATGATTTACCTCCATAGGTGTGCTAGTTGGTTTGCAGTCCATCATTCCAAATGCCTTGAGAATTTCTTTGGAATATTTTTGTTGTGAGATGAAAATGCCATCCTTCCTTTGCCATACTTCAATTCCCAGACAAAAATGGAGTAGACCTAAGTCTGTCATTTCAAACTCAGTTCCCAAGCTGATTCGAGTTTGATTGATGAGTTCTTGATGATCTCCTGTAATGATCAAATCATCTACATATACAATGACAACAACTAGCTTGCTATCCCTTTTCGTTACATACAAGTTAGCATCAGAAGTACTTCTTTCAAAACCCATATTTTTGAAAAAATGATCTATTCGTTGGTACCAAGCCCGTGGAGCTTGCTTAAGTCCATACAAAGCTTTCTTCAACCTGCAAACTTTATTTTCTGAATTGGGCACCTCAAAACCTGGTGGTTGAGATACATATACCTCCTCCTTGAGGTGACCATTCAAAAATGCAGATTTGACATCCATCTGGAAAATAGGCCAAGACTTTTGTGCAGCTACTGCAAGTACCGTCCGAATAGTTGTCATGCGTGCTGTTGGTGCAAAAGTTTCTTGAACATCAAATCCTTCAATCTGTGAAAAACCTTGTGCAACTAATCGTGCCTTATACTTTTCTAATGTTCCATCAGCTTTATACTTAGCTTTCCAAATCCATTTAGTACCTATTACCTTCTTCTTTGGCGGCAAGTCGACTAGATCCCATGTATCATTTTTGAGTATACTATCATACTCAGACTGCATTGCCGCTCTCCAATCTGGATCATCAATGGCTTCTTCAATGGTGGTAGGTTCCTTTATCGAACCCATGATATCTGCCATTAGAGCCATGTTAACAATGTGTTCTGAGGCTCTTCTTTGCTCCTCTATTCTCTTTGATCTTCGTAATCCATCCGATGATGATTCTGGTACATCTACATGTGGATTGTGATCATCAAAGAGCTGTTGTGCCCACTTTGGTAGTGGCTTACGCTGTGCAGCTACAACTGGTTGGCTTTTTATTGAGGAAATTTCTCCATCAGATGTTTCCTCCTCCTCAACGTTAACCTGTCTTTTGATAGGCACAAGGTGAGATATTTCTCCGTTTGATGAGATAGTAGATTTACCTTTATCTTCTACTAAGTGTGGTCGTTCATCAAACACCACATCTCGGCTGACAAAAATCTTCCTTGCCTCAGGATCCCATAACCTGTATGCTTTAGACTCTTCACTATATCCTAGGAAGACACACTTTTTGCTTTTTGAATCCAACTTTGATCTTGTTGAATCAGGAATATGTGCATAACAGAAACAACCAAAAATTCTGAAATGCAAAACTGAAGGCTTTTTACCAGAATATGCTTCTTGAGGAGTCATCCCCTTCAGTGCTTTTGTGTAGCTTCGATTGAGGATGTACACTGCTGTATTGACTGCTTCTGCCCAGAATGAATCAGGCATGTCTTGAGCCTTCAACATACAGCGAGCCATTTCAACTACTGTCCTGTTCCTGCGCTCAACAACGCCATTTTGTTGAGGTGTATGAGCTGTGGTAAGTTGCCTTTTCACACCATGATCCTTACAGTAATTGTTGAATTCTGTTGACAAGAATTCACCTCCTCTATCTGTTCTAAATTTCTTCAGTTTTCTTCCTGATTCATTTTCTACATACTTATGCCACGTTTTAAATTTTTCAAAAGCATCAGCCTTCTCTCGAATGAAATAAACCCACATCTTTCTACTATAATCGTCGACTAACAGCAAAAAGTAGAAAGATCCTCCTAAAGCAGGTGTAGACATTTTACCGCAGAGATCAGCATGTACCAACTCTAGAGGAGCTTGAGATCGATTGCTGGTCTCTCTTGGAAATGCCTTTCGTTGTTGCTTGCCCATCATACAAGCTTCACAAGGTTCCTGCAAATCTGAAAATGCAGGCAAATGAGCAACCATCCCTGTTCCTTGCATCTCCTTCAAAACTGCAAATCCGAGATGCCCAAATCTTTGGTGCCATAACCTGCTTACATCTTTATCTTCTGTAGCAGTTAAAGCACTTAACTCATACAAGTTATCCCGTCGTATCCCTTTACCTACAACATTACCTGATGAATCCATGATTTCTGCACCACTCTTATTGAAGTGAACTTCAAGTCCACGATCTGTTATTGCAGAAACTGACAACAAATTTCTTTTGAGTGTAGGTACGTAGAGAACATCGGATAACTTTTTCTCAACACCTGGAGAAGTGATAAAAGAGATGGTTCCAGTTCCTTCGGCTGGACACTTGGAGTCATTTCCCACCACTACATTGATGGATTCCCGCAGAGGCACTAGGGAACTATACCAATCCTTTTTACTGGTCATATGGCGAGAAGCTCCACTATCTAAAATCCATGGATCATCAACACGAGCTTGAGCAGATGAACATACCTCTTCAATAGCTACCCAAAGTTCCAGCTCTGTGTTGTTTGCAGACTCTTTGTTCTTCCATGATGATTTTACAGTCCCATTCCGTTCATCAGCTTGCTTCTTTCTGCAATCCTTGATGGCATGGCCTTTCTTTTCACAATAGAAGCAACTTCCTGTGAACTTTTTCTTCTTTGGCTTCTTCTTTGATCCCTCAGAAGAGCCTTTACCTTTTGCATTTGCTGAGAATGCAGCATCAGTTGTACTTTGCCGATTCTTCAGCCGCATCTCTTCTTCTAAAAGCATCGCACAAAACTCTTCAAATGTAAGAGGAGTTGGCCTTACCTGAGTGTTAAGGGCTGTTACTAATCCATCATACTTTGCTGGAAGAACACGTACAGATCTTCGAGCCAGCTCTTCTGGTGTTATAACAACACCAACTGCAGCCAATTGATCTTGAAGATGCTTTATCCGTTTGATAAAATCTTCAGCCTTTTCAGAATCAGAATGCTTTTCATTTGCCAACTGATTTTCTAAATTCTGTATCCTAGTGTGGTTCTTGGTCTCATATTGTCGAGCCAATATGCCCCAAGCCTCATGTGCTTTAGTAGTATGTTGAACTAAAGTAAGCACAGAATCACTTACACTAGTGACAATCGCACATAATGCATCAGCATTCCGCCTCTTCCAAGCTCGTAGAAGATCTGGATCTGGCTGAATCATCAATCTTGAATTTGCTGGATCTTCAACTGGTATAGGCTCTGGATCCAATCCCATTGGTCCCATGACAGTGTCAAGTAATTCATAGGAGTCCAAAATTGCAGAAATTTTGAACTTCCAGAGTGTATAGTTGGTTCCATCCAGCTTCCCTTCAGTGAATGCAGGTGGACGAATTCGAATAGGTGCAGCATTAACATTAGCAGAAGCACCAAGACTAATGTTCGACGATGAAGCCATCATGTAATCACTCGAATAATCTACTGATATTCTAGTCTGCTAGTAGGCTAAAATAATGATACTTCTCAAGCTATTCGAACCTTACAGCTCTGATACCATGTAAGACAATAGTTACGCAATATAACACAGGAGCAATAGCAGAGAAGATAACAGATATAGGAGAATCTCAACAATTTTCTACTAGCAGCAAGTACAAAGATGATGGCGTTGTCCACCCGTGCGCTCTCAAGGTAGAGCTTAAATGGTGATCTAGACAACTCTAGATAGGGAGATACAAGGTAGAGGTATGCTGGCTCAACTCGGTGTCTTAGGTAGTGCAGAAGTCATGTATATATAGGATCATGGGTGGCCTGCCATGGACGGCAATACATGGGCGGCAGAGCATGGGCGGCCACCGCCCGCGTAATTGCCATACACGGCTTAGACTGGTTGAACCGACCTAACAAATATAAATGTTTTCTGACTCCGACAGGGAATATTCCATGGAATATTCCCTTTACCGTCGCGCCGGGGGCGCTGCCCCCGGACCCCCACCAGGGGGCCCGCTGGCCCCCTGGGACCCCCCAGCCAGGGGGCCCGCTGGCCCCCTTGGACCCCCCAGCCGGGGCTGCTCACCGCTGCCCCGGACCCCACAATTGGGGACCCTGGTAACTCCCTTTCCTTATAATATCTTACATGGTCCAATATGACCTTCATCCAACATTCAAGTTGGGATTCCCATCAATTGGGTAATGCACGCTTGGCTTCTCCTCATAAAGGGGGCCTTACAAAATGTGCATACAATCATGAGGGGTAGACATTGATCATATACTAACACTATTGCCAAGTCTCCCCAATTGGTTATTTAAGCATCTACTTTTAAACTCAATCAATACCCTTGAATAATAGTTTTCACATTTTGCACACTGCTCGTCGGCGATGGCCAAGAGTCATGACTCACGACTATATTTAAATATTTGTAAGCTATAACCTACAAGTGACGGGCAAATGTGTGAATTGTCCGTTAATTTTACAGGAGGTTTAACTTTTAACATGTAAAATTGATGGGTCATTTGAAATTCGAGACGTCATTGTTGAAGGTTAAAAGAATAGTCTAGCTGTTAAAAACGGGCCAAGACACTCAAAATGGGAAATATGGCCATCAAAATTCAACTATGCTTGAGAGCATTCTATGTGGCATATGCTAATTAGTTTACAAGAAGTGAATGATGTTCCGGATCCAATTTACAAGAAGCAAACGATGTGTCCATGTCCCTTAGGGCAATTGGTTGAGCTTTGGCCTCTTGAGGTAGAGGTCTAGGGTTCAAGCTCTGGGTTGGACATGTGTGGCTTTGGCCAGTTAAACCAGTTGTATTGTTGTAACCTTGTCTAACCCCTGCTTTGTGGGATATGGGGGGTCTCACAGATACTATGTCCATTCACATGTAAAGCTCGAGGGAGTAGACTTTGGCTAAACCTCCATGAAAAAAAGAAGTGAATGATGTTCCGGATCCATGTAGAATGATTCAAGCTCTCCCCTCGGATGATCTGTATTATAATTTTTTTGGCTTTAACATTGGTCCAGATATCTCAATGAAGAATTTTCCATAGAAAAAGAACTTTTTTGTACTCTAGTAATGTGTGCCAAAGCTCTTTAAACTTGAATTCCCATCTAATCCAACACCAATCAATGCACCATTTTTTATCGAGATTACCTCCCATTCAAGCAAGAAATGATTTTATGTGATCCATATTATAATGTGGAACCTGGAAAGGTTGAGAAATTGCCTCAATTGGACCAAAACTTGACTGTCCACTTTTAAAAAGAGGAAGCAAAGTGTCATACACATCTTTATGACTAACTGATGTCTCCTTGGTACATGAAAGTAATGGTTGAATTGCATCTTCCACAAAAAAAAACATCACAACTAACCAAAATGCATTTAATATGTGGATGATATAGACAAGAGAGTTTGCTTTACATTTCACCACTTTATCATCCAATTTCCTATGTTGTTATTTAGGATATGCCAGACAACCAAAGACATGTAGATGTTCAATAGATGGCTTGCAACCATGTAAAGCCTCATATAGAATGATCAATTGCAATGCTTTGGTGGGACACTTATTAAATACACATGTTGCACACATAACAACCTCAAACCAGAAGGTAAGTGGTAAAGACTGACTTTTGACCATGCACCTCACCATCTCCATGAGAGACCTATCCTTTCTTTCAGCAACTCCATTTTGTTGAGATGTATGTGGCACTATACAATGATTTTTTATCCCATGCTCAACCAAAAATGCATTAAAATCAGACGACATGTATTCCCCCCTCGATCAGAACGAGGGGTGTCCAATATACATCTTAATAGATTTTCAACCATAATTAGGAACTATTTGAAGTGCATAAACACTTCGAACTTTTCTTTCAATAGAAACATCTATGCATGCTTAGAGAAATCATCAATAGAATTCATGAAGTATAGGTAGTTCCCAAGTGAAGGTGTCTACATCGGACCATAGATGTCACTATGAACAAGCTACAATTTATGACCATCTCAAGGTAAAATATCCTTTGGGAGGGAGGAATACTTCATTTTTCCCTAAACACAACCTTCACAAACATCTTCACGTGTCCATAAGTGAAGCAAACTAGCAGGATTCAGATAACCAAAGTGTGCATGCCAAAGTGCATCTGAGATAGCCTGAGAAGCTTGAATTGCACATGTTGAATTATTCACAGATTTCACAGAATCTATGAGCAATCCATGAAATAAAATTTTGAAGCAATACTAACATCACCATTTGAGATATCATGAAGTATACATCTATCATCAACAAATTTGACAACCAATCCAATCTTGGCTAATGTTGAAATTGACAATATGTTTCTCTTGATCCTTGTTACATATAAAGCGTTTGACAATGTGAAAGAACTACCATCAATAGTAGTCAGAATGATCTTACCAACTTCCATTACAAGATAAGAGGAGTTTTTAGTGCATGTGATTGTATTCCTTGTAGGGGTAGACTCAAGTGAATTGAAAAAATTGCATTGTGGGATAATATGTTTGGTTGCCCCACTATCAAAGTACCAAAAATTTGATTCTACTACACACATACATTGCTCATGAGGACAAGATTAGCAAATTCTATTTTAGGTGTAGAGGCCTCTACAACAACCATTCTAGCCTCTTTCTTCTTTGCCTCTTTTGCCCTCATTTTAGGGTCTTCATTCTTTGACTGTGTAGCATTAACAAATTTCTACTTACTAGTAGATGGGCTCCATTTACATTTTCCCTTCTAAGTAGCTAAGAAAGCTTGATTTGCAACATGCATAATTGACTTGTTTGACCTAGATTGCTCTTCTTGCAACAAAACAGAGACTAAATCCTCGAAAGTTAAGACATTTGGATTGCCGTTCGTCATCAATTGAAGAGTAGAAGAAAAACTCTTGTATGAATCTGGATGACCATTAAGCACAGTATGCACAAATGAACTATCTTGCAAGACTTCATCAGTAGAAATCAACTACTCCTTCAAATCCTTGATCTTTTTCAAAAAGTTATCCATAGAATCTTCTTCATTCATATGCTCACTCTCCAACTATTTTTGGATGTATGCAACATGAGCCTCATTTCTTGCATGGTATAAATTTTTAAGTGTATCCAAGCATCCTTTGTTGTTTTGTGGGAGCAAATGTGAGGGATAATGGCATGTATGATAGACAATGCTATCAATGCATGTTCTTGAGCATCTCTACCATCCCAATGAAGTTTCCCTATAGTAGGTGGAGTAGGTATGATAGCATGAATAGGAATTTGAAGATCATCATATTCAATCCCATCTACATCACCTTCAATAATTGTATTTGTAGTATGCCCACAATGGTTAATTATTACCATCCAAATTATCCTCAATAGCCAACATACGAAATACAACATTTCTTTTAGTCATGGCCAATAACTAAATACCTTGTTGATTGTATCTCAAAAAATTGAATAAAGACACCCTTTTGAGCTCGACTAAACCTGTAGCAGACTTTGAGGTGCTTACAATGGAAAACTAAAATCGATATATATCTTTGACACAAAATGTTGACATTGTCTGCATAGCCATTGCTTTGTACTCCTAATCACCCCAAGTATACTCACCAATTTTTGTGCGATTTTGAGATTGTGATCGGAGGGGTGTCGACGATGCCCTAGATGAAGCGATGACATGCTCTAATACCAATTTTTGGAGTTCAAAGTTTGTAAAGCACATGAACAACACAAGGAAGAAGAAGAAGTTTGGAGCACAACACAATACAAAATGTATTACCTGGTGAATGTTCAAAGATAAGTGACCCTAGGGTTATAGGTGTATATACAAGCCAAAGAAAAAACCCTCCTAAAGAGGGTAAAGTTTCATGGATGTCCTAAGTGTGTTCAAAAAAATTAGTACAAAAGATGTATCAACAATACTCAACAAATTTAAGGTCAAAATTTTATATGACATGCCTTATCTTGCTCACCTTTGGAAATATATATTATATTTCAGATACTGCCACCATATTTCAAAATTTGGGATTCAAACTATATACTTGATTTTTGAGCTCCTCCATATAATTGTCTTTTGTATGAGTGGTTGTTAACATGATACGTTTAAGAAGGTTGGATGTCTGTCATTCTAAATGCCACATCATCGTAGATCAAGAGCACACCCAATAAGAAGAATGTTGTATTCATAGACCAACCAATTGGTAAGTATGAAGACCTACACATGACAAGATAGAAGCACATGCACTTACAACAAGAGTAAGAAAAGCATGCATATTTGTGCACACATACACACGCACACACACACACACTAGTAGGCAAGAGATAGAATGCTCCAAGAAACTCACTATATTATAGAAACCTAGATACAATGCTCAAAATATTTGTCACCTTTAACTGATTCACCCCAACAAATGAGAGCTTCCACTTATATAGAGTTTTTAAGAGCTTTGTTCCCATTGTAGTGTCCAACCTAAAATATAGTGTTTGTAGGTCATTTGGAGATTGAAATGATGTGGTTAATTTAATATTGCCCATTAATCTTGATTACTATTCCACTTTTACATTGTGGGTCTGGCTGCTACTAAAGATTGGAATTTATGTCAAAAATAGGCATTTTTTACATGTTTTTTTGGTAAAAATTGAGAAAAAACATATTATGAAGAGGGGTTTGAGATGAGAAAAATTAATAGACCTCTCCCTCCTTCACTTTGATGGTTATGATCCCCTTTTATCACTTTCCTCTTCCTTTGGCTAAGCTTTGACTGCTTTGATTAGCAGTGACTTTTGAGCTTCCTCCAACACTCCCCCCTCCATGTTTTTTGTCCATGACATATATCTTTGTGGCATCCGAGAAGAGTGTGGATGTTGATGCAAAGATGTCAAGTGTTGAATATTGGAATCATACTATAATAGTTGGCACATGCAAAATCTTTGAAGTGTACATTGGAGCTTTTTGGATATTATTTTTGGTTTTTTTTATAGATGTACCCTCAAAAAGAAAAACAAACGGTGTTCTAAAGAAAATAAAAGGATGGGGAATGAGGGTTTGCATGAGTGATGTAACCCTTTGAAACCAAAATAAAATATGGATGGAAAATGAAGATAAGTTGGATGAAGATTGAAGGGTTGTGTGTGTTGTGGTAAATAAATAATAATAATGTTACTTCCATGACTTAAAAGTAAAAGAAAAAATCATTAGAGATGGATTGTGGAAGTAATCATAAGGGCTACTTAATGGAGTGCATGGGTATTGGGCAGTTGTGTCTGATGCATGGCCTTGTAGGGTGGCCTTTTGAATGCAACTTTAGATGCATTCATTCTTAAAAGATGCAGGTTTGAGATATGCTCAAGGGTTATCCAACAAAAAGGATGCCTAATCCATGGGAATCAGAACTTTTTTTTCTTTTCTTTTAACTACTCTAGTAAGGCATACAATCCATTACATGGAAGGTGGAGACCATAAGAGCTGATTGATTATTTAGTAATCATTGATCATCATGATGGGATGTATAAGTAGGTCCACTACACTCCTTGATATGGGTTCTTGCAACCATCACAACGTTTTGTGAGGGAAAGAGACCAACCTTAAGCACAATGGCCTTTATCAAGTGGAACATGTTCTCCACATCCTTGAGATCCATAGTAAAAAGATACCACCAAAATAAGGGTTCAGGTTATTGATCATTGTTTATCATTTCTTCTTGTTCATCTCTTCTTAATTATATCTTCTAGACTATTGAACTCCCATGTATGTCTTCAATAACATGCAATTGATAGAGAGCTTCAATAACCAGTTGTGTGAAGACATGCCAATGAGGTTGGATTGATGTAATCAACAAGGTCTACATGTATGCTTTCCTCACATACAAGGGTTCACTCTTGGGCATAGGTTTAAACAATTGTGTGTCATGCAAGGCCTTGTAATGTTTCCCTATATCTTACACATACTTGAAGCACAATTGATCTGAATCTATTAAGACATAGGGTTGTGCGTTTAGGCACATGATTATCATATGAAGAGGTGGCTTGATCAACCAACGCTTAAAGCACTAGGTTGCGAGTGTTAGTTTTGATTATATAAAAGAATTAACTGGTTGCCTTATTTCCTATATCATCACATTCAAAGCACTTGGTTTCCAGTGTTAGTTTTGATTATATAAAAGAATTAACATATATGTACATATATACAAGGGTGTTTGATCTTTCTAAACATATGCATATGTTTCAAGAGTTTGAGGTGCACATTTATCATGATGTTCTAAAAAACAATGCTTTTAGTTCTTGTGTATGCTTCTTAAGCTATCGTTGAATGGGTGACTAAGAGGTCTATATAAAGAATGAAACACCTCCTTGAGATCCACCTAGTATTCCTTGTGGTCTTTTTTGGATTTGAAGATATGCAAAAACACATGAACATCACAAGGAAGAAGAAGAAGTTTGGAGCATTACACAATATTGAATGTATTACCGAGTGAATGTACAAAGACAAGTGAGGCATTAGGGTTATAAGTGTATCTACAAACCAAGGGAAAAAAACCTCCTAAAGAGGAAAAAAGTGCCCCGAGGGTCCTAAGTGTGTTCACACACATCACTACCAAAATATATAAACAAATCTCTCAAGCATTTTTGGGGTGATTCTTGGAGCCATTTTGGAGGTCTTTCGTGCATTGTTCTCTTTATAGAGGTTCAATAACATAAAGAAAAGTGCTCTTTGTACTTCTATGACAACAAATATTCACCCTTGGGGCTGTGTTTTCAACCACACTAGTAAACCTAAAGGTTTCTTGAAAGGTTTTAGTTGTGGTGGGAGCAGCCACCGCAAGTCTATGCAGGTTTTTTTGAGCTAAAAGAATAGAGTTGATAAACACTTTGCGGGTGTTGTTGGCTAGTATTTAAGCGATGAATTCAACACACTTAGGATCGTGAGGGCACAATTGTCCCCCTTTAGGAGGTTTTTTCCCATGGCTTGTATATATGCCTATAACCCCAATGGGTCAATTATCTTTGTACATGCACTTGATAATACATTTAGTGTTGTGCTCCAAGCTTCTTCTTCTTCCTTGTGTTGTTCATGTGCTTCCATAGACCTAAAACTCCAACAATTGGTATTAGAGTAGGTCACCGCTTCATCTAGGGAATCATCAACATCCCTTTGGTCATAGTCTCAAGATCACAAAAAAATAGGTGAGCATACTCAAGGCAATTAGGAGTTCAAAACTACTACGCTCTGTTGTGTCAAAATCACAATCTGAGCTCGTTTTAGTCTTGGATCACACTATCACAATGCCTATGCAAGAAATTTTATATTTTTGTGCCAAGCATATATACAAGTTTTGGTTCACCAATATAAGCCTCTTGAAGTCTGCTATAGGTTTGGCAAAACTCAACAGGGTTCTTTTGTTCAACATTTTGAATTACAATCATTTTTCTGCATTCAGGTATTTTAGTTAGTGGCCATGGCTGAAAGCAATGATGTATTCCATATGTTGGTTGTTGAGGATAAGTTGGGTGGTATCAATTACCCATTATGGGCATATATGATGCATCATGTATTGGTCACAAAAGGACTCTAGAATATTTTGTAGGGTATTGAAAGATGACCTACTACACCTGCAAATGAAGGTGATGTAGATGGCATTGAAGATGATGATCTTTAGGTTCTTGTTCGTGTTGCAATTCTTGCTGCATCTACTGCATAACAACTTCATTGGAATGGTAGAGATGCTCATATGCATGCATTGATAGCTTTTTCTATCAAACCTGCCATGATCCCTCACATTTGCTCTTGCAAAACAACAAAGGATGCTTGTGATACACTTACTACTTTGTACCAAGCAAGAAATAAGGTTTGTGTTGCTTACCTTCGGAAATAGTTGAAGAGTGAGCACATGAATGAAGGAGAGTCTATGGAAATTTTTTTGACAAAGATCAAAGATTTGAAGGGACAATTGATTTTTGCTGATGGTCTTACCAGATAGCTCACTTGTGAGACTATTCTCAATGGTCTTTTGGATTCATATAACAGTATTGCTTCTACTCTTCGGTTGATGATGAAGGGCAATCCAAATGGATTAACATTCAAGATGTTAGTCTCTGTTTTGTTGCAGGAAGATAAGTCTAGGTAGAACAGATTGATCATGCATGTTGCAAATCAGGCTTTCTTAGCTAGTCAGAAGGGCAAGAGTAAATGAAGCTCATGTAACAGTAAGCAAAAATTTGCTGATGTTTCACAATCGAAGAAGGAAGACAAAGATGAGAAGAAAACATAAAAGAAGGATTGATTTTGCAAATATGGTAAAGGAAATGATCATGTCATGAAGAGTTGTCCAAAACTAGCTGCAAAAAAGGAAAAGAAAAAGGAGACCAGAATGGTTGTTGTAGAGGCCTCTACACCAAAATCACAGTCTCCTAATCTTGTGCATAATGAATATTGGGTGTTTACTATTGTATGTAGTTATGATCCATCTTCTCATGAGCAGTGCATATCTATAGTAGACTCAGATGTTTGGTACTTTGATAGCAGGGCAACCAAACATATTACCTTGCAACACCATTTCTTCACTTCACATGAGCCTGCCCCTAGGGAATATTGTCACATGTGCCAACAAATCCTCTCATCCTGTGATGGGAGTTCATAAGATCATTCTGGGTACTGCTGATGGTAGTTCTTTTACATTGTCAGATGCTTTATTTGGGCGAGGGATCAAGAAAAATATGTTATCAGTTTCAGCATTAGCCAAGATCCGCTTGTTTGGGAAATTTGTTGATGATAAATGTAAAATTCACGATCTGTCAACTGGTGATGTCATTATTGCTTTTGGCATTTTCTATCATGGGTTGTATAAGCTCATAGATTATGGAAAATTTGTGAATGATTCAACATGTGCAGTTGAAGATTCTCAAGCTATGTTAGATGCAAATCTTTGGCATGCACACTTTGGTCATCTGAATTTTGCTAGTTTGCTATGCCTATAGAAATTTGAAATGGTGTCCTCTCTGCCCAAACTTGAGATACCTTGTAAACATGTTTGTGAAGGTTGTATATTGGAAATATGAAGTGTTCCTCCTTCCCAAAAGATGGTTCTTTTTGAGCTACTTTAGAAATTGCATGAATTAATTTGAGGAAAAATATGCCTCTTGACTGCCATATCAATAATGAGAGTGATTGTACATGTGTAGGTTCCATCTAGATTGCTCTTCTATAAGTTGTATATGCATTTGTCTCCCTTTGTCTCTGGATGAAGATATAATCTCTCCTCTTCTTCCTCTTCATTTTGCACAACAAAAATTAGGGTAGTAGCCTACTTGGATGAAGAAGCAATATCTTCCTCTACTTCTCTTGGTATGGGTTACTTGCCATTGATAATATCACACAAGTCTTTGGAAACTAGAAATTTCACCATCATAAAAATCCACATTGGATAGTTAGACATTCCATCAAGCTTTTCTTCTTGTTCAAGACTATCTCTATACTCACTCATCTTGAGTACAAGGGTGTATGTCAACTATGCTCTAATAACAAATGTTGGAAGTGTGATAGGCCCAAAGAATATCACAAGTATTCAAGATCTTTGCAACACTTAGAACCTTAACACACAACACACCTTGAACAAATTAAATGAGATGAATGATAATTGAATAGAGAGAAGATAACTTTCAAAGTGTAGTTGTTGAATGCTAATTACTCACCAAAACTATTGGGCACACACTCCAAGGTGTCTGTAGGAGAAGTAGGAAGCAAAAAATCACTTTAGAATCAGCAACAAATTACCTCCAAATACTTCCAAAGCTACTCTTCACCCTAGAACATAAGTTGACGTTGAAATTGTGCAATAAGGAACTTCTTTCGTCAGCTTACAAGCTCTCCAAAGCTCACAAAAAAAGCTTGTACATGATCTTTTTTTGTGTTGATTTTCATTAAAAAATGAGATTGTTAAAAATTCTTACTAAATAAGCATAATCGATAGAAAAAATATGATTTTATGCATCTAGGGACAAAGATCTATCCAATGATGTGTTCCATGTTTAAAAATGACCATGTTTGAAATTAGGGTCAGTTTTGGAATGCTTACTAAAATTTGATGGTAAAATGTCATACATCAAAGAAAGCTCTTGGAGAGAGCTATTAGGATAGATAAAAAAATTGATTTTGTTGGCCATATTGGCCACTTTAACCATTTTGACCATTTCAAAAATTAGGGTTTTCTAGAAAATTAGGATTTTTTGTAGTATTGACATGTAAGAAAAAAAAATGATGAATAATGACTAAATGGTGGGCTAGTGGTGCAACTCTAATACCATGTAGGAGTTACCACAATATATACATGATCAAGGTTAGAGAGAAAGAGAGATATTACTACTCATGGGAAAAACACAAGAGATATGGTTGTAATGGAAAGTGGACTCAAGATGAGTGGAGGATGAACTCAAATCAAACTCATAACTCTATTATAGTCTATCTCAAACACTACAAAAGATATAGATGGTTTTGTCCACCCATGCACTCTATATATGGAGCTTAGATGGGGATCTAGATGAAGTTGAGTGAAGGGCTATAGGCCAACACAATGGGTACTAAGATGGACACTCTAATGGTCTCAAACACTACAAACTATGATCCTACATTGGGAGGGGTCCATCCTTATAAGGTCCTCTAAGCCTAAGTTGGCCTACCCATGTTCTAGCTCGTGGTATCTTTATCCATGCCAAAACTAATCTCCACCATTGATCTAAAGGTAGGATCAACACCATTTGTTTGTAGCCCTTGATCTATCCCAAATCCAATGTCTTAGAAGTAACCTTCCTAAATATCCATCTATGGTCTACTTTAGACCTCATCTGACCTCAAATTCAAGAACCTACCAATGCCCAAACACTCTCACATGACTTCTTCTTATAATGGGGGCATTACAAAATAGAGTTTCATGGAACAATGGTGGTTCTATATAAGGGTGAGGCATTAAGCATATCTAACACCCCCCCTCAATGTCCACTTGAAGGTGAACTTCCTTCTTGTCATGATGCCAAGTCCTCGATGAGGGTAGAGCATTGAGTATGTCTAACACCTCCATCAATGTCCACCCAAAGGTGAACTACCTACTTGGTCCAATGTCAAGTCTTCAAGGATGTATCTGAAGTAGATCCTTTGTAAGCATTTTTTGTGGTCTGTTTCCAAAACTTCTCAAATGTCGAATTGCAAAGCTGATATCCTGTATAATGCTCCATAAATAGAAAACATTACCAAATACCTTTGTGTAGCTCCCAATGTCTACATGCTGCTACCATGATCTTGGGATTGTTTCATCACATATGATGCCTTCTTTAGCTTACATAATACATTCTTTGAATGTGGAGCCTCAAACCCTAGTGGTTGAGACACATGTGCCTCCTCTTTGAGGTCAACATTCAAAAGTGCTGATTTGACATGTAACACAAACGTTTGCCACTTCATATGACCTACTACCATTAGTATGATGCAAATAGTGATCGTTAGAGCAAAAGAGTCTCTAGAACCAAAACCCTTCACTAGTGAAAGTCCTTGTGCTACCAATGTATCTTGGTAGCATCCCAAGATTCCTTCTATCATGTATTTCACATGCCAGACACACTTGGTGCTAAAGATCTCCCAAATTTCATTCCTCATTAGGATTTCATAATTGGCTTGCATAACTTCCTTTCATGCCGGATCTACAAGTGCTTCATCTTCAATTATCGCCTTCATTACTTCCTTCATAATCTCAACCATCATGGTTATGCTGACTATGTGAGTAGAAACCCACTTGTGCTCCTCTATTCTTCATGACCTCCTCCATCCTTTTGCCTTCTCTACAATAGTTTTTGGCATAGGATTACTTTGACCATAGAGATGCTTCGCCCATTGCAGTGACAACCAATTTGTTAGGGTGATTTTATGTTTTTAGAATATCTTCTCATAATTTGATGATGAGGCTTCCTCCTGTTCATAGGTAGGGATGATTGTTGACCTAGATGCATATTAAATTACTCCTTCAGTTGATGATTAAATGGAATCTTCTTTCTTGTCCTCCACTACATGTGGCTTCTCCAAAGAAACCACATCCTGAATCCCTTTTATCTTCTTTACCTTGTGGTCATCTAATATGAAATCCCTTTGCTTTTCACTATGACCTAATAACATGCATCTATTGATTTTTGGTTCCAACTAGTTCTTTCTTTGACCTTTGACAAGAACATAGCACACACTCTAGAAAATTCCAAAGTGTGAGATAGATGGATTTTTACCAATATAAGCTTCATGATGGCTCCTTTTGATTTGGTTAGGAAAGCCCATGGCTTCCCTCATACACATTGCTATCTCAACAATGATGTGACTCTTGCATTCCATAATGTCATCTTGATGTCATGTGTGAGGTGTCACTGATTGACACTTTAACATTGCTATCTCAACAATGATGTGACTCTTGCATTCCATAATGTGATCTTGATGTGATGTGTGAGGTGTCATTGATTGACACTTTATCCCTTAGAGGAGTTGCAAAAACCTTCCAACTCCTCTAAGTTGAGCTCACCATCACGTCCTATTCCAAGCTTCTTCACACTTTTTCATAGTTCATTTTCAACAAATTCTGGATGTTCCTTGATCTTACAAAAAGCTGCTTGAGCCTTATCATGAAGAAAGTACATCCACATCTTCTTGTTATGGTCCTCGACAATCACAAGGTAGGAAGATCCTCACAAGGCATGTATATACATCTTACACACAAGGTAGCTCATACCAACACTAGAGGAGCCTTTGACCTACTCTTGCTTTCTTGTGGGGATGTCTGCCTCTGTTGCTTGCCCATCATACAAGCTCTACAAGGTTCTTGCATTCCATCCATTGTAGGTGAGTGATGAAGAACAATACCTTGATTTTGCATCTCCTTGAATAATTTTCCTTAGTGTGATGGGTTCTTCTTGAGGCTTCATATAACTAGTTTGACCTATTTCTTTGGTCATGTGATGAGATGCATAGTTTTCTATTACCCCTAAATTCAAAATTGATTATTCTTGGGTTGAGGAGCATATCAAATTTGCTTTATAACCATTTGCTATTGTATCCTTCTTACACTCTTCATTCATGAAAATCTATAGTTTTTTGTCCCTTTGGTTGAGGAAGCACTATTCTTGAAACTTCTTCTTATTACTTCTCTTTGCACTTTTACCTTTGGTTGAGGAACCACCTTTACCTGATGCACTGGTGGAGAACGTAGAATCTCCATGGATACTTCTTACTTGGGCTTTAAGCTACAAATCCTCTTCCATTGGTATTGAGTAAAACTCCTCAAATATCAAAGCTTGAGGTCTTTCTTGAGCATTGAGAGTAGTTACCCTTCCACCATACTTTGGTGGAGAATTTTGGAGAAACCTTCAAGCTAATCCCTTGCTAGTCTTCTCTATCCTTTCATAAGCCATTCCATGTCATGGATTTTTTTTATCTCAGTAACTCATGCCTTATCCTTCTCATCTTCTACAAACCTCTCTACTACCAATTCATTTTCTAAATGATGAATACATGTTTGGTTCTCCATGTCGTCTAAATCCTTAGTATACTCCATGCCTCAATCGCCCTGGATGTATGCTAAATGAGAGGTAGAATATAATCCACTAAATTATTCACTATAGCATATAATGCATTTGCATTCCTTATCTTCTAAGCTTGTAAAAGCTTTCCATCTAGGAGAATCACCATACTCATATCCAATGGGTCAAAGGTAGGTTGTGGCTCTTGCTCACTTCCCATAACCATCTCCAAAAGATCATAGAATCAAGGATAATTGTAATCTTGAACTTCCAAAAAAAATAATTTCTACCATCTAACTTGCCTTCACTGAAGGTTGGTGGATGAACCTATACTATTTGCATGGCAAACTCCATTGCACGAACTCCACTTCCACTTCAACTTTGAGATACTAACACCTCCATAGTGTAGAAGCCTTTATTTCCCATGAACTTGAATCCTTGAAGCCTTTTCCTCTCTTGAAATCTAGCATTGAAGCCTTTAGCTCTTGAGAACTCTAGCATTGAGGCGTTTGCCTCCCACACGCTATAACATTGAAGCCTTTGCCTCCCAAGAACTCCAATGTTGAAGCCTTTACCTGTCACAAACTCTGGAGTTGAAGCATTTACCTCTCACAAGCTTGAATGTTGAAGCATTCCTTCCACAAATGCTAGAGTTGATTCCTTGGCATCTACTATCTTTGCAATCTTCTATACCTTCCGGAGATCTAATACCATGTAAGAAAAAAATAAAAGTGATGAATAATGATTGAGTGGTAGGATACTGCTGCAACTCTAGTACCATGTAGGAGTTAGCACAACATATAGAAGATTAAGGTTGTAGAGAAAGAGAGATATTGCTACTTAGGGGAAAAACACAAGAGATATGGTTGTAACAGAAAGTGGACTCAAGATGAGTAGAGGATGAACTCAAATTAGACTCATAACTCTAGTACAATGGATCTCAAACACAACAAAAGATATAGACAAGATGGATACCCTAATGCTTCCAAACACAACAAACTATGATCCTACATGGGGAGGTGTCACTCTAGCACAATGGTGAGTACTAGCATGAGGAGATCCACCTTAGGAGACATGATGGTGGGTGGTATCATGACCATGAGCAAGTGCTCACACAAGTGTGTGAGTGAGAAGTTCAAACTAACATGCACACACATACACACACGTGCATATAAGGTAAGACAAAGGGATGAACAATGGACTCCATTAATTATGTGATCTTTATACAAAATTTCATAAAAAACCCAACCTCAATAGTGAGATCTCTAGCTCCTTTTATATTTTTTGCTTAGTTTTGTCCCTATTTAAAACTTAGTGTCCG
>CM035435.1:81778960-81781460 GCA_020310875.1 Ceratopteris richardii
AAAAATCCATTGTTATATTCATTTGAGCTTTGTTGGATGGATTTGCTTGGATAATTGAAAGGAGAAACAACATCATAGCTTTCTATTTATTGTTTCGACAATAATTCAAACATGTTGATCTACTTTATCTTGTGCTAGTCATTTCCTTTGTCTTCTCTAATCATGAACATTTGTTACATCATCCCACGGTTATAGTATGTGGAGAATCAAAGCTTCATTGGGCAAGCTCAACATCAATTCAAGGTTCTATATTTTTTATACCTCTTGTACAAACAATCTTATTCTATGCATTTAATATGGTATTATTTTATTTCCCTAAGATATGGATATCTTATATGAAGGAGAAATATAAAAGAGGGATTGAAAAGTCTCAAATATTCAAGTATCTAAACCTTGCCCCATCCTTTTAAGCATGAGACATAACTCCTTTCAAGGGTCTCATAGGCCCAGCATACCTTTTTGAATTTTCAACAAAAGAGATTTTTTTATTTATGCATTTTTTTTATATTTTTCATATCCGACCTCAAATGAATCATGTCCTAAAGTCAAAATTCGATGAAAAAGATCCATGGCTCGCATCCATTAATGATTTATCATATTTTTATAATACTATTTCAAAATATCCAAGAAATATATAAAAACAAGTCACATACCACACCTTGTTGAGTCTAGAATCTTTTGGATCTTTGCACAACTACATCCATTTCATCCCAGATGTAAAAATATCTAAAATATTCACCTCAAAATATCGTCTCCAAATCTCTCTCCAAAAGCCCATAAAAGACCCTTTGATGCCCTTCAAAAGACAAAGTATTGTATGCAAGTACATGTTGCAAGTATAGTGAGCGCTCCAAGGTTCAAAAAACCTATGTCACGATCTTAAGAGAGTTATGCAAACTCATAACTTATAAGTCACCATGTTTGGATGTGGACCATTCCTACCTTAAGAGTACCTTCATGTTCTTTATATATTGGCAATAAGAGGGCAACACAGATCACATCTAACTTAAAATTATATTTGTATTGCTTCTGTATTAAGATAGTATGGACCACCACTATCTTAACAATATAATCTGTGTTTAATATAAATGATTTTGTGGTGCATAATTTAAGGAGATGGTGTCCTTGATCCTCAATTCTATTCTCTATTTATGAGTTGAGCAATGAGAAAGTTTTAAGCCATTTCCTTTACGCCCCTTTCACCGTCATAACTAACCATGGGTATGATCTACAAGGATGAGTTTGCTTGAGCAAAACACCAATTGTTTTTCAAAGAAATATCTTCCTTCCTTACCTACTCTGATAAAGTATTCACTCATGATCTAAAACGCTCATTAAAATTGTCATAACTACAATCACCACGTATTTTCTTCTTTTCTAAAGAAAGTTCAGCATGAGGCTTACTCTCTGTCAAACTTGAGAATTTGAGAAGTGACGACTTTAAGGCCAAACGAAGTGACTTGTTTTGATGAGAGAAAGACTGTCGGAAGGTCAACTGAGTCAACTTTCTTCTTGAATAATACTCTTATGAACTTCATTGATTCTGTATAGCATGACTTCTTGACGGCCTCATCAAACACTTCGTCCAAGTCATCCATCCATGTACTATGCTAACAGAAGTGACTCCACCGACAATGATCTGCATGGTTAATTGACAATACGTGGATCCATTGTCGTTGCAAAAAGTGTTCTTGTGAATAGCCCTTTGTAATGGGGGCAATCTTCGGCGTAAAGCCTACATTATCAATTATTGATGACAATTATTAGACAGTTTTGATAATAATCAACAAATCACAAATCAACAATAATTATTAGCTCGCTACTCCTGGATGAATATGGATGACTCGGAAAGCAGTCAGGCTGATCGTTCACACGGAGTTCATACTTACGGCATCAGACATGTTAATTCAAATGAGAATGGACAAGGCTGAATGCATGTAAAAGCTTCAAGAAACCTTCACTTGATTAATTGCTAAACAAGAAATGTTTGTGATAGAAACATTCACTTGATTAATTGCTAAACAAGAAATGTTTGTGAGAGGATATGAGAGGTTGCACAGGAAAGAGACGAAAACAAAGTCTATATTTAGCAAAACGTCGAAAGAGTGTTACAAATAGCCCGCAGGCACTACAAGCTCACAAGGACATTATGCTTCCTTGACCATGTCAGGTAGATGTAACGTTCAAACCCTCCAATGGTCAACCGCTTGGCTAGTTTAAAATCAGATATAATTCTAACTCACATGTAACTTGTCTATGCTTTGTGGGAGTTATGCAAGTACTATGCCCATTCACCTGACTATTTAACTGCCGAGTACTTTACAATCGTACTTTCAAAGACAATACTATTGTCATTCAGTTACAACTGTTAATTTCAAAAATGAAGCCAAAGGAGTAGGCATCTGTCAAACCTGCATTAAAAAAAAAAAGGGGAAACAAAAAAAAAAACAAAAACAGCGATTGTCATCGTCGACCGTATGTCTTCATCTGTAGGCGATGA
>CM035435.1:81786460-81801460 GCA_020310875.1 Ceratopteris richardii
AAAACACCTAAAAATATTGGATGGCTAAGATTAAAAGATTGAAAAGCTAGAGATTCAAGGGTTATAGATTCATGTGCCTATTTTGGGCTTCCAATTTACTTTGCATGTCATCGAATTGCCAATTCATTTGCGATGTCATCAGAATGCCATATAAGCTGCTCATGTATGGAAAAATCGGATTTCCGCCAAAGCAAAAGCCTATGCCTAGTTGGAGGCTGGTAGTCCCCAATTCTTCAATATAAGGATGGCTTAACTCCCACACAAACCATACTCAACATACTCTACATGCTAACATGACTTCCCTCTCACTTGAGGACCGAGGTGCTCTCTCACATACACTTGGAGTGGAGGAGTAGTAGCTCTACTCTCAGAGGTGTTGGAGTTGCTTGGATGTGTAGTAGTAGCTTCTCTACTCTTGGAGGCGTTGGGGTTGCTTAGAGTAGTGTATACATATGCACTCTTTGACAACTCACATACTCTTGTAAGAGGTTGCTCTGAAGATCTTGCCCTAGTCTCTTCATGCCTTATCCCTTACAATTCACTTGCTCCCTTTGGTATTCTTGGATTGTCAGTATTTCTTGTGTTATTTTGCAGCATATCATCATCTTGTACATGTATTACCATCAATTGGAGCATATTATTTTGACCATACTTCGTGTATTTGTCTCTTGCCTTGAAATTATCTGTGCATATTCTCTTGTGTGTGCTATTATTTCTCTATTTGGACTAATAAAATTCAAGATATGTGGCCAAAAACCATCCCTATTCTAATCTGGAAAGCACTACCTCATCTAATTTAGACAATTGGAGACCCATAGCACTAATAGGAATTCTCAACACAATTTTCAGCCAAGCGCTTGTTAGAAGGATATTGATGTATATGAGCATGTACATTCACTACGCCCAAGCAAGGTGGAACAATGCATTACAGTATGTACAATCATCAATGCAAACATAGTTCTAGTATTGAACCTCAAAGATTGGTTCATAACATAGTTACATTTGTATATAAAGTTATGAAGTTATTTATTTTTGTATTCTATATTTATATAAGATTTGGATGCTTTCTATGAGCATAATATGATATAAATTAGAAATCATAAGACAACAATTACAAAGAATGATTGATAAATGATCAAATATTAACTAACAAACAAGAGGGGGGGGGGGGATCCTACATTAATTGTTACGTCTCCACCCTTCCAGGACATTTGTTATGGATTATTTGACTAGGTGGCTAAATTTTATTTTATTGTTACTTTAATATACCTTAGACGACTTTATGGTCCAATTTTCGTATTTATTGGCCAATCCTTCAACCAAAAAAAAATGCATGATCAATATGAGATTAGGGATTCTTGCATTTCAACTCTCGATAACGAGCCAATTAGGCACATGTTTAGTGGCTACCAAGTTTTTGTTCATAGAAAGAAATTTTTCTAATTTGGAAATCACAAACTTTCCATAAGTAGGAGTTTGCAGACTTTTGCTAAATTTAGGCGAGTTTTAAATTTTCACTTTGTAAATTTAACTTTTATTGTGCTTTCCACCCTTTCATGCAAAAATATTGCCTCATAGAAATCTACATGAAATTAGGCGGCATGCCAACTTGTATTGTTCAACTAAAATATCACAATAGAAGAACAATAATTTTTAACCATAGGTCTCTTTTGGGTGTGCTATATCTTCAGTTTGAGGGAAATTTTTTACTATTTTAAATTATGATCTTGCTGATTTTCAGTTGGAGTTATTTACATTGTCTCTCTGTTTTCTACAAATGGATATGTGTCAGCTACATTCTTTTAGCTTGTTTGGTACACCAGTTATTTCTCTTCGTAAAGCTCCATCTTTTGTTACACGAAGAGCTGGTTCTTGGAAATATTATAAACCACCTACTTAGAATATTTGAACCAATTCTTTCTAATGTCTTTGCAAAGTGAACATATTCCCAAGGAGGTCAAATGCTCAAGATCTTTACTGACACACTTGTCATAAGGCTGATGCTGAAGAGATAAATAACAATATGACATTGGGCACTAGAAATCGTTTGGCATATGTACATTGCTCAAAAAATGGAAACCATATCCACCATGTTGGCAAAAGGCACAATGATTTGAGTAGTATGGAAACCTTGAAAGAGTATGTCATTTTTCCCACACCTGTCTATCTACCTGACTGTGAACATATTCACAAGCAGGTCATCTGCTCAAGATCTTTGCTGAGACATTTGCCACAAGAGTCATGCTGAAATTATCAAATAAGAATCTAAGATTGAGCCCCAAAATTGTCTGACATAGTGTATTGCTCGAAACATAGCAATCATATCCACTATGTCGGCAAAAGCATGATCATCTGAACAGTATGGCAGCCTTGAATGAGCACCTCATTTTTTCGATGTTGTCTACCTACTTGACTGTGCATGTGCACAAACATTAGTTGGCAGGAATCATACCATGGGTGGATGGGTGGGTGTGTGTGCACATGTGTGTGCATCTGCATATGCACACACATGTATTGGCACACACATGTACACAATCACATTTGAACAGAAAGAAAGAGTGCTTCCATCTTGCCATATAATAGCATTCAAAGCCACATACATTAAGATGCTTGTGGTTTCACAAGGTTTATTTGACCAATTTTGCAAGCTCCACTTTTCTGAATCTAAAATCTCAAATATACAGTTTAAATCAAAACACAAGATTACCTGAGTCTCACTTATTGACTTGCGAACCAGCTCTCTCAATACAAAATGCACCTGCATGAAATAGGAGCCTCACATTAAGCAACTACACCATTTTCAGCCCGTAATTTTTTTTATTAACAACTCCATTTTTAAGACCGCAAACTCAAAGATAAACCCTCAAGGTCTTACAGCATCCACAACATTCTCTGCAGGACCCCTGAAATATGTCAAAGCACTCTCAATTAATCTCCGGTATCCTTGCTCGGGAGCAATAAGATGAGGTTGATAACCATCAGCTTCGGACACAATTTTCCGAACATTTTGCTGGGATAAATGCCTATCGAAAGGCAATTTCTTTAAAGCAGCAGGGAATTGGTTATCAAAGACTCCATATATGCGATCTCCTCCAGGTCTCCTGCAGATAAACCAAAAAGGAAAAAATCCAGCAAGTGAGGACTTAAGATTGTCCAAAAATTGACTCTATTAATGAGGTCTTCAATGTTTATAAATGAATGAATGATGACTTCACATTTTATCCAAAATTTCTTTAGATGCAAGAACCATGACTTACTAAGTGAGAAATAAAGAAACGAAAAGAAAAGAGAGACACATCCACGTCTATTGAGAAGCAATTAACCCATGACACAAAACATGCAATTCAAGTGCAAAATGAATACATCATATGATATATTGAATACATCATTGGCTGGATCAGGATGTAAAGATGAAGTACATGCTGCAGAGTACAATCATGATGGGCGCCACGAAATCCTCGCTATAGCTTGGACAGTGTAAGAAAATGTATATGGTAGCTCTCAAGTTATCTCCAATCTCGTAGATTAATCCTTAGGATTTCAGAATCACGACGTTGGATGAAAATCTGAAGCCTGACCCCCTGGACATGGTCATCCGCATGCTCTGTGCTCTCTACGGGCCTGGGGAATCTGCTGATGTGTCATTCTGACTTTGAAATGAATGTTTGAGACTCAGGTGGCACAAATGCATCATTTGCCCAATGGTGATCCTCTAGGATGAAACCCTCTCTCACTAGATCTCAAAACATATCTCTCTCACCTCCTACAGTCACATGTGCCCAATAACTGTGACAGTGAGGAGCATGTACCAAGAATGTTACGACTCTCTCAGACCTCAGAATTGGCTGGACATTGGCCAGTAACTGGAGACTCTTGGCTCGGTACTGGTGACTCTCGTGGCATGTAGAGGCAATACATCTGTCATGAAACCCATCTCTGAGCCTTTCGAATATGCTCCTAATACTACTGCATCTTGGGTAAGAGAGGTTCCAATCGATTAATCCATCTGTCTAGTTCATATCTGCCATATCTTGTGTATAATCACCCTGTTCCATTCACCATACAGAAGTGGACATGAATCTATATCTTCCGTATCTAAGGGCACGGGGAAGATTGCCAATATCCAGACAATGTCCTCTGAGGCATACATGATACTATCATCTGACCATACCACAAGCATATCTCCAGAGCCTCAAATAGTGATCAAGAAAACTAAATGATCTATGGGATCATCTCTCTGGTGGTAAGCTCTATATCCTGGCCATACAACTCACTCGGAAGAGGGTTGATCAAAGGTCTCTACAACCATGTCCAGACATATGAAGCTAGGCCAAGTACCCAAATCACAACAGCATACATGAGTAAGTGCCCATCGTGTTGAACAGTCACCCTTTAGTCTGAGGCTCCTGGAAGATGAGCTAGTGATACTCTCTCTCTAGAAACAAAAGTGATGGGTATCTCTTCATCAATCTGTCATTCACAACCTATGCCATCCAAATACTACCTGTCCAAGCAGTAAAGGTAATCTCCAAGTATATATTTTACCCAATCGCTTCAATCTACCCTTCAGCAAGCATAAGCACACACCTAATCCTTACCTGTGCTGAAATGTGAAGGATAAGAACCTTAGTTGTGTTAAGACTTGCCACGAGTTCCTGGGGTAAACAGAACTCATCAAAAGCATTTAAATGAGACTGGATCTGCCTCTCACACTCAGGTAGCAGAACAATCTCATCAATGTATAGTACAATATATACTTGAGTGTTTGCTATCATAGCAGCACTGTCATCTGATTGATATCTCCAAGCAGAGTTGTAAGCTCATCTGATATCAATCTCATCTGATTGATATCTCCAAGCAGAGTTGTAAGCTCTCGATATACCTCTGCTCTCATCATCATACCATCCATTCTGAGGTTTTGTCCAATACCAAGGGCAGGGACAACGTGAATGTCCAGTACGGGTTGAACTTGTCATGGATAAAGTGCCTACAATGGATGTAAGTTAAGTAATCGATTTGTGGAGAGAGAAGCAGTGGCTATATGTACTGGCTGATCCTCAATGTGTGTGTGCGTGTGTGTGTGTGTGTGTGTGTGTGTGTGTGTGTGTGTGTGTGTGTGTGTGTGTGTGTGTGTGTGTGTGTGTGTGTGTGTGTGTGTGTGCGCGCGCGCGTGCGCGCACGTGCACAAGTGTGTACAACAATGCATTATTAACTTCAATAAGGCATCAATCAGATAACATAGAGAAAGCATCATAAGAGTAGATATCATTTGTTGCAATAATTGCTTGTAGAATGTCCTCCATATCTGATAACTCCTCAATAACCACATTGGAGGCTACATTTGCCTCCTCCTTCTTCTTGGATCTATCTTGTTGTCCTTTTTTGTCTTGTCGTTTGTGTTCTTTCTCCTTTCCTGTTTGCTTTGTAGTATCTACAATCCAGTTTCTTGTGACATTTTCTATCACTGATAATGTGTCACATCATCTTTGCCTTTACTTTTGCTCCTTCTCCACTGCGAACTTCCTGTTTTCTTTCTCTTTATCTACCTTTAGCCAATTTACAAAACCAAAACCACTTCCCTCCATTTGCTTTCCTCTTGATTTACTCATTGAGGATATAAACCCTAGCACAATCAAAAGCCAAATTGTTGTTATTTCAACGTGAAACTACCAATGTCTCCTACAAGTCAAGCAATGTCCTAAGAACAAAGAAAAAAAAACTTTCAACTTATCATCAAATGCAAGTAAACCTAAGTCCAACTTTGAGAGGGTACCTCTGAACAAAGATAAATGCTCTTCACACTTTTAGACTTGTCAAACTCCCTAATGTCAAGTTTGAGCATCAAGTACACCATGTTCACAGGTGTAGTGTTCTTATATGTGGCCTTCAACTTCTCTCACACCTCATAAGTTGTAGTGAGGCTCGTTAAGTCCACTAAAATCTCAACTGAAACAGCCATCTCAACATATGTGATTGTTTTCTTCTTCATATTTGTTCATGCTGCATTTATCATAGTTCTATCTTTGTTCCTTAATGGCACCTCTTTGAGGAAAATATTGGTCTTTCGGCCACAATTAATAAGAAAAGAGAGACATGGTGGAGAAAATACAATACATGAGAAAGATGAAAGAAGCAAAGCTCCAAATATATTTATTACATTCCATGTTGATGTACATGAAGTTACAAGATAGCATAGAGAATATGCAAGAATTACAAATTGTCCATGACTCCACAATCTCCAAAGCTGAAGATGATCTCCTCCAAATAGATAAGCTCCAAGCCGTTGTTGCACACATCGGACCTTTATCATGAACTAAACATGCAAGCATGCACTCGGAACTTTATCATGAAGAGCTCTCCCTAAACACACATCACAAAGAGAACCCACACATTCCTTGCTCTTCTTAACCAAATACTGCTTCGAAGGATAAAGACAAATACACAATGCAATTTAATTATAGAATATAGATTCAAACACACTCCCAAGATTATCAAGGTTGGCCACTCCTTTTCAAATCAAAATTATATACTCTCATCTACACCTATTGTACAAATGCACATACAAATACAAGGTGTTATAATTCCACCATAAGGTTCTGCATGTAGAGATAAAATGCTCCATAAGTCTCCCTCCATGACCACCAAGACGACGTGCCAACTCCCAAATATGGCTGAGAGACTAACTCAAGGAGCCACATCACTTCTCGGGTACACAAGGAAGCAATGCTCTCCAACTGTAATCGACTCTTGATTCCAGCAAGTCTAGCAAATATATAGAATCCCGACAAAAATAAATTGCCCGTTGCTGAAATAATAGCTGCAATCTGCCATGTTCTTGTTCAATACGACCCCTTTTGAAGTGTATAACTCTTCAGCATAATATTCAGCACCTTTATAGAAAATCATCACTTGCATGTCACTGCTGAACATGTGGCTGAGTTTGATTTGAGTCTATCATGAAGATTGGATCTTCTTACATGTAGCCATACTCTCTATGTACTCTAGTTTTTCTTGCTGCAATACCAATTGTCGGTTTTTCGGCCATAATCAATATAGAAACATAGAGAAAAGAAAGACATAATGGAGAAAATATAGTACATGAGAGATATGAAAGGAGCAATGTTCAGGCCAAAGTGACCCTAAGTCATTAAAAAATCATATAAACTGTTAAACCTCCCCAATTCAGGGGCCAACAAATATAAAATACGTCTAGAAAGATCTCCATGAGAGCTAGCATTTGGAAGCATCCAAATATAAAAAAGGACAGTACACAAATTACGGCCCCTTCTGAACCTGCAGCAAGAGAAGTTCAAGGGTTTCAAGTTTCACACCTCATGAACCAAGCAATACTTTTTGCTTATGATGTGGGACCTTTAGAAGGCAATCAAAGCTGTTATCAACTCAATTGATTCAAGCAAAGGCTGATCAATTATCAATGGTGTGCACTTGCAACTCGAAGATTTGTACAAGGCATCGTATCAAGCAAACACAACAAGCATGTGTTTTCAATCATTCGTGTTAGCTTGAGAAATGATTTAACACAATCGAATCACAAGCACAAGTTCTACAAAAGAAGCATGGATCAAAACCAGATACACTTTTTTGGTGCCAAATCAAAACAATCAAAATTACCACTTATGTTGTGTTGTATCAATTGTACATGAAGAAAGGATTCAATGTCAAAACACCCATACAAATTTAAAAGCAATAAATACTCAACTTGCATCTAGTAAAGTACTTGTACCAATCCCATCAAGCGGTGGGAAACATTTAAGGCCATTATGCCACGTTTGCAAAGGCTGGTTATATGTGTGTCTCACAAGGAACATGTGCTTCTCCTTCTGAGGTAGACTGGAGCACATTTTCATTGATTTACACAAAAATAAGAAATGTAATGCTTCCAAAAAAATGCAACCAAAAAAAAATTGTCGTACAAACAAATTTACACTTGCATCAAAAATAAAGGAAAGAGAATTTGTAAAACTAGAAGTGACATTGGACATGATTGAAGGAGACAAAGAAGATGATATACTTCTCTAATTGCAAGATACTGTTGAGGAACAAAGATATTTCGAAGCAAGCAAGATGAGTTCTACATCACGTACACATATAAAAGTGACTTTTAACATTGTAACAGAGAACCTACACATGATACTGATGTTGGAAAAGAGGAAGAGTGTATGGAAGAGGATGATAAATGATCATTGTGCTCACTTACATTAAAATGTGCATATTTTGACATGATTGATAGTTCATTTTCATAGACTTTTGGTTTTTTACTATACAATATAAGTTCGTTGTGTAATTTCAGCTCTCACACTATTTGTATTCATGGAATCTATGCTTAATTGTCATATATTTATGTTTCCAATGTCACATAGTGCAACCAAATCGCAATTTTTTGCTGTAAATAAAAACCTTTTAAATCATTCACGATTTAAATCTCTATCAATGATTTTTATTATGATTTTTTTAATTACATATACTCAGGGTAGCCTTGAGATCTATGCATTCTTCATGCTTGTGTGTTGACCATTTTATTCAGATACTATGTAAAGGTTTGTATCTTGATTTTATAATGTTGTATGTATTACTATATATGATGTATATATGTGAAATATCTACATCTATGTCTTATAAAAATAAAAATCTCTTCAACGGGGTTAAAAACCTTGAATTTTATTTTGGGTCAGAATGATCTAAACGATTTAAATGATTAAATCTAGATTTATATTACTCGGTCATACTTTGCAATGTCATTTAGAGTATCTTCCATAATTTTTTATGGATTAAAAATTTAAACCGAAAAAAAAAAGTTCCAAACAAAAATTGCATTTAGATAATTTCATAAAGTTTTTAGCACATTTGTTTCATGCTTCCTGTCAACATCAAAAGTTAGACTCCCCTCAAAAACAACTATGTGGATTGCATGCCCCTAGCCCCTATATGGACTCAATTTCAAGCCTTCCTCAACCATGATGCCATCATAATTCAAATAGAAGCACTCTTGGATCACCCATGCATGGACAGCTCCGATCTCTATGGAACTCTAAATGTTAACAACCTCCCATTACTCATGTAAGATCTTTTGATGGTCTTCTACTCCCTCAAGATCCCTTACGTCAAGCATCATGCAAGGACTACTCTATGGGCAAGCCTCTTCTCCTTCCAATTAGAAAGAGGACTACCTCAAGGCAGCCATCAATATGATTAGGAGGGACGATAGCCCTTTATCCACCTATTAACATGAAGATATATGGAGGAGGAGAACTTATCTCTCTAACCATCGACTTATGTTGTCAACAAGAGAAAACACAAGCTATACTCACAATTATAAAGTGTGGACATCATACTTACTCCTAGCAATGGAACCCACAAGAATCGAAGCCCAAGATTGGGAGTTTGCAACTATACCTATGGCCAGCATCCCATACCACCACACCCATACCATAGAGGTATATAGATGACTCTACTTGAGGGCCAAGAGTCTGAATGCCTCATGCGAGGAATGAATGACAAATAAGAAAAGGTGTCCTATTTATAGACTCATTTAATGAGGTGGCCTCATTAAACATTATCACTCTCAATATGTCTAAAGCGCATGGTCACGAATCAAGATGGAGCCCCATTCAAGTCTGGGTAATGTGGGAAAGCGATTCCCTACATTTATGGGAATGAGAGGAGGAAGAGAGCATCCAACATTAGAGATATTCTCAAAGATCTTTCCAACACTTCACCCTTAAGAGCCCACTATAAATTCTCAAAGATCTTTCCGACACTTCACCCTTGAGCACACACAACTTAAACCAAATAAGATAGATGAATGACTATGACAAATAGAGAAGAGACCAAGGTAGCAACAGTGCGTGAAGAAAATTCTTTTTTTGCCATTTGGTTGAGTTTGTCTAGTTAAGGTTTGTTTGGGTAATCGGTTTGCCTCATATGTTGAGTTTATGGATGAAATTGATCCTTCACCTAGTCAAAGCACAAAGAGGGCTCATACATCTTCTCAACACAATGAAAAGGATGTCTCCAGAGCCCCTCCTCCTCGTCCCATCCTACACATAAACCTAGGCAACAAAGTTTACATTCTTCATTCATATCCACTGTATTGTAGAAATTGAACGGTGCATGCTTCAATGCAACTTCTCATTCAACATGATGCGGAGAAGAATGGTTAAACCTATAGCCCAAGTTGATCCATGTGACGATTAGCATGGGGTAGAGTATGATCATAGAACATTTAAAACGACGATTTAAAAAGTAAAAATCGTTTTTTAAGTCGCTAAAACTTTCTAAATGATTTTTAACGCTTTTTATTCAAGTTTTTGTTGGGGGAAAATTCACAGTTGTATTATGTATAGTCATGACTCATTGACTTGAGTCATTGACCATACATATGTTATTTTATATTAGATGATATTATATTAGGTGATTATATATATTATTCATGTCAGGTATATCAAAAAGGTGTTAAATATGCGTTGGAACATAGCTTTATATTTCAGGAAATAAAAATCTCTCACAATGAATAAAAACCTCGATTTTTATTGTGGATTTATAAACCTCTACGATTCAAACGATTTAAATCTCTATTTAAATCTTGTTTTTAAATCTCTTGTTGCACTAAAGTATAATAGACTCCATGGCCCCATGTTAAATGAAGAAACGGATCCATTAGAAGTACAACTACAACCTACTAGATTGGGGTGAAATACTTATGGTTTCTCTATCATATCTCATGGATGGAGTGACACTAGGGGACTTCACATCATCAATATATTGATCTCTAGTGGTATTGGCACAAATTTCCTACAACCCATTGATGCTAGTAGTGCAAGGGTCCTCATCGCTAGGACTTTATATTGGACCACATAAAAACCGCTATCCTTGAGATGGGGGTTGTGAATGTGATAGAAGTTATCATAAACAATGCATCAAATTGCAAACGGATAGAGGAATTGATAGAGAAAGACTTTCCTAGAATCGTTCAGACTCAATGTGTCCCACATTGCCTTGATCTTCTTTTTGAAGACAAGCTAATTGCCTTGGCTTGTACCATTAGTGACATGTTAAAAGGGCCATAGAAGATGTTGGGAGCAAGAATGTCGTGCAAGTGATCACAGATAATGCATCTAATTGTGTGGCCATGGGACGCATGCTAGAGGATGAGTTCCTAGAATTACATGGACTCCTTGTGCCAGCCATAGTCTAAACCTTCTAAAGGAAGACATAGGTGCCATGGAATGGGCGAAATCCATACTTGAGAAGGGTAGATTCATTGTAAGATTTGTGACCTCTCTCCCTAAAGTCCAAAATATTTTCCGTGCACATTCAAATCTTGAACTGCAAAAGTCCTCTATGACTCGATTTTGTTACATGTTCATAGTACTAGATAGAGTGCTTCGTGTGAGAAAAGGGCTTCTTCGGATTGTTGTCTCAGAGGAGTGATATCAGTTACCCGCTACAGATCCATTGTATATACGCTTTTCAACATTGGTTATAGAAGATGATGCCTTTTAGTCAAAGGGAGAGATACTTATTGGAGCCCTCAAGCCTCTTTATGCAATGCTTCGTATTGTGGATATGGAGGGGAGTACGCTTGGACTTGTATACAAATCCATTGGTCGTATACAAGGATGCACCAGTCTCAGAGATAGAGTGATTATTTATAATTTTAAGATTTAGAATATATGAACTTAAAAGTTTGAATTTTAATTTTTCACCTTCACTTTTGATTCTTGCGCTAATATAATGTCTTTTTATTTCTATTTAATAAAATTGTAGAAAACGTGAGCTATGTGATGCTCTGCAGATGAGTTTCGATTGGTTTTACAAGCCAATCCATGTTGTTGCTCACATACTCTATCGATTGTGGAGATCCGAGGAGCAAAATGTCGACGAGGCCTTATAAGATAGTTAGATAGAGTATCTGAAGCGTTGGTCACAGGGAGATGTAGGCATAGTACAAAGAGAGTTTTAAAATCGAGTTTTAAAAACGGGTATTATATTTTGTCGCAATATTTCAAACTTTTTTCCCCCCAATAGTTAATGTATATCTAACACTCATTTACATATCTAGTGCTAAAAACACATAAAAACTTAATTTACTACCACTACAATGATCTGGAGTTAGGAAGGCCCAAAATGATTTGGGTTAAATTAAACAAAAAATGGGAATGAAGTCTTAAACAAAGGATTGATGGGCTTAACGCCCCACATAAAGCACATTAAAATTCTTAAGACAATGCATTTAGAGTGATAGACTCCAAGATGGATAAAAACAATGTGAACAATTTAATGATGTCCCGACTCCTTGCTAAATGATATATTTGTTGAAATCAAAATAGGAACTTTTTTTGAACCAGATAGGAGGGACTTTTGGTTCAGAATTCGGTAGAGAAGCAAAGAAAATCATACATTATCATAATTGTGTTCATAAAACAAAAATAAAAGTTAAAGATCATCTTAAGAAAAAAAAGCCTAAAAAAAAAAATGTATTAGGACGTTTTGAACGTCCTAAACGTTTTTATTTTAAAAAAAAAAACAAAACGTGTTTTTTTTTACTGTGGATGTAGGCCTCCAATCACAGTTGGAGAGTGAGCGGTCGCAGTTCCGTTGCATGGAACGATACTTTGAATAGCCGACTGCACGATTGCGAGAGAACCAGGTCACTTCTGTAACATGGTGGGAGAAATATGGAGTGGGTACTTCTCTATTGGTGAGTAGACTACTTATTGGTACTTTCAACTTTCAAGATTATTAAATGATGAATCACAATTGTATTTTGCAATTGTGTAGAGAAAGTTGTCCCTCCAGATATTATCACAAGATTATAGCACAGGGCTCGCTAAATGAAATTGGAGCACATGGGCTCTTTTTCATACGAAAAAGAGAAATAGATTAACTCCTATACAACTTGAGAAGTTAGTGTACACACATTGCAATCTCAAGTTATTGGAGATCAAAGGAAGTCATATTGCACCTCTACAGGTGCTGTAAGTTGAAATATATTGATTCATTTCAAATTATTAGTTAGCATGTAAGTCGTGAGTCTTGACATCTCTATTCAATGATAATTGATGGACGTTGGAATGTTTGTGTAGGTTAATGTTACTCCATTGATATTGGAGAGATTAAAGATATCCCTCAAATCCCACAGGAAGAGAAGGATATCTTTACCATGTTATTTAAGGAGTCTCAACAATTTGTGAGACAAACACGTAGGAGTTCAAGAACCAGTGGAAGATTAGGTAACTCAAATACTTGTAACTTAATGATCATTGATTATTATAAATTAAGACTTGTTTGATTATTATATATTTAGACTTATAACTTATTAATCCATTGTACATTTGTATATTGCAATAGATCCAGATCAGCCATGTACGAGTCAAAGACCTTGGAAGATTTCTTCTCGACGAGGTAGACGAGGACGTGGACCATATGGACGTACTTCTAATAGCAAGGAGGACCGGGAGGCAGAGGCAAGTCCACTTGATGACTGGGAGGAGAGATAAGCATCATTTGGCGGCAATGATGACGATGATACGAGAGCTAGACCTTTGCAGTCCAGAGAGGACTATAGCACTGACACTTCATCATGGGCTAGCTCTTTTGATGAGGATCTCATAGATGATGATATTGACTCTTGATTTTTGAGTCTTGAGTATTGAGCCATGACTCATGAGTCATGAGCCATGGCCCATGTGGCATGACATTTGACAGATTTTCATATATGATGTATTGACTTAGTGACAGACTATTGACTTATGATGTATACAGTATCATTTCTGCTTTATGTATGATGTTACACGTATATAGACTACAGTTATCAGTATCATTTTTGCTCTATGCCATGAGTTATGATTTATCTATGATGTAAATTGTAATGTGTTAAAAGTTATATCTTATAAGTTATGACGAATCATGATGTTTTTTATTATTATGAATTGTAACTTGCAACTTATAACTTGTTATGATTCATGAATTCAAAATGTATTTTTGTAATATATAGAGTCTACACTATAGCTCAATAAAGACCATGAATCTTACATGAGATTGAGATATATATATACTTTATGCATAAAAAAATAAAATTCTCTCCAGATGGATAAAATTCCCAAATTTTATTTTCGAGCCAAACGAACTAAACGAATTAAACGAAAAATTCCCGAATTAATTCTCTCCTTCGTACTATGGACGAGTGTAGGGGACGGGGGACATCCCGGTCATATCATGCACAACAGGCTGCCATCCCGCAGATGAAATTCGATGACAGACCAAAACGGGGACAACCGACAGATTTGGTGTGCATTTTCGAGGGAAATTTCAAATTTGAAAATCAAATCTTGTTTTTTATTTTTTGAAGTTCAAAGTTGGCTCCTTTTTTAGACCTCTAGAGGATTGTTTACAAGCGTAAATAACCCGCCATTTCAGCTCTTCAAGCCACAAACTCACTAAGAGCCTTCATTGCAAGCATCTTGTGTGTGTGTGTGAAGGCTTGAATTATCTTCACCCTTGCATACTCAAAGACTGAGCTATATCTTCTCAACCCTCTCTTCACCCTTCTCTTTCTTGCTCCTCTCCTCATAGTCTTCTCTTCTTCTATGGCTTCTTCATCGCAAACAAGTGGGTCAAACACCAAGAGGAAGCATGCTACAAGCAAATGGACATGGTGGAAAGAGGTGGAATCTATTGTATCAGGTGGAAAAGGAGGTAGTTCAAGACCATGGAGTTGCAAGCTATGTAGCTACAAAAGAACGGGTGGAGCAAAAAAGGTGCATGCACACTTACTTCATGAGCGTGGATATGAAGTAAGATTTTGTTCCACAATCGCTTCGGAGAAGAAGCAAGAATTACTCAACAAACTTGCAATTAGTGATGCTCAAGCTCGTGCTTGTCATGCTTCACAAGCTCCTATCGACATCGCATCCTTTGTGAGGTCTTCTATGCCATCCTCTTCAAGAGCATCATCTTCATCGGCTCCGATTCATGTTC
>CM035435.1:81806460-81811460 GCA_020310875.1 Ceratopteris richardii
CGGATTGAGAGGCCCCATGTCACCATTATCTCACGCTTGCTCCACAGCAAGCCCTCCGTTCCACATGACATAATACGAGCTGAGCTTGGCACACCACCGATGTTAGTGGAGGCCCTCTTCCTATTGGTGACCTTTATTCTGAGAGTCAGAGAGCTCCCCACCAGCCGACTCACCAAGCTTGCATTTGAGAGCTCTAGACATTTGGCAGAGACAGGGCATGAGAGTATGGTATGCAGAGACCTACCGATGGTTAGCAAACCTAGCATGAGCATTACCGATCTCCCCCCTTTTCAATATGACCTCTCTTCCCCCCACATTACCCTCTCTCTTTCAGAGAGGAATAGGATCATCCTTCAGGACCTACTACAGATACACATCAGGGAGACATGGATAGCACCACGAGAGCCTCTTCCCACAAAGAGGCAACACTACAGAGAGCACTTTCCTGACTGTGACAAGTTACAACGGATGGTTTCATTCAGAGACCACGATACATGGATACATACATGGCATCAGCTAAAAGAGTGGCCATTGGGCAGCTCAGAGTATCATCACACCAGCTCGAGATTGAGGTTGGGCGAGAGACACATACCCCCAGGGACGAGAGATTATGCAGGATATGCTGAGAGGAGGTGGAGGAGGAGCACTACACATGTAGATGCCAAGCATATGAGGACATCAGAGACCACTACCCACAGCTCTTCAGGGGGGCCAGAGAGATCAGGGCTTTATTGGGGACGGAGGACCAGCGCCCTCTAGGTCGTTTCCTAGTAGGGCTCCAGCGTAGCCGTGCATCACTTCTCCAGCAGCAGATGGAGATACACCTGCCCCCCCCCCCCCTCAGACTTATATTACAGAGTTTTTCAAACCCACAACCACTCGAGGACCCAGCTCGACGCGGAGTGTCACATTACTCACAGCAGAGGAGCTTAGACGATAGCGTCGACAACCGAGACCCCCACTCCGAAGAGCCCGTCCACACCAGAGAGAGATTCAAGCGATTCACATGGAGATACGCAGACGTCAGCAGCGCACCCATTTCGATTTCGAAAATCAGAGCATTTTGAGGATCGCCACGATGCCTTACCCACCAATGCATTATATCCTACACCCACTCCAGGCATTTAGAGGGTTGTGATACCACCGAGCCTCGCCTCCCTTTGCATATCATATTTGTATCTCACCCATTGAGCATATAGAGTGCATACCCATAGCACCCCACACCCTTGATGCCAGTTATTATCCACCCCTTTTATACCCGTTTTTGTACTCTCTCTCTCTCTCTCTCTCTCTCTCTCTCTCTCTCTCTCTCTCTCTCTCTCTCTCTCTCTCTCTCTCTCTCTCTCTCTCTCTCTCTCTCTCTCTCTCTCTCTCTCTCTCTCTCTCTCTCTCTCTCTCTCTCTCTCTCTCTCTCTCTCTCTCTCTCTCTCTCTCTCTCTCTCTCTCTCTCTCTCTCTCTCTCTCTCCTCTCTCTCCCCCCCCCTCTCTCTCCCCCCCCCCCCTCTCTCCCTCCCTCCCTCCCTCCCTCCCTCCCTCCCTCCCTCCCTCCCTCCCTCCCTCCCTCCCTCTCTCTCTCTCTCTCTCTCTCTCTCTCTCTCTCTCTCTCTCTCTCTCTCTCTCTCTCTCTCTCTCTCTCTCTCTCTCTCTCTCTCTCTCTCTCTCTCTCTCTCTCTCTCTCTCTCTCTCTCTCTCTCTCTCTCTCTCTATATATATATATATATATATATATATATATATATATATATATATATATATATATATATATATATATATATATATATATACACACACACACACACACACACATACACACACACACCATATCAAGATCTATTATTGATTGATCCACGATAAACAAATGGATAGGTCTTTGCATATTTTATGTAATTTTTATGCCATGGATGTAAAAGCGTATTTACCCTTTATTGCATATACTCTAGGCAAAAATGTAAGAGAGAGAAATCTAGGTGTCATTAAAAACTTCCATTTCATTTTGAATTATTTCAATCTCCACAATTTAAACAACTTAAAACCTGATTTAAATCTACAAGTTCTCAATTTAAATCTACGTTTTAAATCTCCACTTTGTACTATGTAAAAATTGAAGGTTTCTTGCAATAAAAATCTTCTAAACATCACAAAATGCCTTCAACTTAGCATAGGCTGAAATAGAAAAGCATTTGCAACATCTTTCTTACAATGAAATAGCTCAAAGCTGTCATATATTGAAAGATTCCATGGAGAACTATGCAACGATGTGCTCAGTTACACCAAACACCAAGGAGATGAGGTCCTCTATGAGGAGAGAGAAATCTTTGTGCATAAATACTAAAAGAGAAGAAGTTGTTTTATAAAGGTCCTTTTCATAATGTGGATTAGGACCTTGATTTTATTAAAATATGAAGACTCTGGTCACTTGGTCGAATGTGCAGAAACCAAAGTGACCATAAGACATTAAAAATCATATAAATGCCTATATCTTCCCAATTGAACCTACAAAGCTCTCAATCAAAGCTACCAACTCTAGACGGACCAAAATACATAAAAGGGGAGTCGTTGGGGCCCCTATGCACATAAATGCCTACGAGGACAAATGTTTGTGCATGCAACAACTGTATTTAAGTGTCATAGTGGAAAGCAACGTTTTCGCAACGGCAACGGCAACGGGTTAGCAACGGGTTAGCAACGAGGGCAATGTCTAGACCTAGGAGTTGCGATAAAGTCATTTATTTTTCAAAATTTTTATATGTTTTTTTCACATATTTTGGGTCATATGATATGTAATAAGGTGGGATATGACTATATATACCATAACATACTTATTACAATATAAGATATATCATAAATAATAGAGATTATCAATCTAACTTGAAAGTTGGTCGTGACTCGTGATTATATCATAACCCTCCACACAGCCTTAAGATTATATCATATACAATTATCTCAAATACATCATCATTATATCAAAATTCAAATACAATCATAACATCAATAATCATAACATCATCATCTGGATTCTAGATTCTAACAACATAATGATCATAACACTTAACTTTCAAGTTTCTAGTTTCTAAGTTCTAAGTTCTAACTTCTAACTTTTAACAAATTACAATAAACATCATGATTTATAACATAAATGATAAGTCCTAACATCATACATGTCACATGTGTCATGATCATATCATCGTTCATACATCAAAATAAAACAATAGAGATCACTATGACAAATGATAAATCATAAATCATATGAATCATGACGCATGGCATAAATCATAAGTGGCAAATGATACATATCATGAAATACCAAATATACATATCATGAAATACCAAATGTCAAACATGAAATGTCAAAGCCTCAAATGTCAATAATCAAACTTTGTCACTCTGACATGGTGTCAGATGACAAATCATCACTCTCATCATCATCATCATCATCATCATCATCATCATCCCTAGTAGTAGTGGTATGTGGTCGGCTACTAGTGGATGCATCACCACTACCACTAGGTCCTCTGCGGCTCCGAGATGATATGGTATCATGCTGAGGTAAGGTCAACTCATGGTACAACATAGTATATAAGTCCAGATCCTCTGGAGGAATATCTGGAATATCTCTGACTTTCTCTATATCTACTGTGTCCACGTTGACCTCCCTCACATCTCCTGTATGTCCGCCGCTCTCCAAGAGACGCAAGTTGCAGTGGCAATAAACTAGCCGCTCCAACTGCGCTGTAGATAATCTGTTCCTCTTCTTTGTATGGAAGAGGGCCCATGTGCTCCAATTCCTTTCACAAGGACTTACGCTCTAGTCCTGTGAAAGGATACGAATAGCTAACTCTCTCTGCATTACAACATAATTCAAAAAATAATTAGTACATAAATCATAATACATATTTATCACATGTCACACAGTACACTAAAGACTTTTGACTTAGTACTTACCAACTGAGGAGCACTAGCACCATACATCTCCCACCATGATACTGGCCGCAACTGAGCAGATCTCAAACAAGCCGTATCCTTTCCAAAATGGCCACCACCATTTTGGAATACCAAGAGCTGTCTCTCCAACTGAAGTCGCAACTCTACATCAGCTGGATAAAGCCTATATACATATGTGTTCCATGCACTCAAGAGCTGCTCATCCACGATGGCCTGCTGAGATCTCCATAAGGGATGCAATAAGTGTGCCATCCCATGGATCGGGCGATGAAACCAATCCCATCGATCCCTCCACACAGCCTTAAGCTGCTCAATCCTATAAACAAAGAAATTATAAATTTTAGAGACTAATTTTTAAGATAATAAGAATTTTAAGTGTCAAAAATTCAAAGTAATAAGTAATAACTTAATAAATACCTGTCCAATGTCAAATGTGGGCAACGTGAAAGGGACTCGCCAACTCGATCCATGAACTCATAGACGAGTCCCAATGTACTCCCCTCCATATCAACGATGCGAAGGACAGAATATAATGGATGTATGGCACGCACAAGTGCCTCTACATCCCTCCAAAATGAATCCGACAAGCATGTAATCCGTACAAAATCTGCTCTCGGGGTAGTGTGTCCATCCCAGGCAGTCCACTATGTAGACACAACTGTCTGCATCAAAGCCTGCCGCACCCGAAGTAGTCTCTCCATCACTATGCACATGTAAGCAAATCTGGTCTTCGCAGGCTTTAGGATATCCAACTCACTGTATGATCTGAAAATAGCTAATAGTTTTGGTCTCTTTGTGAACAAAGAGACCACCTTATGGTGGGTGGAAAAAATAGAATGAATCCAAGGGATCTTTCCAAGATCCTCTATCAAAAGATCAATGCTATGTGCGGCACATGGGGTCCACACAATGGAGGGAAACTCTGCCTCTAACAATCTACCCATGGCCACACAATTACTTCCATTGTCGGTAATGACTTGCACAACATTCTTTTGACCGACATCCATAATAGCCTGGCGGATATGACCATATATAAACTGACCTGTGACACAAAAATT
>CM035435.1:81837403-81922403 GCA_020310875.1 Ceratopteris richardii
ATTCGAGAGAATTTCATCACATAAAGCCTTCATTTTCCACGATCAAAGAGTTGTTTTTGGAAGATTACTTCAACCAAGCAAAGCAGATCAGAATATGCATTGATATAGTACCCTCTTTGAGAAGGGTTCATGGAAGCTTATCAAAGGCTCTAGGCTTATTGTTAAAGGTACAAAGAAAGGGACTCTTTATTGCTTGCACGGTAAAGCCTTGCTCAGCAAGTTTATTGCTTTGGCTCAAATCGATTCACATATAGAATTATGGCATAAAAAGCTTGGTCACATGAGCCAAAACGGCCTTGATAAACTATGTAATTTGGACAAGTTCGATGCTAAAGGCTCGAAACTTGATGTTTGTAATGAATGCAAATATGATAAGCAAGTAAAGAATTCCTACTACGGTGTGTCTAGTAAGTGTAATGTGCTTCATCTTGTTCATTCTGATGTTTGTAGCATGTCCACCAAATCTATGGGGGGTTCTCTTTAGTTTGTTTCTTTTGTTGATGACTACACTAGGAAGCTTTGGGTATATTTGTTAAAATCTAAAGATGAAAGCTTTGCTGGATTTAAGAAATTTCATGCATTTGTGACCACCCCAACAAGTAGAAAGTTGAAATGCTTACGTAAAGATAATGGGGGTGAGTTTACAAGTGTTGAATTCAATAGATTTTGTGAAAATCTTGATATTAGAAGGGAGCTAACACTCCCATACAGACCCTCTTCTAACGGTGTGGCTCAAAGGTATAACATGAGTTTTTGTGAGAGGGTGAGATGCACGTTGTCCAAAGCTCTGTAGCTCATGTTTACAATCTATCCCCTCATATGTCCTTAAAAGGTGACATTCCGAAAGAGGTTTGGTCTCGCAAACCAGCTTCATATGACCACCTACCCATCTTTGGTTGCGATGATTTTGTGCATATAAGGCCTACGTTGACAAGCAAGTTAGATGCGAAGTGCATGAAAGGAATCTTCATGGGTTATGGAGATGAAGGTGAAAAGTGCTACAGAATATGGCTACCTCAACTCAAGAAGGTGATACGCAGTCGGGATGTTGTATTTAATGAGGCAAGGCTGCTCAAAAACAATTGTGCCTCTAAAGATGACCATAAAAGAGTCAAATTTCAGCATGTGCAGCCATCAGTTAATCTGATATGAACCCTCGGGATGCACCACATATAACTAGAAATGGCAATGAGCCAGTGGTTATCGATCCAGATGATGCTCGACAGAAAATGAGGCTCCTGAAGGACATATGCAGCCACCTATTCATGCTCAAAATAGGGTTGGAAATGACATACAGCAGCCCATTAACAATGAGGAAGTTCATGTAGATCCATTGCTAGAGAATGTGGATCATTGGGTAAGAAGATCTACATGTCCTAGGAGTCAATGTGAACAGATATATCATAAGACCCCTCGGTACATTACATTATGTTATCTGATGAGAGTGAGCCTCTTAACTACAAAGAGGCAAAGCTATGTGAGCACAAGAAGGGGTGGGAGTTAGCCATGCAGGAAGAGATAGAGGTTGTGCATGCAAATGATACTTGTGACTTGGTTGAGTTGCCCAAAGGAAGGCCATTCCCAACAAGTGGGTACACAAAATTAAAATTGTTGATGGCAAACCCGAGGCAAGGCTGGCTGCTACGGGATATGCCCAAAAAGAGGGCATTGATTTTTAAAACGAGTTCTCACCGATGGTTAAAATGACCACATTACGTGTGTCATTTGCTCTCACAGCTGCCTTGCATTTGGAGTTATTCCAAATGGATGTTAAAACAACCTTTTTGCATGGTGATTTAGACAAAGGGAGCTGTACATAAAGAGCCAGAAGGATATGCCATTCATGGAAAAGAGCAACTGGTATGCAAGCTGAAAAGGAGCTTATATGCACTGAAACAAGACCCAAGACAATGCTATAAGAAGTTTGATGCATTTATGCTCAATCATCGGTTCAAAAGAAGCCATGTAGACCACTCTTTGTACACTTAAAAGGATGAAGATGGCAGCCCGATTCTTCTAGTGCTGTATGTAGATGATATGCTGTTAGCTTGGAAAAAAAAGAGCACTCTAAAATGCTCTAAAACTGTCTCTGAACTTTGCATTCTCAATGAAAGACTTTGGGGAAGCTGAGCATATACTTGGTATGCGAATGACAAGGGATAGGCATACCAAGTATATGCTAAGAAAAGTACATTGAAAAAGTGTTGGACACATTTAATGTGGCTGATGCTAATCCTCTTGGAGTGCCATTATAGCCACATGTTAAGCTTTCCAAGGATGATTGTCCCAAAGATGATGATGAAGCCACCTACATGAAGAGTGTTCCATATCCATCAGCTTGTGGTTCCCTTATGTATGCCATGGTTGCCGCTCGATAAGACATTGCTCATGCAATGGGAGTTGTTAGCACGTTTATGGCTGATTCTGGCAAAGCTCATTGGGAGGAAGTCAAATCTAGCTTGAGATATTTGAAAGGGACCAAAGGTAAATGCCTATGTTATGGAAAAGGTCCATTGGAGTTAAAAGGATTCTATGATTCAAATTTCAGACATGGCAGGTGATGTGGACACTCGGAAGTCCACAATTGGCTATGTTTACACCCTTCCACGGGGTGCTATTTCATGGTTCTCTAGACTTCAGAGGATAGTTGCACTATCTACTATAGAGGCTGAATATATGTCAGCCACAGAGGGCCAAGACTTCCAAAGAAGCCCGCTTGTGCAATGAGCTTTTGGATGTGATAGCCAAAGTGCCATATGTTTGGCAAAGAATGCCATCTTCCATGCTTGCACAAAGCATATTGATGTGAGATACCACTTCATCATAGAGATGTTAGAGGATGGCCTGATCACTTTGATCAAGGTCAATACTTCACAGAATCCTGCAAAAGCTCTCGCAAAGTGTCTACCCAAGGCACAACATCAGCTTCGTATGCAGATGGTCAGAGTTACTTAGGTTAAAGGAGCTCCTTCGTCCTTTAAGTGGGAGGTTGTTGGGGATAAAGGCCCCAATGATTCTCCTTTTATATATTTTGTACACAGACAGAAACGCAGTTCATCCCATGAGCCTTTGATAAAACTATGGTTTTACTTTTTACATCAGGGATTGAATCCTGATCAGCGCTGGATTGTGATATTTCAAATACTGACCTGTTTTCATATAGCCTTGTCCATAAAAACAGCTGATGCCATCATAGAGCATGCATGTTCCTTTACTCTTTTCATGGATCTGCTGCTAGGTTTATTAAAGCGCCATCTTCTATTACATCCCTCACAAATTGCTATGGCTTTTATAGGCCTTGAAATAAAAAAATCCTATCCTCGTGCTATTTGGAACATGCGCCCAATTCCCAATCCTTGTGCCTCTGAAAGGTGCAAGCAATAAGAGACAGCTGTATAGAAGAACAAAAGTAAGCGCATCTGAACGGCATTCATAGGATGGTCCAATGTGGATTTTATATGCACTTGAGAGAAGAACCAGTTATTCTGATCATCATGGCAATCACCCATACAACAAGATGCAGAACCAACTGGAAAAGCTATAGATTGCTGAAAAATAAGTAACCAACAGGGTGAATTACCAAAAACGTGTGCTCAACTATTCAATGCATTTGCAAAGACAATATTTTAGCTATTAAGTTACATATTCTGGCAATATTACACACACATATATAAACAAATTTAAGCACAAAAGATCATCAATAAATTATAAATCTTCTCCCATAGGTTTATAACAAATTCATCCATAATAAGAGGAAGAAAACTATCTCCAGCTCTTTGCACATATACTTTCCAAACCCTTCTTGTCATTAAATGGCATTCCCATCTATCACAAATGTGATCAATGAGACATACCAAAGAGGTTGATACACAGTGGAGGGATGACGAGAAGATGAGAGTCTAATGAGGAGTCTTGTGATATAGATTACTACTGATTGAAGGTAATTACACCAAAGCATGCAGTTTTAAGATGATAAGAGAATCATAAGAATGATAAATAAAAGGTAAGGTATTTAGTAATGTACATGTGGTTCTTATTGGAGATAGTAAGAGAAACATACCAGTGGGGTCAACTTCCCGAGCTAATTTGATGGCATCGGAAGTAGCAATATCTTGATTTGCAGGGGTGATTGCCAGAATAATTGTATTTGGCTGCAAGTACAAAAAGTAACCATGATAAATAAATGCAACACGCCACATGAATGTATCTTATTATATCAGCATTTCCTCTAAAAAAAATACTTCAAGCAAATCATAATATGGCAAAAGGTAGAAGCACACGTCTATATCCTCAAATCAGAATGGCATGATGTTATGGAGTAACAGAAAAAGCAAACAGACAAGAATCATAAATTCAAAAAGAAACTCAAACAGATCTTTCTCAGAGAAATAAATCCAATCATGTTCTTCATGGAGCAGGTTGAAAGAGAAGAACATATGCATCTTCAGAAAACAAGGAAGTTACAAGGTAACAGTCTGATATTGCAATAAGAAAGAAGATCATTGGACAAACACTGAAAAAACACAAAAAATAATTGGAAAATATACAAAAGGGAGGGCGCAGTCAGTGAGGGAGAGGGAGAGGGAGAAAAAAGACAGATGTGAGGGGGAAACAATGTAGAAAAGGGAATACGAGATGGAGGAGAAAACAAGAGGGGGAAAGAGAGAAATACAAATAAGAAGGACGGACAATAAGAGGGGACACAGAGAAAGGGGGGACAAAGAAGGAGAGACAGACAAAGGGAACAGAAAAAATATTCGATATGTTAGTAGATGATAAATGATTTAGTATACCAGGAAAAAAACTATATTAATTATGGAGAATCATTATGACTCTGTGCCGAGAACTTTTCTTCCAAGTTAACTATACATGTGTCTGCAATCATCCTTGTATGCAACAGAATTTGTTGAGCATCACTACATGATACCCTTTCTTACAACAGGAAAGTGCCATTATTCTCTGGGAGACAAGGCAAGAAGTGAAAGTTCCATAAACCAACCACAACTCTTCTGACATAAGCAGCTGCACTATCATGATATGCAATCCAAACTTCAAAATGCCTTCATCAGGACCTTAAAGTGATTTCATATCTTCAAGTTCTGACCAATAGTACGGAAAATGATATATATTGCATATAATATGTAAAGACAGGATCTCTGGCAGCTCTACATTGGTCAGACATGGCTCACCCCACACATGGGATGGAGACTGTCACTACTGAGACCAGTTCCTAGACATACTAGCGGACGGTTGTTATATTGTCTGTGTTATCAGCTGCTCAGACAGGATCTCTGGCAGCTCTACATTGGTCAGACATGGCTCACACCACACATGGGATCGAGACTATCACACTACTGAGACCAGTTCCTAGACATATGAGTGGACAGTTTCATCCAGCGACCATGCTACATGGATACTTACATGCCTCCTAGCTCAAGGGTAGCGATTGGCCAGTTGAGGGTCTCATCACATAGACTAGAGATTGAGACGGGCAGAGCAGCAAACATTTCAAGAGAGGAGCGGATATGCAAGATATGCCGAGTAGAGATGGAGGATGAGGAGCACTTCGTATGCAGATGCAACATCAGAGGCAGATATGAGGCTCTGATTACAGGCAGCCTACCCTCCGAGAGATCATGGACTCTAGAGATCAGCGACAGCTTGAGCGATTCTTAATAGAGATACAGAGTCACCGAGATTCCCTACTCCAGCCCACCCCAACAGCCCAGTCAGGAGGGAGACAAAGTAAGCTCACTGACTTCTTCGTACGCGACATGCAACAACTCTCCCCCCTCAACCGACACACCGAGAGGGGTGACACTCTTCAGCAGGCTAAGACTTCTCGAGCTAGGAGACGACCCCATGCTATAGGATATCGGGCCCCGAGACTTCACCGACACCAGATTAGCATTGACTCTACCCCCACCTATGTACCACATCTTACACCCACCCACTAGTACAAGATGGAGCTAGTTAGTCACTCATGCATTCTCATGCTTGTACTATCCTTTTGCATATAGATTATCATAGATAAAGAGCTCCATACACACACCACCCCCCAAAAACCAAAAACCAAAAACCAAATTTAAAAATTAAAAAAAAAAAAAAAAAAAAAAAAAAAACACACACACACACCCCCCCCCCCCCCAAAAAAAAACTTTCATGGCATCTCCTCATGCATACTACAGAGCTTTATGTCAGCTTTGCCAGTTTTCTCAGCACTTTTCTCCTCCCCAATTTACAGAAGTCACACCCATGTACATTGATTTGTCTCATTGGCTTAGTTCGGCCTCCTAATAGATGTAAACACTCCATGTGATAGTATTCCCTATAGGGGTAGGCTCAAGTGAACTAAAGAAACTAGAAGGCTCAAGTGAACTAAAGAAACTAGAAGGCTCAAGTGAACTGAAGAAACGATCAAGGCAGACCTTGCAAAATTTAGTGGTGTAGGGGTTGCATCTTGCAAAGAGCCAATGCCCGAAGCTATAAAGGAAAATCTATTGCAATGGGTCGCTCAAAAATTCAAAGGTAGAATACACCTTCACAATCTCAAGATAGATCACATGCAAGCGGTTCACATGGCTCATGTGATCCCCAAACTCAAGCATCTCAAGCTTATGAGTTATGAGGCTCCCATAGACATTGACATAGAGCATGAGCCACCAAGAAAGAGTACAAGAGTAGAGCATGATTATCAAAAGCATCCACATGGCTCTCTTGGAGGAGCCTCTATACGTGCTAGCTTGCAAAAACAACGTAAACAAGAAGCAACACAAGTCATCATGAAGCCTTTTATACAATGTGGGTTGTCTTTCAATGTTGCATGGACACTGACATGGAGAAATGCCATTGAAAAGGTATCATTATTAGGGTATCGGTGGCAAGGGCCTACCTATGAAGAGTTAAGGACAACGGAGCTCAAAGAAACAAAGGAAGCATTAGAGAGAGAGCTTGAGCCCATGAAGGAGACATGGGCAAAGTATGGATGCACAATCATGTGTGACGGATGGACGGACATGAGAAAGAGGAATGTGTACAACATTCTGGTGCATTGTTGCAAAGGGAGCATGTTCCTTCGAGCCATAGATGCATCACTTGCAAGTACTACGATCACAGGTGAGTTTGAATTTCTTCTAATTTCTAATTTCTGATTTCGGAAATTTCAGTTTATCATTGATTGTGCAATCATGTCACATGCATGTTGCACGTGGCATGGTGCATGTTGCATGTGCCATGGTGCATGTTGCATGTGCCATGGTGCATGTTGCATGTGCCATGGTGCATGTTGCATGTGCCATGTTGCATGTTGCATGTGCCAAATATAAGTCAGTCCAAGAGTCAATCATCAGAATCTGACTCAGTATCTGATGAAAACTCATCCTCATCAAGCTCATCCTCATCCTCATCCTCATCCTCTCTACCATGTGGAGCGGAACTAGTAGAGGCCCCTGCAAATGCTACGGCTCGTGATCGAGTAGGTCTCTGGGAGCGAGTCTGATGCTGTGGCTCGGTCAACTCCTGATATAACATGCTGTAAAGGTCCAACTCCTCTGAAGGTATAGTAGGCATCTCATGGACCTTCTCTATGTCAATGTGGTCAATGTTGACCTGTCGCACATCTGCTGTATGACCTCCGCTCTCCAAAAGGCGCAAGTTGCAGTGGCAATATACTAGCCGCTCCAACTGTGCAGTAGATAAGCGATTCCTCTTCTTTGTGTGGAAGAGGGCCCAAGTGCTCCAATTTCTTTCACATGGACTAGCGCTACAGTCCTGTGAAAGAACGCGGATGGCAACTGATCTCTGCATGTTCCATAAAAAGTATGCATTATTTGCTTGAATTATGAGTTCAAAATTATGAATTAAAATTTAAATGAAACTTAGAAGTTTGTACTTACTACTTACCAACTCAGGTGCAGATAGGCCATATTTCTCCCACCAAGACACAGGTGACAACTGACTAGACCGGAGCATGGCGGTATCTTTCCCAAAACTACCCCCATAGTTCCGGAATAGTAGGAGCTGATCCTCAAGTGTCAAGCGCATATCAATATCATCAGGATATAATCTACCTATGTATGAAGTCCATGCACTGTCAAGCTCATGATCCAACATCTGCCTCTCAGTTCTCCATAATGGGTGTAGAATGTGAGCCATACCATGAATCGGTCGATGGAACCAACCCCATCGATCCCTCCATATAGATCTAATCTCATCAAGCCTATTTATCCAAGAGTCAAGAATCAAGAATCAATGTGAATGCAGGTGACATGTCATTGATGATTGGTAATATAAATAAGAATAATAAAATTTGAATGTAACATTATCAAAATGCATATGGCATACCTGTCTGAAGAAATAGAAGTGCATCGACCAAGGGACTCCCCAACACGGTCCATATACTCGTAAACGAGGCCTATAGTACTCCCCTCCATGTCAACAATGCGTAGCATGGAGTATAGAGGCTGCATCACTCCCACCAAAGCCTCTACCTCTCTCCAAAAACTGTCACTCAAACATGTAATGCGTACTGACTCTGCTTTACTGCATGTATGGCCACTCCATGCAAGCCACTCCTGAGAAACAACTGTCTGCATAAGTGATTGCCTCACTCGAAGCAATCTCTCCATCACAATGCACATATAAGCAAATCTAGTCTTTGCTGGCCTAAGAAGCTCCAAATCACTGTATGATCTGAAAATGGAAAGCAACTTTGGCCTCTTCGTGAACAAGGTGACCACTCTCTGACATGTGGAAAAAATATCATGTATCCAAGGGACCTTCCCAACATCCTCAATCAATAAGTCTATGCTATGAGCTGCACATGGAGTCCATACAATGGATGGGAACTCCTGCTCTAACATCCGCCCCATGGAAACACAATTACTTCCGTTGTCCGTTATGACTTGGACAACATTCTGCACTCCAATCTCCAAGACTGCCTGTCTGATATGTCCAAAAATGTACTCCCCTGTGATGGATAGGCCTGGAGTAGATGCATCAATGGCACGTAGGAACATGGTACCTTTGCAACAATGAACAAGTATATTATATACATTTCTTTTCCTAATGTCTGTCCATCCATCACACATCAAAGTGCAGCCATATTTCTTCCAGGTCTCCGCCATAGGCTCCAATTGCTTTTGCACAATTTCTTTTGTTCTTCTCAGCTCACTTCCTCTTAGCTCTTCATAAGAAGGCCCTTCCCACTCAACCCCAAGCCTACTCACCATTTTCATGGCCTCTTTCCATGCGGGAGTGCGCACCACATTAAAACTTAAACCACATTTAATGAAGAGCCTCATAATACCTTGGGTGGCCTCCTGCTTCCCTTGCTTTTGCAAACTAGCCCGTATGGATGATGCATGTAGGCTGCCACGACCTGTAGCAATGCTCTGACTCTCCCGTGGTCTCTTTTGCTGCTTCCCTGATGCATGTGCTACCTCCTCTGTCTCCAAGTCCTCAACAAGAGGGGCTGAAGGAAACTCCCCTTGAGATGCATGGGATGAATGTCCTGGAGGAATAGAGCTCTGTGCACTACTAAGTGTTTCTGTTGATGCTCTAACCCCTCTTCTCATTTCCCGTGCTGCAACCCATTCCAAAAGCTCTTCTTTCATCTTCTCTGGCATTGGTTTAGAGCAAGGACCAACTCCTATACCTCCAAACCGTGCTAAATGTGCTTTTATTCTATCTGCCCCTCCTGTCCCTTTGTACCCACACAAATTGCAGGTCCATCTCTCACTACCTCCTGTTCCAAACTTTCCTTGGCTCGTGACATATTGCCAACAGCCTTGTTTAGCTCTAGGCATGATGGTTGAAAGTTCTTGACTGCTGTAAACTCTCTCTCTCTCTCTCTCTCTCTCTCTCTCTCTCTCTCTCTCTCTCTCTCTCTCTCTCTCTCTCTCTCTCTCTCTCTCTCTCTCTCTCTCTCTCTCTCTCTCTCTCTCTCTCTCTCTCTCTCTCTCTCTCTCTCTCTCTCTCTCTCTCTCTCTCTCTCTCTCTCTCTCTCTCTCTCTCTCTCGACTTGTCTTTGCCCGCGCTAATTGCTCTGAAGACTGAGTGCTCACTGCTCTGGAAGACTGGAATGAAATGAGAAAGGGCCCTCCAGCGGGCCGTTTTCGGCCCGCTGGAAGGGCCCTTTTTGTTTAAATATATACGCAACGCGTTGCGAACGCGTACGCAACGCGGCGTTGCGTTGCGTACGTTGCGAAGGTTCGCAACGCGTTGCGTATGCAACACTGGGGAAGAGCTAGCTGCACCACCCATGGTAGTAGATGCACTTTATTCATAGGATGAGGGAGCTCCCTAGAGACAGACTCACACGCAGAGCTTTTGACGCATCTATACAGATATCAGAGTTAAGATATGAGAGAGCTTGGTACACTCAGGTTAGAGTATGGTTTGATAGTCATGGGCTTGATATGGACAGATTGCCGCCTTTTCAATACGACCCTAACTCACCTCACATCCACACCTCTCGTCATGAGAGGAATGTTGTGCTGAGACAGGATCTTTGGCAGCTCTACATTAGTCAGACATGGCGCACACCACACATGGGATCGAGACTATTGCACTATCGAGACCAGTTCTTAGACATCCTAGCGGACAGTTTCATCCGGCGGCCATGTTACATGGATACTTACATGCCTCATAGCTCGAGGGTAGCGATTGACCAGTTAAGAGTCTCATCACATAGACTAGAGATTGAGATGGGCAGAGCCTCGGACATTCCCACAGAGGAGCGGATATGCAGGGTATGCAGAGTAGAGATGGAGGATGAGGAGCACTTTGTATGCAGATGTAGCGCATATGATGGCATCGGCGGTAGATACGGGACTATTTATAGGGCAGCCCACCCTCCGAGAGATCATGGACTCTAGAGACCAGCGACAGCTCAGGCAATTCCTACTAGAGATACAGAGTCACAGCGATTCCCTACTCCAGCCTACTATAGCGGCCCATACAGGAGGGAGACAGAGTAAGCTCACTTAGTTCTTTATTCCACGACATGCTGCAACCCTCCCCCCCCTCAGCCCACACACCGAGAGGGGTGACTCTTCAGCAGGCTCAGACTGCTTGAGCTAGGAGACGACCCCGTGCTAGAGGATATCGGGCCCCGAGACATCACCGACATCAGATTGCAGAGATCCAAGCTCGTCAACATCGCGCCATGGAGGAGAGACGATTCCAAATGATGGCTGATCCTAATGCAGCTATCACGATGGCCCTGACTCCACCTCCACCTATGTATCACATCTTACACCCGCCCACTAGCACAGGATGGAGCTAGTTAGTCGTTTCAGATGCATTCCCATGCTTGTTGTAATACCCCTTTGCATATAGACTATCATAGATATCGCACTCCATACACCCCCCCACTTTCATGGGTATCTCCACACGCATATCACGGAGATATGTATCATCTTTACCAGTTTCTTTTTCAGCACTTTTATCTTCTCTGATAGACAGAAGATACACCCATATACATCGATTTGTCTCATAGGCCGAGTTCGGCCTCCTAATAGACATAAAAACACTTTCTCTCTCTCTCTCTCTCTCTCTCTCTCTCTCTCTCTCTCTCTCTCTCTCTCTCTCTCTCTCTCTCTCTCTCTCTCTCTCTCTCTCTCTCTCTCTCAAGAAGAGATTGTTCACATGAAGATCTCTAGGGTTAAAGAGGAAGGAGAGATCTCTGAAGTGGAAGAACTCAAGGAAGAGCTCAAAAAGGAAATCAGATCAGAAGTGGAGTCCACTCGAGAGACATGGGTAGAAGTTGTTCACAAGAGGATCAAGAAAGAAGTCAGTGAAGAGGCACGGAAAGAAGAGCTCTCTAGAGTCCAGGACACACTCGAGGAAGAAAAACTTCGACACACACGCCGATTGCATGTACGGATTACAGGGCTCTCAGAAGGCACATCACCGGATGCAGATGCCACTGACATCTGCCGACGCTTGGGGTACAAGAGCATGCCTTTCACAGAGGCATGGAGGGTTGGTAAAGACACGTCCCGACCACGAGCACTCATCCTTCGTATGAGCTCTGAGGATACACGTATCGCCTTCTTCCGACGACGACCAGTACTACGCGGACTACCTGGAGGAGCTTTATATATGGACGAGGATCTCACGAGAATGCAGATAGAGCACCGTCGGACATGTATGCCACATATTCTTCAAGCCCGACGAGAGGGAAAGAAGGCCTTCTACCGGGACGGTAAAGTCTTCATTGACGGACGCCCTATCAAATAGGGATACGTGGCCTACGAGGCAACACCATATCAGGAGTCACCACTCAGAGGAGTGGTCTGGAACTGCAATGGAGCACTTTGGACACGGCCAGACCGATTGGAAGAGATCCTAGACACTCATGACTTTGCTTGCATCACAGAGACCCACTAGAGCCCAGAGAGAGGTCTACCTGGTATTGCAGGTTTTCATTGGGAATCTGCATTTAGGACCACCACGAGACAGAGTACAGCGCGAGGGTCGGGAGGGGTGGCCATCGTATTTAGACAGGAGATACAGAGCCGGATCCATATTATAGGGAGAGATGAGGAGGCACGATTCATGTGGGTCCGCATGGAGATAGCACAGGGGAGTTGGATTTACATTGCTATATGCTACTTCCCTCCAGGCGGATCTCGATACGCAGGACAGGATCTTGGGGGACCGATCCGAGACAGAGACTCACCATACATAGCACTTTCAGATGACATACTACATTATAGCACACTAGGTGAAGTCTTCCTTATGGGGGACTTCAATGGACGCACTCAGTCACATCAGTGCGATGCATACGATATGGATCACCCACATCTCATGAGGACCAGAGACCCAGAGGAGATGAGTACCAGTAGAGTATCGACAGATATGGGTCAGGATACCACAGGGTATGGCAGACATCTGCTTGAGCTAGGCAGCCGCCATCAGCTCGTTATATATAACGGGATGCATCGCTGGCCAGGTTCGGGCAGACTTACTTGCTTCCCTCACGGGGGAGGTGAGAGCACGGTTGACTACATTTTGGGTACCACATCTGGAGCTTCACTCATCACCTCACTTACTATTGGACCACGCCCACTTGGTGCTGACCATACATTTATCACATTCACACTCTCATCTCCTATTCCATTAGACCCTCCCTCACCCACTGAGACACACATCACGATACACTTCACACATGAGCTCTCACACGTTTATGCACACCATTTACACACCCGCCTACTCTCCCTCGATCCACTCTCACCCTTGGACACACTTACATCACAGTTCACCACCATCCTACACGACTCAGCTCTCTGCAGTTTCCCACACCGCACACATATAAACCCTCCACGCAGAGGTTCCATGCCTCAGAACAGCTGGTATGATGAAGATTGTCGCGAGCTACGGAAGCACCTACGCATTTTAGAGCATAGAGGGGATATTACACACACACAGGCACAGCGTCGCATGCAGAGCCTTACTCGCCGCAAACGGCGTGATTGGGAAGAGAGACAGTACTGGGATATTTATCATTTACTCATGAGTCGAGACAGTGCAGTGGCATGGCGACATTTGAGAGAGAGGAGACAGCAGACACCCATCCGAGACCCGAGCACTTGGCATAGCTATGCACAGAGCCTATACGAGATCCCAGACCAGCCCCCCATTCCTAGACCACATAGCTCACGTCCTACTACATCTGACTTCTTCACACCCACTATGGTGGGACGCGCCATTGCCCGTCTACAGCATGGCAAGGCCCATGACCTTTTCGGTTTACAGGCTGAGCACCTCATCTACGGAGGCACGACCCTTGCACCACTCATTGCCCACCTCTTCAACCGTGCACTGGTTGAAGGGTTCCCAGACTCATGGACTGAGCACACCATAGTGCCCATTCATAAGTCAGGAGATACTATGGATCCAGTTACATACCGGACGATCATGATTGGCCCTATATTGGCCAAGTTATATGGGGCGGTACTGGAGACAGAGTTGAGTACTCTTGCTGAGAGGAAGGGTATCAGGGCTCCAGGACAGGCAGGCTTCAGGCGAGATTACTCTACCATTGACCACATCTTCACTCTGAGATGCCTGATCGACCAGGCAAGGGTGAGGAAGAGGAGATTATATTGCTGCTTTGTGGACTTCCGCAAAGCATTTGACACCGTTCCCAGGGGACGACTCTTCAGACGACTACTTGATATCGGAGCCCCAGAGGAGATGATATGGGGGATCTATGCCTTATACGAGAGAGTATCTGGCAGAGTCAGATGTCCGGGGGGCTTATCTCATCCACTTGCTAGCACTATCGGGGTGAAGCAAGGATGCCCTCTTTCACCCACCCTCTTTGGTCTCTACATTGATGAGATAGTAGACTACATACAGCAGCAGGGGGGTGATGGCATTGAGGTACGCGGGTCCACTGTCCATATTCTTTTATATGCTGATGATATTGTACTGGTTTCAGAGTCTGCAGAAGGTCTACAGCATCATCTACATGGCCTAGATGACTTTTGCACACACAGAGGGTTATCTGTGAACCTTGGTAAAACCAAGGTCATGATCTTTCATACATTAGCACAGGTACGCAGAGATAGTTTGTTCACGGCAGCGGGTGGACCCATTGAGGTGGTCGGATCATATGTTTACTTGGGAGTGACATTTACAGCAGCATCAGGGGTCTTCTCTATGTCTCAGGCAGCCCGTGACCGCATCACACGTGGATATGCAGCACTTGCCTTGATGGAGAGACAGTGCCACAAGGCATATTTTCAGGAGCCCCGCACAAAAGGGTGGCTCTTCGACACTTTGGTTACACCAGCGCTCATGTATGGGGCAGCCATATGGGGACCAGGATTAGCCACATCAGTATGGACAGCATTAGAGAGGCCACAGATCCTCATGATTTCCAGACTTATCCGGAGCAAGCCTTCAGTACCACATGATATCATTAGAGCAGAGCTTGCTGCACCACCGATGCTAGTTGAGGCACTATTCCAGACAGTATGCCTATTACACAGACTCTAGAGCATGGATACAGAGCGCATTGCTTATCGGGCTTTACAGGCATCACGGGACATGGCATTAGCAGGCGACACCTCCTCATGGTATGCGCAGACACGAGACTGGCTGGCCCACCACGGCTTTGACATAGACAGGCTACCACCACTACAGTACGACTCACATGCACCCACCTACTCTCTCTCTCATCAGGAGAGGAATAGGATCATTCGTCAGGAGATATGGCATACATACATACAGAGGACATGGCTGAGCCCTAGGGATACATTGCCACCGAAAATGCTCTATTACCGTGAGCATTTTCTACATATATCGGACGAGGGCTTCATCGAGATTCCGAGATACATGCAGACATATCTACCCCACCAGCTTCGAGTCGTCATTGGGCAGCTCCAGGTTTCATCACATCAGCTCGAGATTGAGAGGGGTCGATCCAGGGGAGTCCACCGTGAGGAGAGGCGGTGCCCAGTATGCGAGACAGAGGTAGAGAGTGAGGAGCATTTTGTTATCAGATGCCAAGCATATGTAGACCTACGAGCACATTTCCAGATAGAGGAGACACTCCAGTTATGCATGAGTATGGGAGACCAGCGACGCTTGGGACGCTTCCTCGCAGCAGCATACGAGAGGCGAGATCGGTCACTCCAGCCCACACATCAGCCACGGGTGAGTACGCAGCAGACCATTACCGAGTTTTTTCAGCGAGCTGAGCTACATCAGAGAGGTCCATCTATAGGGCTCACGCTCCACCAGGCAGCAGCACAGAGAGCACGGCGCCGACCACGCAGGGGCACATATCATCGACCACGACTATATCAGGAGGATATCTCATGCATCAGGACAGCCTACGACCACATGATGGAGCATAGGCGCACCACCACTCGATGGGTTGTCTTCCTTCAGGAGGCACTCAGACCACCCCCGATGTACCACATACTACACCCACCTCCACCCATTCACCGGTAGCTAGGGTGTTTTACTCACACTTTTACTCACATGTCCCCCATGTATTAGGTGGCCACTATCTGCGGAGTCAGAGCCACATCTCCCCATCCTTTTCCAGCTTTATATATATCTTTCTGTCGCGATATACCTTTTATTTCATTTCATCCTCTACACAGGGTTACTACACTTGTACATGGTTTTTGTCTCATAGGCCAAGTTTGGCCTCCAGAAGACGTTAATATGACTTTCTTTCTTTCTTTCTTTCTCTCTCTCTCTCTCTCTCTCTCTCTCTCTCTCTCTCTCTCTCTCTCTCTCTCTCTCTCTCTCTCTCTCTCTCTCTCTCTCTCTCTCTCTCTCTCTCTCTCACACACATGTATGGAGCAGCCATATGGGGGCCAGGATTAGCTACATCAGCATGGGCAGCATTGGAGAGGCCACAAATTCTCATGATTGCAAGACTCATCCGAAGCAAGCCTTCGGTACCACATGATATCATCATAGCAGAGCTCGTTGCACCACTGATGTCAGGATTAGCTACATCAGCATGGACAGCATCGGAGAGGCCACAAATTCGCATGATTGCAAGACTTCCGAAGCAAGTCGTCTCTACCACATGATATCATCAGTGGAAAGCTCATTGCACCATTGATGCTAGTAGAGGCATTGTCCAAGACAATATGCCTATTACACAGGATCTAGAGCATGGACACAAAGCGCCTCACTTATCGAGCTTTCCAGATGTCACGCGACATGGCATTAGGAGGAGACACCTCCTCATGGTATGCACAGACATGAGACCGGCTGGCCCATCATGGGTTTGACATAGACAAACTATCACCACTCAAGTTGTTGGAAATTTAGTAGGCCCATAACTAATATCGCAGGTCCATAGTTCCATAGGTCCAAGATCTACAACATAGAATTCAGCAATCTTCCAATATTGACAAAACATGAACATACCACACTTAATCATACAAATGATGAGACAAAGATAGAGAAAGATTAGACAACATGTGTAAAGTGTTACGTAAGCCACTGCTTACTCACTCTATCATATATACAAATGTCAATTTACAATGTGGGAGTCAAAACTTCAACCACTCTATGTGAACAGAAATAGATGGAAGGGTGTATATACAAATGTAACAAACATATTCAGATGTATGGACAAAAATCTGAATATATATAAGATGTGTGACCTAATAGGTTGTAGAAGAGTGAATATAAGTGATAGAAAGAGGAAGGATCAATCTAAAACTGATAATCAGCAAACCCTCATCTGAACTTAGGCTATGGAAGACCCTAAGTCAGATATGTGTGTGAAAAGATCACATACTTACAAAAGTAGCAAAGAATGCTAATAAGTTTGCTGCCATAAATCCTCAAACTCATATGAATACACCTTCTTGAAGACCTCATCCCAAATATGCATAATGCATACATGTACTGATTCTCTTGTACCTATGCCTAATAGAACTCCTCCTCATATGGATGACACTTCCATATACTTCAAGTAGTACCTATGTGCATAAAGAGAATATTTACCTGAATTCTTAACATAAGATGTAAATCTTATGTTAACCACCATCCAATGTCTTTGAAGTAAACCAAAATCTTCATGTAGAAGACAATCTTCAAATACATCATGTGGATGGCTGATCCACACCACCAAGCTGCTGATGGGTAAGTCCTCTCCATAAGCAAGAGTATGAGCACACTCTTCTCCTCCAAGAAGGACTCCATAGCCGCTCCTCAACATGCTCCAAGATAGCACCATGGCTGCCCCATGTGCTAAGAGCACTACCTCTATTGAGGTACCAAATCTGGCATTGAACTAGGTGTAGGATGAATAACTAAGTGACCCAAGCTTGTTCTTATATAGTATGTTCTTGATAGAATAAAGCACTCCCAAAGCTCTCCATAAAGCACATCAATAAAGCTCTCGTCGGAAGCTTTTACATCTAAAACGCTCCATGATCGCGCCGTCCATTCGCGTTTGTATTTTTCAAAAGCATGTAAAAACTTGTTTCGCGTTCGCACTGCCGCTGCCAGGATTCGAACCCACGTGGGTGCTCTGGGAGGCACTTGCCTTAACATAGTCGCCCTCTTCTTTTGCTTGAAGAGAGAATATAAAAGCTGCAACCTATGCTTTGCAGTTCTGGACACTTTGGACTATTTGATCATTGTTTCCAAGACAAACTATCACCACTGAAGTAGGACTTACAAGCCCCCACCTATTCACTCTCCCACCAGGAGAGGAATAGGATCATTCGACAAGAGATATGGCATACATACATACAGAGGACATGGATTAGCCCCAGGGATACATTGCCACCGAAAATGCTCCACTACGCCTAGCATTTTCTACAGATCTAAGACCAAGGCTTCATTGAGACTCTGCGATACATGGAGACATACCTACCACACCACCTCCGAGTCCTCTGAAGCATCTCAAATTAACATTGAAAGGATCTCCTTCCATGCATCGAGTCCTCTGAAGCATCATCAAATTAACATTGACAACCACAAGGTCACTGGCACTCTGCACACCAACTGGACACCAAGTCTGTTCTTTTTAGAGGATACATGTCCATACACACTCCATAGTTGCTCAAGGCAACCCGTGGTGCAAGCTTGACTAAGTATACAAATGGCCAATTGTTGAAGATCTTGTGTTTCATAAGCTGAAATGGCTCTATTTATCCTTATGTGTGAGGCTAAAAGAAGGCTCTAAAACCCAGGGACGCATCCCCATGTGACTTTGCTCGATCCACTCTCACCCCTAGAAACACTCATGTCACAAATCACCACCATCCTACATGACTCAGCTCTACACAACTTTCCACACTGCACACATACATGCCCCCACGCACGAGGATCCATCCTCCAAAACCATTGGGTATGATACAAATTGTCAAGAGATACGGAAGCATCTACGGATTTTAGAGCGCAGAGGAGATATTACACACAGACAGGCACAATGATGCATGCAAAGCCTTACCCGCCACAAGCGGCGGTAATGGGAGGAGAGACAATATTGGGATATCTATCACTTACTCATGAGCCGAGACAGTGCAGTGGCATGGCAACATGTGAGAGAGAGGAGATAGTAGACACCCATTCGAGACCTGAGCACTTGGCATAGCTATGCACAAAGCCTTTACGAAATACCGGACAAGCCCTTTATTCCCAAGCCACAGAGCTCATGCCTCACTACCTCTGACTTCTTCACATCGACTATGGTTAGCCATGCCATTACCCATCTACAGCATGGCAAGGCCCATGACCAATTTGGTTTACAAACAGAGCATCTCATCTACGAATGCACGACTCTAGCACCACTCATTTCCCACCACTTCAACCAAGCACTAGTTGAAGGGTTCCCTGACTCATGGACTGATCACATCATTGTGCCCATTCATAAGTAAGGCGATCTTAGGGATCCAACCACATACTAGATGATCATGATTGGCCCCATATTGGCCAAGTTATATCGGAAAGTGCTAGAGACAAAGTTGAGCAACTCACCGAGAGGAAGGGTATCAAGGCTCCGGGACAAGCATGATTCACGACGGGCGTGGGAGGAGAGACAATACTAGGATATCTACCATTTGCTCATGAGTCAGGATAGTGCGGTGGCATGGCGACATCTGAGGGAGAGGAGACAACAGACACCCATTCAAGACCCGAGCATTTGGCATAGCTATGCACAAAGCCTATATCAAATCCCAGACCAGCCCCCCAAACCAACCCCCCATTCCAAGGCCGCAGAGCTCACGCCCCACTACCTCTTACTTCTTCACACCCACAATGGTGAGCCGTGCTATTCCACATATGCAACATGGCAGAGAGCCAATGACATGTGCAGTTTACAGGCAGAGCACCTCAAATACGGATGCACAACTCTGGCACCACTCATTGCCCACCTCTTCAACCATGCACTAGTTGAAGGGTTCCCTAACTCATGGACTGAGCACACCATAGTGCCCATTCATAAGTAAGGAGACTACATGGATCCAGCTACATATAGGACGATCATGATTGGCCCCATATTGGCCAAATTATATGGGACATTGCTAGAGACAGAGTTGAGCACTCTTGCAGAGAGGAAAGATATGAGGGCCCCAAGACACGCAGGTTTTAGACGAGATTACTCTACCATTGACCACATCTTCACTCTGAGATGCCTGATCGACCAAGCAAGAGTGGGGAAGAGGAGATTATATTATCGTTTTGTGGACTTCTGCAGTTCCCAAGGAACGGCTATTCAGATGCCTACTCAATATCAAAGTTCCAGATGAGATGATATGGGGGATCCATACCTTATATGAGAGAGTACCTGGTAGAGTCAGATGTCCAAGTGGCTTATCCGACCCACTTGCTAGCACTATCGGGGTGAAGCAAGGGTGCCCTCTTTCACCCACTCTCTTTGGTCTACACATTGATGAGATAGTGGACTTCATACAATAGCAGGGAGGGGAGGGCATTGAGGTACGAGGGACTACTGTTCATATTCTTTTATATGCTGATGGTATTGTGCTAGTTTAAGAATCTGCAGAAGGTCTACCGCACCACCTATGCCGCCTAGATGACTTCTGCATACATAAAGGACTATCTGTGAACCTTGGTAAAACCAAGGTTATGATTTTTCATACATCAGCACAGGTGAGGAGATATAGTTCTTTCACAGCAGCCTCTGGGGTTTTCTCTATGTCTCGGGCAGCCCGGGATCACATCACATGTGGATACGCAGCACTAGCCTTGATGGAGAGACAGTGCCACCAGGCACATCTTCAAGAGCCCCGCACAAAGGGGTGGCTCTTCGACAATCTCGTTACACCAGCGCTCATGTATGGAGCAGCAATATGGGGGCCGGGATTAGCTATATCAGCATGGACAGCATTGGAGAGGCCACAGATTCTCACGATTGCCAGACTCATCCGCAGCAAGCCTTCAGTACCACATGATATCATCAGAGCAGAGCTCGCTGCACCATCAATGCTAGTAGAGGCATTGTTCCAGACAGTATGCCTATTACACAGGATCCAAAGCATGGACACAGAGCGCATCACTTATCGAGCTTTCCAGGAGTCATGGGACATGGCACTAGCAGGAGGAGGTGCCAACTCATTAAAGAGTTGGTAAATGACAGAACATTCATTGTGAGTGTAAACCCTTATTTGTCTTACGGAAGCCTAAACAGATTACGCACCTTGTCAACATATAATCGCACCATATTCTCAATATCTGCCACAATGCTTTCTGGCTGTCCTTCTGTAAAAACCACCATCAGGACTCAAGAGTGAGTGAATTACAAAGAAATCGAAAAGATTTGTGCAAGAATGCATGATAGATTACTTACCAACCGCAACTTTGGTCAATCCTGGCAAGTCAATGAGGGTCAGGTTGACAACTGCAATAAACAATAACAATAACACTAAGTAAAATTTGAAATGTGAACAGAAAATCCTGCAAACAGTAACCCAAGATTCTTGTTAAGCAGACTGCTACAGCTAAAACTTCCACCAAGCTCTTAGTACAGGGAAAACGATAAGTAGCTATGAAGAAAAGAAGCTACAAAATTACCATGTGGTGAATGGATGCTTAAGTGGATAGGGACAGGAGATATTTGCTTATTTCTGCCAGTCATTCTGTCTGTTTCCTCTTGGATTTCTCTTCTCACCGCGGCTGTCAAAAAATAGAAGTTGATTTCAATGTAATGTAAAATTTTCCTTAAGATATCAAAATCTTCTATTTAAACCTTCATAAGTTCAGAGTTATCCAAATTTACGAACTCAAGTTAAAGAGCACAAGGACAAACACATAAGAAAAAACCAACAACCAAAGCACGAGACTACACAAAACAAACATCAATATAAGTCATGAAAAATAAGAAAGCCAATACAAAATGAACAATAATAAACAAATTTATTTTTTTTTTTAACAAATAAATAAAACTAGAATAATGATCTTTTAATGGTAAAAAATAAATTTTAGAAAAACATACCAAATAATATATAATCAATCGAGCACACAACAACAACAAAAGATCCACATATTAAAAATTAATAATAATGCTAATAAATAAGAAATAAAAACTTTAAGAAAATAATAATAATAGGTTAAAAACACATGAATAAGTATGCAAATACAAATAGAAATAAAACTGATAATTGAAAAGAGAGAGATGTCAAAATCTTCTATACTATGCATCCATAAACTCCTATGTAAGTCTTGTTCCTCGCATTACTTGGAACAATAAAAAAAAACTTAATAAATTATTATTTATGCAATACAGATAGAAGATCCCAGTGAGGTGGGTTGAGTAAAATTCCCTTCACAAAAACTATCCGATTCTCTGGCTGGGCAAAGATCATGATATAGATACATCCCTAATAACATGAAGTACCATGGTATGAAGTTTGAACTTTGTGAGTCGTCAACGACTCTCTAAAAGAGACCTCATGAACTTTTTTACAAAGGAGGGAGGGGACCCTCGGGGAAGGCAAATGGGGGGCTCATCTAAAACAAAACAACTATTCGTGTTAATTTGAAAAAATGAGAACTATATATATGCCTGCACAGTATCAAAATGCAAGGCTCTGGCTCAAGAAAAAAATGACCATGTCATACAGGGGGCAGATATAAGGAAGCAATCACAAAACCTAGGGGGTTTTTTCTTGCCATTTGGGGGGGGGGGGGGGGGGAGGGGGGGGGGGGGGGGGGAGGGGGGGGGGGGGGGAAGGGGGGGGGGGGGGGGGGGAAAGGGGGGGGGGAGGGGGGGGGGGGGGGGGGGGGAAAGGGGGGGGGGGGGGGGAAAGGGGGGGGGGAAAGGGGGGGGGGGGGGGGGGGGGGGAGGGGGGGGGGGGGGAGGGGGGGGGGGGGGGGAGGGGGGGGGGGGGGGAGGGGGGGGGGGGAGGGGGGGGGGGATCTGGTGACAAGAGAAGATAGGAGAGTCAAGTTAAGATATGTGTGATCAGTGATCTGCACTTAGAGGGCATCGGCCAATGAAAAGAGAATAAATAAGAGAAACTCCAAATATAGGTATGAGAATATAATCTACGATGCTTTGTCCACCCCTTGTGGAAAACAAGTGAAAGCACCTGATCCTAGCCACCCATACATCCCGTTGTAAATAACGAGATGATGTCGACCACCGAGCTCAAAAGGGTGGTTTTCGTACCCCGTTGTATCCTCACCGATATCATTCGATCATTTTCCTGTCCCAATCTCATCCGAATCTAGAGTCTCCATGATATCTGATAGCCCCATAGCATATGACTCACATTGTCGAGACTTTGTACGTGCATTGAAGTCCCTAAGAAGGAAGACCTCACCTAATGTAGAGTAATGCACAATGTCCTCTCATAATGCGGTATACAGTGAATCAGTATCTCGAGCATTGCTATCTCCATCGTGCATGGCATAAGATGACCCTCGAGGGGGAAAATAGCATATGGCGATGTATATCCATCTCTCCCTAGTCAACTTGATGCAAACCCACATGTACAATGTATGTAGAGTGTGTGTGGAAGATTTTTTCCCTTTCTTTTTTTTTGGGGGGGAGGGATGATGACATAATCATTCATGATCTCGTGTAGATCACTGAGCTACACTTATTCAATTCTACAGAGTCACATCAACTAAGTACTAAATTTATGAATAAGAAGATGGACCAAGTAAATTCAAACAAAGAGGTGCTCAAAACCTTCACACTAGTCAACTAAGCCACTAGATTCTTTGTAAGGGTTTCCTGCTATCATTTCTACACACATTGGTAACCTAGACAAGCTCTCCCCAAAATAATCCCCATACAATCAAGAATGTGTGCAAAAATATTGGAAAGCAATGCCAATAATGCATATATCGATTGACCTCCCTAAAAGTTTATCACATGTCGCATGGTTGCTACCATCGTGGGCCCATTATCTAAGTTGACTCAAACTAGATAGAGCATATGTCTCCATCACCTTAAAGTTTTGAGTCCTACATGTCAATAATCTTGTGTACTAACAATGTTGAGAAGGGCGACCTCCCAACCTTCCTAAGACTTCCAACATGGTATGAATGCCTTAGTGACAATTTTTATAGCATGTAAAATAGCAATATTCATGGTGCTTGGTTAAATCATACAATCCAATTTTGAGCTCATGTTCAATATTGTCATTCATCAAATGGTGTAAAACAAGTTTAAGGTGTCTTCATATAGAGACGGTTGAGGAGTAGTTAAAAGCATATACCTTTGTAAGTTCATATTTATCTCAACTTACAAATGAAAGGAATAAAACACTACAGCACCAAAGTAATTGTTGCGAAATGCACACCCTCCAAAATATTCTTAATAGGCACAATAATTTGTAATGACATAGAAAAGAGTGAGAGAACAAGAAATTACTTCAAAGTTGGCACACGCACACACATACAAAACCAAAAAAAAAAAAGGAAAGGGGCAAAAAAACATAACGAAGCTAAGCAAAAGTCTTCATTAGATCGTTTGATCACATGTGCAAGTACCCCCATGGAGTATTGTCTATAGTATTTTAAGAGGAGGCTCTCTTGTCGCATAAAAAGCATAAAACGATTTCTTTTATTATAGAGTCCGCATTGACATGAGTTGTAACATAATTTTCACCATGAATGGCCAAAAATCTAAAATAACAAAAGAAAAAACATGAAGAATCTAAGCAAAAGCCTTAATTCGAATGTTTGATCACATCTGCAAGTGCCCCCATGGAGTATTTTCTACAGTATTTTAAGAGGAGAATCTTTTGTTGCATAAAAAGCATAAGGTTGTTTCTTTTATTATAAAGTATGCATTGAAGTGACTTACAACATGGTTTTCACCGTGAATGGCCAAAAATCTATTGTGCTCTTATATGATAATGTTGGAAACACAACCTGTTGCACATATCTCAACAAAATTTTCAGAGAATATCAATTTTTCAACAAAGTCGACCATGGTCAGAACAAGTCAAGATATGATCAAAATGGTCAAATTTTGCAGAGTCTTTTTCCCCCGATTTGGAGACTACTCTTCAAGATCTATCTATTGATATATGAGACATAGCATTTGGAGCAAATTTGGGGTTCAAAATTGAAACCCTAATTTCAGATCAAAAAGTCAAAAGTGTCTTAAAAAGTCAACAAGTCAAAATTATAACTTAACACATGACAAACATCCAATATGGTTAATCCAATTACTATGAACATATTGTTAAAAAGCTAGTCGGTAAGTTTTTTAACTCAATTTTGAAAAAACAAAATTCAGATTTTGCCAAAAATAAAGCATACCCGTGAGCTTTTTCATTAGTGCTTTTTGAGGACAAGAAAAACTATATAAGTTCAAGAGCATAAGCACTTTTGTTAACCACATCTTGGAAAGCTCTTTCAAAGCTTGCTAGAGGAGGTCTCTTTCAACCTTGGAAGAGTTGGAGCTAGGGTTTCTTCTACTTCATCAAGGAGGGCAGTAGCTAGGGTTGAGGTTCTTCATCACTTTCAAGAATAGGAGCTCATCTATACTTGAAGGAGATCACTTCATGTTATGGAGATTGTGAATTATGAAGAAAGGCGGAAGCTAGGGCATTTATTTGTATGCTTCTTTGTAATATTCATGTACTTCATATTTTAGAATGTATGGCATATATGTGAAACTTTGGTCTTTCATCTCTCTATGGTCTTGTCTATTCTCTTTCATGTCTATATATTCTTTAAGTATCTATATTGAGAGTGGGCCTTGAAAACCAACAATTGATATCAGAGAACATGAAAATAGTGCACATAGAGCATGTTGAGAATATTACATATGTAAGAAGATAAGAGCATCGTGGAAGACATAAGTCAAGCTCATTTCATTAATCAACAGGTGGATGCAAGTACCTCGAGAATGCAATTGTCAAAAGCTTCTTGAATATATGTATTGTGAACCAAGGGAACTTAGCTCCAAGAGAGGCCATATCCATCCTCTTTGATTGCACTAGGAATCACACATATTTTGTAGATGTTTTTATTATATTATATATCATATTCAGATTTTTTACAAGATTTTTATGGACATTTGCAAATTCAGCAAGACAAAGACTTATGTGAGAAAGGAGGGGTAACAATTTCACGTTCAGATCCCTGTGGTGGACAAGTTTTCACCCCTCTTTGTGTTATTTTGATAGGTGTAGATGAAGCATATGCCTCATATTGGATAGGCATGGCCAACCTTGAGAATTTAGAAAGCATGTTTGAGTTTGCATACTATGTGCTTGCATTTAATGTTTGTTAGTACTATGTGCTTGCATTTAATGTTAGCACTATCATCCCTTTGTTTGTCTCTAACCTTCCAAGCAATATTTGGTTGAGAAGAGTATGGGATGTGTGAGTTCTCTTTGTGATGTGTGGGGAGGACTCTTCATGATCAAGGTCCTTATGCGTGTTTGTGGACACTTGCATGACACCATATAGCATATGAAAATTATATGGGTACCCGCAACAAAATGTTATCAAAATATTATCAATCAACAAATATGCACCTACCTAGCATATACCCCTTGTGTCAGATTAGGAGGGGATTGTTGAAAATAGCAACCTTCCACAAGAGGGTTGCACATATCCCAACAAATTTTTGGCAAAATCAACCATGGTCAAAACATGTCAAGATATGATCAAAATGGCCAAATTTCGCAAGAATTTTTTATTTTAGATTTGGATACTACTCTTCAAGAGCTATCTATTGATATATGAGACACATAGCATTTGGAGCAAATTTGGGGGTTCAAAATTGAAACCCTAAATTTCATGTCAAAAGGTCAAAAGTGTTTTGAAAATTCAACATGTCAAAATAATAACTTGACACATGGCAAACATCCAATTGGTTAATCTAATGACTATGATCATATATTATAAGAATAAGAGCATAAGCACTTTTGTTAACCACATCTTGGAGAGCTCTTTTAAGAGCTTGTTGAAGGAGGTCTTCCGACCTTGGGAGGAGTTCAAGCTAGGGTTTCTTCTACTTCATCAAGAAGGGTTGTAGCTAGCGTTGAGGTTCTTCATCAATTTCAAGAAGGGCATCATCTTGGAGCTTATTTATACTTGAAGGAGAACACTTCATGTTATGGACATAGTGAAGTTATGAAGAAATTAAGCAACCAGGGCATTTATTTGCATATTTATTATGCTTCTTTGTAGCATTCAAATGATGAGGCAGCCGACTACTTAAAGACGGACTACCTATCAACTCAAGTTAAGCAGAAACTTGAGGTTCATAAGAATCACTCTCAATAACTACTAGAGATAAATCTAGCAGAGACATTTGGACCAAACAAAGTGTAAGAGATTAGCTTTTTTTTTTTTAAGGAGATTCGACAGGCAAATACTCCCCCAACTTTAACTTTGAAAGTACAATTGTAGAGGTGGATGGGCATAGTACCCGCAGGACCCCACGTATCCCACAAAGAAGGGGTTAAACTCGGATACAACTGGTAGGCTTGGTTACAACTGGTATAAACTGACAAAATCCATTACATGTCCAGCCCGGGGGTTGAACTCTGGACCTTCACCTCAAGACGGCAAAGCTTACAAGAGAAGCTTTCCAACAAGATATCATATGCATTAAATGAATATCTACATAGAGAGAAATGACCTTCACAAGGTTGTTCGTTATAGAAAGATATGTTGTTGGAAAACTTATGTGCCTTGTAACACACTATTCAAGGCAATTTTGATATCCTTTGGTGAGAGAATGACTAGCCATATGCTTCTACACCATCTCCTTGTTACCTCCATAAATTTTCAAGTCCAAAAACCTTCTATTTAAGGAGAAATGTGCATGGGAGTTTGTGTCTCTTCACCTACCCTTGCATCTTCTCTCACCTCTTTACCTTTCACTTCTTGTCCTTTGTCCTTCCATTGCCTCGGGTGACTTTTAGTGCTCCAAATCACTACATATGGATAAGCTTGTGCTTTTTTGTTTTAGTACCCAAGCTCTTCAATCATATTTTGGCTTTTACCCAAACCATAAATAATTTTACACCTTTACTTCAACATTCCTAGTTATGAGTTGTGATGATAGATACAGCATCTCTATGGATGCAAGAACCTATGCAAAGTGTAGTTTAAAAAAAAAATGCAAATCGCTTAACGATAAGAAGGGATGGAAGAGAAAAAAATGCAGCTCCTTCAAACATGATCAATATGACCTTACAAAAGAGGTAAAAGATCCAATAAATGTGGAGCGATCATTAGCAAATCCATGCTCCAAAGAAGCCATGCAAGTTGCATATGATATCATCATGAGAAAAGGTAATGCTTATTGTGGTTGCATATAAAAAGTGATTAGTGCACCAAGTGGATGTGAAGTCCTCATTTTTTAATGGGTTACATGTATCGACCAGCTTATTTAAGAACCCCCCATTCAAAATAAGTCATCTTATGGGCTAAAACAAGTCACAAGAGCTTAATACCAACAATATACAGGTTTTCTTCAAAATTTGAACTTCAAAAGATTCAATTCTAATTTGAATTTGTAGTACATACTAAAATTTATATCGATTCCACTGAATGATTCAATTAATCCATTAACTTTTTAAATGATTCGTTGAGGACTATGCTATTGAGAGAAGAGTATCCACTTACAGAAGTCTGTAAATCTGCGCTTAGGAAGATGCATAAATTCCGCATACTCTGATCCCTCATCGAGCTTATGGAGTTGCAAAACAAGAGGTCTTCTTGTCACAATGCCTGTAAAGGGAAAACAAACGATAAGCCTCAGAAATATGTTAGAAAATCTACTGGTCTCCAACATGAAAGAGAAGGGGAGATGCGCAAAATGCTACAAGACTAAAGAATCATGCACAATGTGTTCCGGGGTGTTCCAACCCTGTACAATGTGAAAGCCTGCGCACAGAAGCACAGACACAAGTACATGAGTGCGTAAAACCATACATATGCATAAGATTTACACATCCAAATCTTCCTGGGGTGGCCCTAGAATAACTTATTTAATAAGACCAAGCAGCAATCCTTCTCGCGAATAAAAGCAATTCATAAAGTCAAAGAATGCACCAATCGAAACCATTCAATAAAGGCATAAGAAAAATCACTGCAAAGAATACGCACCTGATCCTCTGGGTAAAAAATCTCTGCCTACAATGCTCTCCAATACCGAAGACTTTCCGGAGCTCTGCAAAGACAAGGTAGCTCAGCGCCGAGCAGAGATCGAGAAACGAGCAAACAAGAGATTTCCTCAAAAAGAACCAATACCTGACCACCAACCACGGCGACAGACGGAAGAGCCTCCCAAAGGGTGGGTAAGGCGTTATCTCCTCCGTGATCACCTAGCGCTGTGCAGGCCCTCTGTATGCGATTTACTAATCCTATCAAGTTCTCCATACCTAGATCTCCTGTGATACGATATTACGGCCCTGCCCCTTCTTCCTTAGCTGCAAGATCGAAACAGTCCGCTCCTACGTTCCTGTCAAAGTCTTCTTCTGGGCGTCTAGCACGAAAGCGAGAAGGCAGAATTTCGTTCAATTTCGATAGGTAGTCAGAGTTCAGGAGCTGCATTCAACGACAATATGTACTTTTACGACAAAATGTAGCTCTACAGTTCTTCTATTATTTATTTGACTCTGCGAATTTCGGAAACTCCAATTTGATTTCTCCGGAGTCCGCAGAACTCCCACCGGCCATCATTTTTTGTTTTTTTTTTTTTCTTTCTTTTTTTAAATAGAAGTTCAGCAAGCGTTTATTCTCTCTACCTTTAATTTTGAAAGAATAATTGTATAGGTGAATGGGCATAGTACTCACAAAACTTCCGTATCTCACAAAGCAAAAGTTAGACAACATTACAACTGGTTTCAATTGATTTAAACTGGTCAAAGTCATTACATGGTCAATCCAAGGATGAACTCTAGACCTCCACCTCAAAAGACCAAAGACACAACCAATAGAACAACTGGACATGAACAACTCGAGGTTTTAATTTTAAAAGAACAATTGTACAAGATAAGAAATTAACATAACACCTACAAGACCTCTGTATCCCACAGAGCAGGGATTAGACCAGCGTTTACAATGGCCCAAATGCAACACCAAGATAAGACAACCTAAAGACTTCAACTAGTTTAATTATTCGAAGGTTTACATGTGTCCTATCGGTGGGGAGGGTTGAACCCTTGCCCTCACCTCAAGAGGCGAGGGACTAAACTAGTTGACCCAACATGCAAGGAGAGAATGTGTTATGCTACCTTCATTTCCAGACTATTATTTTTCTCTCACATGGAAACTTTGTTGGTATCTCAAAGAAACCCTATGTTCAAGAAATCAGTTTTGCTTGTGTGCCCACATAAGATAATGATGCAAAACTTTTCACAAAGACTACTTAGGGAGAAGTTTTAATGGGCTTATATGTTAGGAAAAAAGAACAAAGATGTCCTTAAAGAAGATGTCTAGTTACTGAAAAAAGTTATCCTCTAACGATATCTCCTGTTGGAGTTAGACGTCTGCAGAAGCACGTGAACAACACAAGGAAGAAGAAGAAGCTTGGAGCACAACACACAATACTGAATGTATTACCACTAGAATGTACAAAGATAAGTAGCCCGTTATGGCAATAGGCATATATACAAGCCGAGGGAAAAAACCTCCTAAAGAGGGAAAAAGGTGCCCCAGCGGTCCTAGAGTGTTCACACACACCACTACCTAGATATATCAACAAATCCCCCCCTGGGAGTTATGCGATGAACAAGGAGCTGGCACTCATGTATAAGGAAGTGCCAAGTTATGTGGAATCAATCCACAAAAGGAAGTAAGCCCAAAGCTTTGTGGGAAGCTTCAAACTTCTCCCTAGGCAGAGCCTTCGTGAAAAGGTCTGCAATGTTCTCTTGCGTGGGCACATATGCCAAGCTGATCTCCCCAGCAGAGAACCTCTCCCTGTCATAGTGATTACGCACTTCAATGTGCCTAGTGCGAGCATGGAACACAGGGTTCCTCGCAACTTCCAATGTGCTCTGATTGTCAATGAAGATGGTGGTGGTAGAAGATTCACCAACACCCAAATCAGCCATAAGGCATCTGAGCCACACACACTCAACAGTCGTTGTGAAAGCTTCCCTATACTCACCCGCACAACTGGAAGTGGCCACAGTAGGCTGCGTTTTGCTCAGCCAAGATATGCATGAGCTACCAAGCATGAAGCGAAAACCACTAGTGGACACACGAGTGTCATACCAACCAGCCCGATCACTGTCTGAAAAAGCATGCAAATATGGCAATAGTGATCCCCCCTTGGGATAAAACAATCCAAGTAGCCGAGTACCACTCAAGTAGCGAAAGATGCGCTTAACCGCCTGCCAATGCTTGACACCTGGGCAATGCATAAACCTGCTCATCTGTGAGACAACAAACTAAATATATGACCGAGTAATGCATAAGTAAATCAAGCATCCAACAACCTGCTGATAGAGAACAACATCAAATGCATCTCCAGCATCATGAAGACTCAACCGTAAAACCTGTCTCCATAGGAGTGGCAATAGGCTTACAGTCTTCAAGGCTGCAATAATGTGTCAATATATTTTGTTTGACACAAAGCCATTCCACCATCAACTTGCATAAACTGAATGCCCAAATAGTGATGGAAATGCTCCAAATCAGACATCTCAAATGATGCATGCAAATCAGCCTTAAAATCAGCAATATGCATGTCATGAGGACCAATGAGCAGCATGTCATCAACATACACCACAATGATCTGAAGTACATCATTAGCACGCTTAACATATAAGGTGCTTTCAGTTGGACTATTCTCAAAACCATGTGCAATGAGATAGGCATGTATCTTTTCATACCAAGCACGTGGTGCTTTCTTTAAACCATATAATGCCTTCTTTAACCTCACACCTAGTTTTCATGCCCCTTTTGCACAAATCCATGGGGCTGAAAAACATTCACTTCTTCATGCAAGTCACCATTCAAAAATGTTGTTTTAATGTCCAACTGATGTACATTCCAACCATGATGAGCTGCAAGTGCACAGATGCTACGTACAATAATCATTCGGCAAGTAGGAACAAAGGTTTCATCAAAATCAATGCCTCTTTCCTGCACATAACCCTTTGCAACAAGCTTAGCCTTATACCTGTCAACTGCTCCATCAGGTTTACGCTTCATCTTGTATACCCACTTAGTGCCAATGGCCTTCTTGCTAGGAGGCAAGTCACATAAAGACCAAGTACCATTTTTCATGATAGCATCATATTCCGATTGCATTGCAGCCATCCAATGTTCAAAGTTTTGTGCTTCATCAAACGAAACAGGTTCAATCTCATCACAGAGACTAGAGGCAGCCATAGCATAGCAATTTGATGCAAAGGAGGCACTATGAAAGGAGCTAACAAATGTCTCCTTAGTACAAAAAAGTAAGGGCTGAATAGCATCTTCCACAAAAACAACATCACAGCTAACCAGAATGCGTTTAGTCTGTGGATGATACAGATGATAGCCTTTGCTTTTAGAACTATATCCAACAAAAATACATTTTATTGCTTTATCATCCAATTTTCTGCAATGTTGTTCAGGCACTAATGCATATGCCAAACAACCAAAAACATGCAGATGAGCAACAGATGGCTTGCAACCATGCCAAGCCTCATATGGACTGATAGACTATAGCGCTTTAGTGGGACTCCTGTTAAGTACATATGTTGCACACATGACAACCTCAAGCCAAAAACTATGTGGTAGAGCTTGACTCTTGACCATACACCTCACCATCTCCATGAGTGACATGTTCTTTTGTTTAGCAACCCCATTCTGTTGAGGTGTATACGGCACTGTACACTGATGTTTTATCCCACATTTAGCCAGAAATGCATTAAAGTCAGAAGACATATATTCCCCCCCTCGATCAGAATGGAGGGTGCCCATTTTACATGCTAACAGATTTTCAACCAAAAGCAAAAACTATTTGAAGCACATAAACACTTCGGACTTTGCCTTCAATGGATATACCCATGCATGCCTGGAAAAATCATCGATGAAAATCACGAAGTAAAGATAGCTCCCAAAAGAAGGTGTCTGCATAGGACCACATACATCACTATGTACAAGCTGCAATTTCTGAGTAGCCCGAACTGAACCATCTTTTGGAAAGGAAGAACGCTACATTTTGCCAAAATACAGCCTTCACATACATGTTTACTGGGTGCCTCAAGTTTGGGCAAAGAGGACACCATTTCAGATTTTTGCACGCGTAGCAAACTAGCAAAATTGAGATGACCAAAGCGTGCATGCCAAAGCTTTGCATCTGACATAGCCTGAGAATCATGTATTGCACATGCCAAATCATTTACAGATCTTTCATAGTCTATGAGTTTATACAGCCCACGACATAAAATGCCAGAAGCAATAATGACATCGCCATTTGACAGATCATGAACTGTACATCTATCATCAACAAATTTCACATCCAAGCCAATCTTGGCTAATGCAAAAACTCATAACAGATTTTTCTTGATCCCTGGCACAAATAAAGCATCTGACAAAGTGAAAGAACTACCATCAGCAATAGTCAGAATGATCTTACCAACTCCCATAACAGGATAAGAGGAGTTGTTGGCACATGTAAAAGTTTTCCCTGTAGGGGCATGCTCGAGTGAAGAGAAGAAACTGCGTTGCGAGGTAATATGTTTGGTCACCCGACTATCAAAGTACCAAACATCTGAGTCTACTGCAGACATGCACTACTCATGAGAAGATGGGTCAAAACTGCAAACAGTACTAAATGCCCATTCTTCTTCCTGCACAAGATTAGCAGACTCTGTTTTCAGTGTAGAGGCCTCTACAACAACCATTCCGGCCTCTTTCTTCTTTGCCTCTTTAGCAGCCAGTTTTGGACAGCTCTTAATGACATGATCATTTGCTTTACATTATTTGCAAAACAATTTCTGCTTCTCTGGTTTCTTCTCATCTTTTTTTTTCTTCTTCAAATGTGCAACATTTGTAGATTTCTGCTTACTCGTAGAAGAGCTCCATTTACCTTTGCCCTTCTAACTAGCTAGGAAAGCTTGATTTGCAACATGCATAATAGATCTGTTCTGCCTAGACCGGTCTTCCTTTAGTAGAACAAAGACTAACTCCTCAAATGAAAAGGCATTTGTATTGCCTTTCATCATCAAACGAAGAGTAGAAGCAAAACTCTGATATGATTCAGGAAGACCATTCAGAACGGTCTACACAAGTGAACTATCTGGTATAACTTCATCAACAGAAATCAACTGTTCTTTCAAACCCTTGATCTTTGTGAGAAAACTATCCATAGAATCACCTTCATTCATGTGATCACTCTCCAATTGTTTTTGGACGTAAGCAACACGAGCCTCATTCCTAGCCTGGTACAATGTGGTAAGTATATCCCAAGCATCCTTAGTTGTCCTGCAAGAGCGAAAGTGAGGAATAATAGCACGTTTGATAGACAAAGCTATCAATGCATGTGCCTGAGCATCTCTGCCATCCCAACGAATTTGCTCTACAGTAGGTGCAACAGAAACAAGAGCATGAACAAGAATTTGCAGAATATCATCATCTTTGACACCATCTCCATCAGCTCGAGCACATGTATTTGCAATACCTGTATTCGCAGGTGTAACAGGACGTCTTTCAACACCATGCACAATATTCCATAGTCCTTTTGCACCAAAGAAGATGAATCTTGGAGCACAAGACACAATACTGAATGTATTACCACTAGAATGTACAAAGATAAGTAGCCCGTTATGGCAACACGCATATATACAAGCCGAGGGAAAAAGGTGCCCCGGCGATCCTAGAGTGTTCACACACATCACTACCTAAATATATCAACATCTCCAAATATTTTCTAGTACACCTTCCTAAAAAGGATAAAAGAGATTAGAACATCAATAAGAGTTATGGAATCTAAAATTTTTGGGATAGATGGGAGGATTAGGAAATAATCCTCAACCATGGCTTTTGGGGCAAGTGGTTAGCCCATCATACTCCTAGTTGGTTGGTCATGAGTTCAATTTCCATGATTGGTATCAGAGCCTAGGAAGTAGGGTTGGGCAAGTGGATGGAAGGAGCATATGTCGTTTTCAAAGATGAGCACATCAAAGCTTAGAGTGTATCTCCCAATCTGTAGGTCCGATTTAGACATGTAAGATATCGTTGGAAAGCTCTTAGAATGAGCATTCAAAGAGAAGCACTTGATTGAAGATCCAAGATACTCTCATGGGTGAGAAAAAGTTTCAAGAGACCAAGGTTGAGAGCAAGGCAAGTTCATAGGCTAGTGCCCAAGAAGCAGAAAGTCAAAGTTCAAGATACCAAGGTTGAGAGCAAGGCAAGTCCATAGGAAAGTGGCCAAGAAGCAAAAAGAAAGGCTCAAGACACCAAGGTTGAGATCAAGTCAATTCCATAGGTAAGTGTCCAAGAAGCAGAAAAGCAAGATTCAAGAGACCAAGGTTGAGAATAAGAAGGTTCAAGAGACTATGCGAGGGTGGGGACATCAATTCGGACAATGATCTATAGAAGGGGAAGATAGTGTTGGACTCAAGAAATGACAGGTAGGAGATGGTTCAACCCCACCGTAAGAAGGAGGATTAGGAAGTAATCCTCAACCATCCCTTTTTGGGGAAAGTGGTCAGCCCATCATACTCCTAGCCGATAGGTCATGAGTTCAATTCCCATAACAGTTTCCTCTTAGTTTTTGAGGATGTAAACCCTTTCCAAGGGGGAAGGAAATTATGAAATGACGCATCAATCAGAAATATTTGTGTAAGTAGTTTCATCAACATAGCATCATGGATGAAGATGTAATAAATTTCATGAACATAGCACCATGGATAAAGAGGATGGGTTAGAGAGTGTGAAAAAAACATTTCTAGGTTATAGATGTTAAGTAACTATTAAAGTACTTTGAATGCAACTTTATGGCATGTTATAGATTATTGGGATCCTGCTACAAAAAAAAAATTGAAAGGTGGTTGCAACCATAAAAGATCGAGAAAGCATACCAAATCTTGTACTTGTCTAAAGGGAAATGAGAAAGACAAAAGATTTTGAGGTTCCAAGATACACAATGTTCTATCTCGTGCATGCAAACGACATTCGTAAAAAAAAAAACAAGTACCACACATGCCAAATTGTTTGGTCTACTACATAGAGAAGTTTGCTTTATTACATTGAATTGGTACAGAGTTAGTTTTTTTACTATGTTGTGTAGTAAGTTAATTGTCTGTGTGGTGATAAGTGCAAGTAATTAAATAATTTAGTGAATACGCAGTATGTTTGGTATCTATGATTCGTAAGAGTTAGTACAAATAAGTTTTTTATTGTATTTTATAAGTCAATAAGTTCCTTTGGTGAAAGTGGTTTAGGAGAAATACATGGATTTAGTTACCAGTAAATTTTGCCACCCCAAGAACCTTGTCAACATGTCCTATTCCTTCACCAGACCAGATGAAGAAGAGGTTAACATAATATATGATTAATAGTAGGTTAGGAGCTTATTCTTTCATTTCAACATGGTATAAAAGCATAGGTGTTCCTTATGCATCATTCTTTTAATCTTCGTCTCCATCATTGGCATGGATCTTGTTCTTAGTCCCTCCCTCCCAGCCATTTCATTTGCTTAATAAAAGTGCTTGTAACCACTATTTCCTTGCTTCACTTACCATGATCATTATCATTTTATTTTTCAAATCTTATTGTCTTGACCTTCTTTCTATAGTAGATCCAGTTTCATTATTCTCTTTTGCATCATAGAGACTTCTTTTCCTATTGTAAGCATTGAAGATACCAGTAACAATGCTTATAAGCACTTGCGATCATATGCCATGTATCAAAGAAAAAGAGAGAGTTGAAGTAATACTCAGAGCTAAAGTATTGCTCTGTTTCCATCTCAGGCTGAAGCATTGCTATGTAAACTACAAAAGAGCATGGCATTATGTCGAAAGAGAGAGCGGTCCAGCCAACAAGTGTTACACCTGACAATGGTGAGCAACTAGTTTGAAGATGGACGATGAAGGAATATCCTCTTCAATCTCAGACTAAGAACTGTGAGAGAATGAGTGAGGAGATGCAGTGCTTAGAGATCTTTGGCCATTCACTAATGCAATGCACAGAGATCTTCAACGATTCCTAGTGCCGCCTAATTTGATCGACTTGTACTCGGTTAAGGAAAAGTTCTAAACAAAACATGCATCCAAAACAAATAATCTAAGGCTTTAGTTATAGCAAGAGAAGCTCAAAAGGTTCTTGGGCATATATAAACAATAGGAGAGGAGTACATAATCAGAATAGTCCTTGAGTAAGAATTTGAGACCTCGCTTAGATGGGAGCTACTGTGGTCATGTGCTCTCAGAGAGGTTTATCAACAAGCTCTATTGATTTGCTTTATGTCAACACTTGGGATCTACATCCTCTACCATCACTACACATATCCCATGAATAGAAAAACAGAGAGCAAGGTGGAAGGTCTGGATGCATTGACACAAAGGGTCCTGCTGAATTTTGTGTGATTTATAGGGGATGATGACTCGATACTAGGCAAAAATGTAGAGTTCATGGACTCTTTCTACATCAAAAATTAGGAAAGTTAGAGAATCTACCAGGCAATAACATGAAGCACATCATCAAGTCATGCCAAAGAGCGATGAGAGTGTTCTGTCTGTACTCAGATTTGAATGGGCTACCGACACCATTAATGCTCCGAGATAAAATGCATTCATGGAAGCAGAGATCTTCACCATTTTTGTTGCACAACTATATGTTCGAGAGAGATTTCAATTACTAGAAAGGTCAAGTAGCCACATCATCCCATAAGGTAGGCGATTCCTCTGTCATAAGACATGAGCAGAAGCCATGAAAGTTTCCTCAAAATTACATCTAGCTGCACCAAAATTTAAGTAAGCTATGATGTCATTTTGATCTTGGCCAATCACATCTTACACAAGCAATGATGTCATTGGTGCTCCAAGCTTTGGAATTAATTTTTGGTAGAATTAAATGAATAATACGTGGCATTCTATCTACCTAGTCATTAAATATTTTTCTCTATCATATGATAACATAGGGTTGCATTTTCAATTTCCACAGTGCCCTCTAATTTTGAAGGTGATCTAGTCTACTTGTATTTTGGTGTAATTTTTGAAGATCTTATCTTAAGATCTAAAATGGCCAAAACAAGCAATAGGGCCTTCAAAAATCAACTATGTGAGAACATATCAAAGGAAATCTCACCTTTTGCCAATCTTTTAGGAAATTAATCCCAAGAGGTCTTCACACATGGATTATACATTTTTTAAAAAGAAGGCACATAAACATGGTTTCTTGAAAGGGAATAGACACAACCTTCTTAAAGAAGGTAGGACCTTCCCAAGGCCATCATATAAGTAATTTTCCTATCTCTCCAAATATCTTATGAGAATTATTGAGATCCAACTTATTTCAAGCCCAACAAAGAAATAAAGCTTCAAGGATCCCAACAATGGATCATGAAAATAAGGCAAAAGAAATACACAAGAAGAATATGCAAATGGATCAAAAGCATTACCTACCCCATGATGTAAACCCTCTTGTATGCCTAGGTATCCTATATGTCCCTAGATCCCCAAAACCACTTGGATCGCAAATGTCCAAGTACATGTTTAGGGATCCCATATGTCCCTAGATCCCCAAAACCACTTGGATCCCAAATGTCCAAGTATATGTCTTTGTATCCCATATGTCCCAAGATCCCAGGGTTACCATATGTCCCACCACCGTGGATCCCATATGTCCATGGAATCAAAAACTACAAGGGATGCCATATGTCCCAAACTTGGATCCCATGTGTCCAAGTTATGTCTATGGATCCCATATGTCTTTCGATCCTAAAAACCAAATGGACTATGTTATCCCATATGTCACTATTCCCCATATTAAAAACAAAAGGGTCATCACATGGAAGGGAGTGTTGAGAGTTCCATGCTCCACTCTTTTGTCCAAGTCTACTTTCATTCTCATGCAAGCTCATTTATCCCACATGCAAGGGAACTCTCCGAAAATCCATATAAGGAGGGCCTCCACTCATTCTTCACAATCCATTCACTCAAGCTCTTGGCAAGAGTGCCCTCACCCTCCTCATGGGGTCTTCGTGCTCATAGAGCATTATATGTAAGTTATCTCTATTTCAATTTATCCATCACATTCTCTCATCTTTTGTTCATTCCTCTTTAGTTTGATTAATGCAGGATTAATAGTAGATTATGAGTTTCTTCTTTCATTTCAACACGCAATACTTCTCAAGAGATCACCCATCCCAGTACCATTCTCCCCCGAGCTTGCTTAACTGGAAATTTCTTGCCATTAAGCTACACTCTTTTCTGTTTGAGGAGGGGAAAGACTAAGGTTCAACTTACCTTGAGCATGTTGTGGGACCTCAGAGCGAGAGTGTTCATATGTGACATTCAAGTATATACAAAAAAGGGTTATTCTCATGGTCTTAAGAAGGGTTCCTATGCACCATTGTGGATGTTTGCATACCCTACAACCCAACACTCTCCCCCCGTAGACTTTGTCGTCCTCGAGAAAGCTAAGAGAAGAGGATCATACATAACTAAATTTCCAAGTTGGAGTCAAATCTGGAAATCTTCAAGTTTTCAAAATCTGCAATTCTTCACTCTGCAAGGCTTCAGGCTGCTAGTCTTCAGTCTTTACTTCAAGCTGCAAATCCTCAATCTTCAAAGCTGGGCAACACAATCCCCATGGGGGCAGTCAGCCCAACCCTGTAAATAGCGGCCTCTGTTGCCAAATATGCAACAGTCCTGATCAAGTCCCGACAAACGCAAGTCCAACAACTCCATGGACATACGCAAAAAACAAGACAGAGCAAGAAAGGAACCAATTGCCATAAGAAGTTGTAGCATCTTGGAAACCTGCAATGAATTCATGCAGCCATGTCTAAAAGGAACATAAGAAACCTTCAATGTTTGAATGATTGTCAGAGCAGTGGAGGTGATCTCAATTAGACAGTCGTGCCACAATAGCCGGAAGACCAAACAAGCTTCATAGAATCCATAGTAACTTGAAAAAATAAGCACATCATAGCAGTCCTAGCATCAAAACTGTCCCAAGCATTTCACAAGATGGCTGGGGAAGTGGACACCATCCCTAAAATAGGACAGTCATACATCCCAGACAAAGTGTTATGTGTCACCCAAGTCCAATATCTAACTGCACACCCTGAGTGAGAATCAGATCAACCTTACTAAGCTTATGACCAAGAAATTTAGTCTAGTGAGGGCATCTTGTAAGAAACTCAGATCGGGTACATGAGTAAACTCATGCATTGCACTATCATGGAATTTGCATATAGTTTTGGCACCGTCCATCTAGACAGTCAGTAATCATCAAACTACCCTACTACGTATAGATTTATAGACCATAAAGCAACAACAAGCCCCAAAGCCAAGAGCCACCTTCTGTAACTAGATTTCACTCTTCTGTAATGGAGTCATGGACTAAATAAGATACTGGCCATGAACTAGAGAACTATCTTTATGCCTATGCTTGGCCTTCAAAACCTTATTGCCCCTTTGTGAGCCCTCCCACCAAGCAAGACCTGCATATCCAGTGAAACACACAGACATGGATGAACATATTCCTCAGAAGATCTCATGATACTTGACCACAAGAGCGACTTTTTCGACTGCCTGACTAGATGTGGAGACCTGAAACCTGTATGTCTTTTGTAGTGGTTCTGGTGCACTTGATGCCACCAAATCCCTCAGCATTATGTGGAAGGTTGAGTTGCACAGGAACCCAAGCCACCATTAGCTGTTGTTAACACAAAGGGATCAGATGAATGACCAGGAGCAGGATAATCAACTAGAGGTGGTAGAGCACTAGCTGAAGGTTTAAGCCAATTGTTTGTTTTTGGAGTAGCACCTATCGCTGATAATATTGAAGCAATGCATATCTGCAGAAGCTTCTCTGGATTGTGTCATCCATCTAGCCCTTCAATGGCTACAAGTAGAAGATGTGTGGAACATTCATGGAAACCTGCCTGATGATTACAAGAGAACATGAGCACAGAGATACTGAATAAACCACCAACATATGATATTGAACGATTTAAAAAAATTCCTTAAATGACTCAACCCGACTAGCTCACTCTAATCAATGGGGAGTTAGGGCATTTCTTTATAAAACGTTGTTGTTCTCTGATAACAGAATCATAGTCATATGCCATCTGTCATTAGAAAGCTTGTAGATAAGATGAATGATCCTTGTGATCAAATTGAAACATGCACTACAGCAAGATAGACTGTTCCTTCTGAAGCCGTATAAAAAATGGAAGATACCAACTTCTAAACCCCGGTGTGGTATTGCAGGATAACAGTTGAGGCACATCTTGCAATAAGTGTGCAACAAATGATATCTTTGCGAGATTGGGGCACCCTGTTGCAACTCCTTTAACCTCCTCAATAGGTCTATGCCTGACAATGTCAACCTGGATAAGTGATGAGAGCTCAATGTGCCAAAATCGCACTACCACGCTTTTCCCTATATTGTTAAGCTATAGACTGATAATTGTGATCTCTTCCTCAGCTTCCATTGGTCATGACACTAATATGCTTTGCATCGAGAGAGCTATCACCATATAACACAATAATGGAGTTCTTGTGGTCTAGTTGCCTTGGGTTCGAAATTACCTATTGTTCTATTGTATACAAACCAACTCGTAAGAGTGCTCAGATTATTGCATCAGCTTAAGTAGAGCACCATTTATTAGTTGCCAAAAAGCCACAGCTTCTAAATGAGTGAACCTTGAACTTATCTAGGCGAGGCCTTCCTCAAAGCTTTTTATAGAAAGTTCAATCCTTTTGGTCATTTTCCCAACCAGTGGAGTGTGGCCATGATCCCCATTAGTTCCTTTATCCTGAAATACTATTCTTGTTTGAAATCAGTTCCATTGTGCTTGTTTTTTTTCAACAAGTGATAGCACCAACAAGGTTTAAAAGTTATGTCTTGCAGCTTTGATTCAGACTCTTGGAGTCTTACGTACCACCATTCAGAGGGTATTCGGCTGAAAAGATCATCATCTATATTACATGCACAAAGGAGAATGACCTGCATAGCCAAGCATATTTCTGCATAACAAGAAACAAGGAGAAAAAAGGGCATCTGTTGCTCGAAAATCCACAACTAAAAGTATGAAAACATGAGAACTTCTATCCTTATGGGCACCAAATCGGTCTTGTCTTTGAGATTTGTATTCACATTCCCTTGCATTCGGCTGAAAAGATCATCATCTATATTACATGCACAAAGGAGAATGACCTGCATAGCCAAGCATATTTATGCATAGCAAGAAATAAGGAGAAAAAAGGGCATCTGTTGCTCGAAAATCCACAACTAAAAGTATGAAAACATGAGAACTTCTATCCTTATGGGCACCAAATCGGTCTTGTCTTTGAGATTTGCAACATAATCTGGTTGATTCTCCACGACACTGACCTGGATTTCCTCAGTTTGAGGTTCATGCTTCTTCGTGTCTGGCAAGCAAGACCAACCCTGAATGACATGAGAAGTTGGACATAGGAGGAGCTCAAGCCTATCGAGAAGATGATGGAGGAAACTTTCAATTGTGCCTCAGTAGCCCCAAAACTTATGTGTTTTTTTTCCCTCGATTTTATTTGCCAACTTCCTTCAGCACTCTGAGTAAGAAGCTATCCAAAAAAAAACAAACAACACCAGCTCGACAGTTTGGAGAGGCTTACCTTCTGTATCATATGAATTTCCTTTACTTGAAAACTGCTTGTCTTACACCTTTAAACTGAAAAAAGGAGGAATGGAGCAACACCATGCCTCAAATGTCTACAGAGCTCAAACCATAATCAGAGCATAAGCAGGGGATTAAGCTTGATAGAAGGGGGAAACCACTAGCCCTCATGCATATGGTCTCATGATTTATACAGAGTGCAAGGGACAAAAATTTTCGGCTGTGAAGAACAGACCAGCTGGGGGAGAACGAGACCTCATATACTGTGTGATTTCGCCATGACTAGTTGGATGCCAGTGAGTTTTCCCAGCCTTATGCACCTCATCCACCTATAGACCATATCTTGATGTGGACAACATGCCTTGACATGATAGGTCAACTGTTTATCCTCGACCAAAGCCACAGTAGATTTGTCCTTTCCTGCTCCGTTCCTGAGTGCACTTCATCCCTAGCATTCCTGAGTTTTGGTATCTGCATCATGCCCGTAGAACTGTAGGTGGAGAGCTCCCCATCAGATGATGTTGGGCTGAAGTATATCTACCTTGTCTCTCGATCTCCTAGGTAAGTGAAGCATTTGATGCTTCTCTTCTTTCTTGCAAGCATCGTATGGCTTCTATTTTCTCCTTGCGAGTAGAGCTCCTGTTCAACCTCCAAAACACAAGGTAGAAAGGGTGACAACAACGAAAACAAAAACATATTTTCTCCATTTATACATCTTAGAAATGTTCTATTATCTGGAAAGTGCAGAAGGTTGTGGGTGACGGATGTCTATTTCGTTTGATTCCCAGAAATGATATGGTTTCATTTTTTTAGAAATGTCTCGATCCCTTACACAAGACAAAGCCATGTTTGTCGTTACCTACAATCTACGGCATACCACATACAAACAGATATTTGTGGAGAAGTACATAGATAGTTTCTGTGCAACTCCTTTTGTACACAGATTGATATGATAAATTTTTCCTAAAAGATAGGCTGCCGACTATATTTCCCTCGGTTGAGAGAAGCTTAGAGACACGATCCATGAACGCCTTGTTCAATCCTTGTGGAGTATATCTCTTCACTCCTTTGTAGTAAGATACTTACCACATAAACAGATGCAATGAAATAGATAAAAACGTGCCCACTTCTCTTCTTTTCTGTAGCCATCGTATTCTTTGGTCTTCTCCTTGCGAGTAGAGCACTTGTCTAACCTTAGAAAGACAAAGAAGAAAGGGAAAGGACAATGACCATAGAAATATCTTATCTCCATTTATACATCTGAGAAATGTTTGGAAAGTGCAGAAGGGTGTGGCCGATGGATGTTGTATCATTTGGTTCCCAGAAATAATATTGTTTCGACTTTTGTAGAAATGTCGACTTTCTTTAGACAAGAAAACCCATCTTTGTCACTACTTACAATCTACGGCGGAGTACCATGCACTGGTCTGAAGAGTCACAGATCTGTCCTTTTGCCTCAGCGAGCATTAGCACATAGAGAAGATCTTTCCAAGGGGTGAAGCACGTCGCATGTGAGCAAGGGGCCCAGAATGTGGGTGCTGAGAGAGATTAATTTTGATGTGAATAAGGAGATCCAGCGAGCTTAACTCACCCCCATCAACATGTCAAAAAAGGGGAAGCTCGAGTGGATCGGGACAGAAGGTGAGAGCAAGCCGTAAGCGCCAACAGTGGAAAAACCTTGCTCCGACACACGCCATTGATAACAGGAGGACAAGGGGAGCAAAAGCTCAACCCCAATTGAATAGTGGCAAGGAAAGGAAGGAGCACCTTATCAAGCTCCACCCTCTGCCACAGTAACCAGTTCGAGACAAAGACAAGCACAGGTCTCAACCCTTGAATAGCACAGTGTAGGAGTCTTCAAAATGGAGAAGAAGAAGGGTTGAGGGAGCAGGAGGAGCTCCATGCAGAGCCATTAAGGATGAATCTTAGCCCTTGAATCGCCTTGGCACCTTGCTTCTGTGGGGAAGACGCACGGTTGCGAGAGCTCGATGGAGCTCAACCTCGAGAGAGGGGGAGCTCGCTTGGAGCTCAACTCCATGAAGACTATGCAAGAAGGGGGAGCCCAGGTAGGCTCGACCCCCAAAATTTGGTCAAAAGAGAGAACGATGTTGGTTTCACCAAAAGTGTCCGTCTGCTTCACAATCGAGGGGAGGAGAGACAAACGGAGGGGTTAACTCCCCCACCTACCAGTAGGTTGTCATACCAATCGAAATCTTCTGAACATGGACATTTTATTTTGCAAAAGTGAGAGTCGATGTATTGAGAATTTTGTATCCCATTGGTATTCGTGAGAAGTTTACATCATCATTTTTTTTTGGTTTTTTTCAAGAATGAAGAGAGGGAGAGAGAAGAGAGGATAGCTATCCCTCCCTCTTTCCAAGGCATTCACGTGTGTCAGAAATGGCAGTGGTGGAAAGTGATGCCCAAATGTGTGTGTGAGGAGAAGTGTGTATGTGAAGGTGTGAAAGAGAAGGAGGTTGAGGGTTGTTTTTGTGTGATCCCTAAAATAAACTAAAACTACCTTACAAAAACATGGAAATGGGGAGCAATTGACCCAATGGAAGGGTGAAAGTGCAATGCACAAACTCAAATCCTACGTAATTGAGCAAAAAAGATTGCAACACAATACTTTACCACATGTTCTTGAGCTCTTCAAGTGATGAAAAGCCGACCATCCCCGACAACGGTGCCAAAAAGTGTTGAGGTTGTAGCAAGGAATGACCAAAACCCTCACCACCTTGCATGGAAGCAAGAAGGAAAGCTCAAGAGTGACTTTCCTCTCATCCACCCCTACCTCCCACATGTTCAAGCCATTGGCAACAGCCCCATGCTTTGCCACATGCTTGAAAACAAGGAGAATAGGGAGTCAAGGATCCTAGTCCATGAGGAAAATACAAGAGAATGCAACTACTCTACTCACGCAAAGGAGAGACATGCATAGGCACACACACACCACTCTCACACACTCACAAAGACAACAATACATGTAAATGTAACAAGTCTTGGAGTAAATGAGAGCATCTTCCATTGAGAAGAGATATTACATGAGAGCACGTCGACCAAAAGCTCCCTCTTTACAAAAATGAGCTTCTATTTATAAGCTAAACTCTATTCCCCATGTGCTCTTTTGAAAAGTCAAAAAGTGGATCTCTCTCTAACTGTCATATCTTCTAGGACATTCCAAGATCATATGTGTAACAACCAAATCCCCAAAAAAGACCTGCGTGGGATTTTTTACGTGGATTCTCCTTAGAAGGGTAAAAAGGGGTGAAGTATTTGAGAGACCTCTTACTATGGTATAAGGAAATATTAAAAAGTGCTCTAGGAGAGTGTTCATATGTGACACTCAAGTATATACAAAAAAGGGTTATTCTCATGGTCTTAAGAAGGGTTCCTATGCACAATTGTGGATCTGCGCATACCCTACAACCCAACAACAAGCATCGTATTACTTGAGCTATGAAACTTCAAACTAAATAATTATTAGTTCTTGGAAAAAAATATCACATGGATTTTTGAAAATAAAAACTTTAGAAAGATCCCTTCAAACAAGCTAAGTTAGGACATCAAGTGATACTCCAACTAGGTGAATCAGTCTCTTGACTCAAAGTTATGCATTAAATTCTCATTCCAATGTACAAGAGTCTCAAGAGATTATGAAAGAAGATTAAATTATTCATTTAGATACTTGAAGCATCAATTATTTTGAGTAAAGGAGAAACATTCTCAATAGAATCTTGGTGGCTCGAGATGCCTATGTTTGGTACCACACAAAAGATTAGTGGTTTGATGATGGTTTAAACTCAATCAAAAACTCCTTTTGAGAATCCAATTTAATTCTCATAAAGATAGATAAGATGCTTCAAAACCTTGACTTCAATGGATTTATGAAGATTTCAAGGTTTGAGTATCATTGAGTTGAATCAAATAAGTTTAAGTCTCCTTAAAAGTTTGAATTGGTTACACTAAGTTTTGATTTTTCCTTCTTGCTAGTTCTCAAAACCTTGGACTTGACTTCGATAGTGCCTTGGTCATTTTTGCAAGGGAAAAGATTAGCCAATTCAGAATAGGTAATTGAATTAAACATCACAGATAGATGTTGCGTGCAAAACCTATTAAGTCATAGAAGATACTTTATGTATATTGAGCTTAGATGCATCAGTTATCTATTGGGTTTTGCTTCAAAACAAGTGCTCATAGCAAACCACAATACATCAATAAGAGGTTCACAATTCTCTATAAGAGTTTGAGAAAACTATTGAAGAGAAAAAGAGAAAACTATTTGACAAGTTCCAAAGAAGTTTAGTCTTTGAGAAAGTGAACTCAATTGGAAAGTTCCAAAATTCATTTAGGATTTGCTTTGGTCCAATTTAAGTAAATCTTGCCCAAAGGTGAAAGGACCACTACTTTTCTACATTCTATCGATGACTCTAAAACCCAATTTGACACAATAGAACTCTACTTGGATGAAAGAGTGTTGGTTAGAAGTGGACCATAATAGAAACATCTCAGTAATGGTAATTTGGGTGGAGAGTGAGAAGGTCGTTTGATCTAATGTAGAGACTAGGTTTCTTTACAAGCAGAGATCTCCTAAACCTCAAGAAGGAGAATTTTTTTTCTCATTTCCATGATCACAAGCCCTAGGACAAAGGCTTCAACCTTCACAAGTGGCCAAATGGATGAAAAATAATTATCATGGCACTATCGATCCATATGATCACGTTGTCAGAGAGATTCTCTCTCCCTAACTCGATATCTCAATCCTTTATTTTGACATATGAATTGTTGAACTAATGAGTAGAATTATTAAAGGCATGGAGAAGGATTGGCAATGGATTCTTTGATGGAACTCAAGGAAAGACAACTAAAGATTTAGCATTTGATCTTGCTCATCACTACTTTTCTGATCGCGGGAGGTCCAGTGGGAAACCACCGAATTTCTACATAGTTACCAGGTAGGAGGGATCAAAGGAAATGTGGAAACCGTTCATTATGATCATTCTTGGGATGTCTCAAGAAACAATATCACTTATGTTGATATATTTAGGTAGTGATGTGTGTGAACACTCTAGGACTGCCGGGGCATTTTTTTCCCTCTTTAGGAGGTTTTTTTCCCTCGGCTTGTATATACGCCTATTGCCCTAATGGGCTACTTATCTTTTGTACATTCTCTAGTAATACATTCAGTCTTGTGTGTTGTGCTCCAAGTTTCTTCTTCTTCCTTGTGCTGTTCGCGTGCTTCCGCAGACGTCTAACTCCAACAATTGATATCAGAGCAGGTCGTCGCTTCTTCTAGGGCGCCGTCGACACTCCTCCGTTTGCAGTCTCAGATTCGCACGAAATTTGGTGAGCATACTCAGGGTGTTTCCGAGATCAAAACAACTTTGCTATGTGGTGCCAAAATCGCGATCTGAGCTCGTTTCGGCCTCTAAACGCACTATCACAGTGCTTGTGCAGGCTATTTCGTCCTTTTGTGCCAAAGGTATATACCAGTTTCTGTTCGCCAGTTTAAGCGTCTCAAAGTCTGCTACAAGTCTAGCAGAACTCGTTTGGGCAGTTCCGTTCAACTTTTTTAGATACAGTCAATTTTTTGCATCAAGGTATTTTAGTCACCGGCCATGGCTGAAAGCAGTGATGTATTCCGTATGTTGGCTGTTGAGGATAAGTTGGATGGTACCAACTACCCATTATGGGCTTATATGATGCGACATGTACTGGTTGCAAAAGGATTGTGGAACATTGTGCAGGGTGTTGAAAGACGTCCTGTTACACCTGTAACGATAGGTACTACAAATACAGGTGTTGGAGCTGATGAAGATGGTGTCGAAGATGATATTCCGCAGATTCCTGTTCGTGCTGCTGTTTCTGTTGCACCTACTGTAGAGCAGATTCATTGGGATGGCAGAGATGCCCAGGCACATGCATTGATAGCTTTGTCTGTCAAACGTGCCATTATTCCTCACATTCGCTCTTGCAGAACAGCAAAGGATGCTTGGGATACACTTACCACTTTGTACCAGGCTAGGAATGAGGCTCGTGTTGCTTACCTCCGAAAACAGTTGGAGAGTGAGCACATGAATGAAGGTGATTCTATGGACAGTTTTCTTACAAAGATCAAAGACCTGAAGGAACAATTGATTTCTGCTGATGAGGTTATACCAGATAGCTCACTTGTGCAGACCGTTCTGAATGGTCTTCCTGATTCATATCAGAGTTTTGCCTCTACTCTTCGGTTGATGATGAAAGGCAATCCGAATGCCTTGTCATTTGAGGAATTAGTCTCTGTTCTATTGCAGGAAGATCAGTCCAGGCAGAACAGGTCCATTATGCGTGTTGCAGATCAAGCTTTCCTGGCTAGTCAGAAGGGCAAAGGAAAATGGAGCTCTTCTACTAGTAAGCAGAAATCTGCAAATGCTGCACATTCAAAGAACCAAGACAAAGATGAGAAAAAATCAGAAAAGCAGAAATTGTTTTGTAAGTACTGTAAAGGCAATGATCATATCATAAAGAACTGTCCAAAACTGGCTGCTAAAGAGGCAAAGAAGAAAGAGGCTGGAATGGTTGTTGCAGAGGCCTCTACACCAAAAACAGAGTCTGCAAATCTTGTGCAGGAAGAAGAATGGGCGTTTACTATTGTCTGCAGTTTTGACCCATCTTCTCCTGATCAGTGCATGTCTGCAGTAGACTCAGATGTTTGGTACTTTGACAGTGGGGCAACCAAACATATTACCTCGCAGCGCAGTTTCTTCTCTTCACTCGAGCCTGCTCCTACAGGGAATACTGTCACATGTGCCAATAACTCCTCTTATCTTGTTATGGGAGTTGGTAAGATCATTCTGACTACTGCTGATGGTAGTTCTTTCACTTTGTCAGATGCTTTATTTGTGCCAGGGATCAAAAAGAATATGTTATCAATTTCTGCATTAGCCAAGATTGGCTTGGTTGTGAAATTTGTTGATGACAGGTGTACAGTCCATGATCTCTCAAATGACGATGTGATTATTGCTTCTGGCATTTTATGTCGTGGGCTGTATAAGCTCATAGACTATGAAAGATCTGTGAATGATTCGGCATGTGCAGTTCATGATTCTCAGGCTATGTCAGATGCAAAGCTTTGGAATGCACGCTTTGGTCATCTGAATTTTGCTAGTTTGTTACACCTGCAGAAATCTGAAATGGTGTCCTCTTTGCCCAAACTTGAAGCACCTGGAAAACATGTTTGTGAAGGCTGTATTTTGGGCAAAATGCAGCGTTCTTCCTTTCCAAAAGATGGTTCAGTTCGGGCTACGCAGAAATTGCAGCTTGTACATAGTGATGTCTGTGGTCCTATGCAGACACCCTCTTTTGGAAATTACCTTTACTTCGTGACTTTCATTGATGATTTTTCCAGGCATGCATGGGTATATCCACTCAAAGCAAAGTCCGAAGTGTTCATGTGCTTCAAACAGTTTTTGGTTTTGGCTGAAAATCTGTCAGCATGTAAAATGGGCACCCTTCGTTCTGATCGAGGGGGGGAATATATGTCTTCAGATTTTAATGCATTTCTAGCTGAACGTGGGATAAAACACCAGTGTACAGTGCCGTATACACCTCAACAGAATGGAGTTGCTGAACGGAAGAACAGGTCTCTCATGGAGATGGGGAGGTGTATGGTCAAGAGTCAGGCTTTACCTCATAGTTTCTGGCTTGAGGCTGTCATGTGTGCAGCATATGTACTGAACAGGTGTCCCACTAAAACGTTGCAGTCTATCACTCCATATGAGGCTTGGCATGACCGCAAGCCATCTGTTGCTCATCTGCGTGTTTTTGGTTGTTTGGCATATGCATTAGTGCCTGAACAACATCGCAGAAAATTGGATGATAAGGCAGTAAAATGTATTTTTGTTGGGTACAGTTCTGAAAGTAAAGGCTATCGTCTGTATCATCCACAGACTAAATGCATTCTGGTTAGCCGTGATGTTGTCTTTGTGGAAGATGCTATTCAGCCATTGCTTTCATGTACTAAGGAGACATCTGTTAGCTCCAAAGACATGTATGATACTTTGATGCCTCTTTTTACAGGTGGACAGTCTAGTGCTGGTCCTAATGAGGCAACTTCTTAGCCTTTGCAGGTTTCATATGATGATGCAGATCATTCCATTTCTGATGCAGATTTACATGATGCACTTGCTGATGAGAGAGCTGATATTGAGCAGGCAAAAACTATGCCAAAATGGCTGGTGCAGACTTTGCGTGACAGCAAATTAGATGCACCTTTGTCATATTGTACTCGTTCAGGCTCTCATAGTGCCTCCTTTGCATCAGATTGCTATGCTATGGCTGCATCTAGTCTCTGTGATGAGAATGAGCCTGTTTCTTTTGATGAAGCACAAAATTCAGAAAATTGGATGGTTGCTATGCAATGTGAATATGATTCTATAATGAAGAATGGTACATGGTCTTTATGTGACTTGCCTCCTGGCAAGAAGGCCATTGGCACTAAGTGGGTATACAAGCTGAAGCATAAACCTGATGGTACAGTTGACATGTATAAGGCTAGGCTTGTTGCAAAGGGTTATGCGCAGGAAAGAGGCATTGATTTTGATGAGACCTTTGCACCTACATGCCATATGACTACTGTTCGGAGCATTTGTGCACTTGCAGCCCATCATGGTTGGAATGTACATCAGTTGGACATTAAAACAGCATTTTTGAATGGTGACTTGCATGAAGAAGTGTATGTTTTTCAGCCCCGTGGCTTTGTGCAGAAAGGGCATGAAAACCAGGTCTGCAGGTTAAAGAAGGCGTTATATGGTTTAAAGCAAGCACCACGTGCTTGGTATGAGAAGATACATGCCTATCTGATTGCACATGGTTTTGAGAACAGTCCAACTGAAAGCACCTTATATGTTAAGCGTGCTAATGATGTGCTTCTGATCATTGTTGTCTATGTTGATGACATGCTGCTCACTGGTCCTATTGAGACACATATTGCTGATTTTAAGGCTGATTTGCATGCCTCATTTGAGATGTCTGATTTGGGGCATTTGCATCACTATTTGGGCATTCAGTTTATGCACGTTGATGGTGGAATTGTGTCAAACGAAATATATTGACACATTATTGCAGCGTTTTGGCCTTGAAGACTGTAAGCCTATTGCCACTCCTATGGAGACAGGTTTACAATTGAGTCTTCATGATGCTGGAGATGCATTTGATGCTGTTCTCTATCAGCAAGCTGTTGGATGCTTGATTTACTTATGCATTACTCGACCAAATATTCAGTTTGCTGTCTCACAGATGAGCAGGTTTATGCATTGCCCAGGAGTCACGCATTGGAAAGCGGTTAAGCGCATCTTTCGCTACTTGAGTGGTACTCGGCTACTTGGGTTGTTTTATCCCAAGGGGGGATCACTACCACCAGATTTGCATGCTTTTTCTGACTCAGATTGGGCTGGTTGCTATGACACTCGTGTGTGCACCAGTGGTTTTTGCTTCATGCTTGGTAGCTCATGTATATCTTGGTTGAGCAAGAAGCAGCCTACTGTGGCCACTTCCAGTTGTGAGGCTGAGTATAGGGCAGCTTTCATAGCGACTGTTGAGTGTGTGTGGCTCAGATGCCTTATGGCTGATTTGGGTGTTGGCCAGTCTTCTGCCACCACCATCTTCACTGACAGTCAGAGCACATTGGAAGTTGCGAGGAACCCTGTGTTCCATGCTCGCACTAAGCACATTGAGGTGCATTATCACTATGTCAGGGAGAGGTTCTCTGCTAGGGAGATCAGCTTGGCATATGTGCCCACGTAGGAGAACATTGCAGACCTTTTCACGAAGGCTCTGCCTAGGGAGAAGTTTGAAGCTTTCCGCAAAGCTTTGGGCTTACTTCCTTTTGTGGAGTGATTTCCACATAGCTTGGCACTTCCTTATACATGAGTGCCAGCTCCTTGTTCACCGCATCACTCCCAGGGGGGATTTGTTGATATATTTAGGTAGTGATGTGTGTGAACACTCTAGGACTGCCGGGGCATTTCTTTCCCTCTTTAGGAGGTTTTTTTCCCCCGGCTTGTATATACGCCTATTGCCCTAATGGGCTACTTATCTTTTGTACATTCTCTAGTAATACATTCAGTCTTGTGTGTTGTGCTCCAAGTTTCTTCTTCTTCCTTGTGCTGTTCGCGTGGTTCCGCAGACGTCCAACTCCAACAACTTACGCATCTTGTGGACTCACAAAGGGAAAGAAGGCAACATGTTTCCAATGATAGCATGGATACCCGTTAATGCACACTTTTGAATAAAAAAAATAAAAAGAGAAAAAAATAAAAATAAAGAAGAAGGAGCGCATGTACGACTGAGAAGAGGGAGTCCAACTGATGGTGAAATGGCGGGCAACTTTGGTGGCATCATATGCATGAAAGCCCATGCAAGAGAAGGGGAAGATACAAAGAGAGGTAGCTTTGGCAAGAAAAGGGGGCCAATTCATTAAGCGTATCTGGCAGAAGAGGATCAGGGGCTGAGTGAAAAAAGGAGGGTTGCAGAGGCGCTGTCAGAAGAGAAGGGAAGATACAAAGAGAGGTAACTTTGGCAGGAAGAAGGAGGCTAAATTTTCAATCGTTGTTCTTCAGGCAAAGAAGGAGGGTCTGAATGATTATCTGCTGCTATGCGCGAGATGATCTTATTTCAGTCATATCCGTCTTCGACATAAGGCACATGGAATTTGTACTTCCTTTGATAAACTCTTATGTTAACCATATCAGAACTCGATCGTCGTCGGATGTTTTCAACAACTCCTTCTCGATATAGTGAATCGTTAAAAGATAAGTTAGTTTGATTTTCATTTGTATTAAGAATAAATTGTCTTTAAATCTGAGAACGCTTATGTACTTGTGCTCTGCAAAAGCTCTGGCGATATCTATACACGTTCTCTGAAAATTCCTGTCAAAAACTCACTGCGCTTATCACATGATCACAGAGTTCTAACTCTGTCATATTCAGAATTTCGAATGTGATTCGGTAACACAATTAGGCTCTATAGCGTAATCATTTGGCAAATATTTACTTTTGAAGAATCCATCAACTTTTGATTTAATCCACAAACGTTGATGAAAGGTATATGGCAATCAACCGAGAGATCATGATGACATTTTAATGATCTGCTGTTCTGATGCTCTGCACTACACTCTAACGTTTCCGCTTCATTGTGCTATCATAGTTGACATATGCAATGCTAAAGTTCTCTAACGTACTGAAGGAGTTTGAATCTGATAGTGGAAAACTCTCAATGTTTATGTTTGATATTTTGATTCGAATCTCTCCATTTGTTTCACGTTTCTAAACTGAAAGACTCCATTTGTTTCACATTTCTTTTATCTGAGGTGATCCTCCATAAATTTTTTTTACCTATCACTGTTGCTAGTAAGGACGAAAAGGTTCTGTCTTGGCGACCATATATATTAGGAGTTCGGGTGAATGATATCTATTCCGTTCATCTGATGTTAAGATTTGACTTCCACCATGATCAACAGTTCTTCTGTAATTTTAATTCCTATAATGCTTACTGATGTTTCAGTTTTTCATCTAGCTAATCATTAATTTGCTGGCGCGCAATACGAAAGAGCAGTAGAGTTATGTCTTGAGGATCGGAAGGGGTGCAGAAGATGAGCAGTCGTTGAGCATAGATCATGTGTGTGATGAATTCACAGATTATCTATAGTGCTGGAAACATGTGTTCTGTGTTCATGAGTATTTTTTCATATCATCACTAACTAGCATACAACTTGTGCATATATAAAAATTCTTTGACGTTCATAATCTGCCAAGAGTTTGAATTGAATTCTCAATGAAGCAAGAATTCAGAAAGCTGGACGGAAGGAATTCAATGCAAAGGAAGTTATGAAGGGGTTCAATTCTTCTATGCAATGAATTGCTGCTAGATCAAGATTGTGTACTCCTAATATCTCTTACACAACTCTTTGAGCTGAATTTTGGCTTTACTGTATTGTTCGAATATGTTACTGTTTTAAAATAGAAAGCTCATGAATTCGTATATTGATGTTTAATTTTTCTGATGCTGCGCATTTCTATCCCTCATGATCTGGCAAATCTCCCAATTGAAGTTTCGTTGTGTATCACACACAAGGAAGGGAGATCTGTTGTGCGCTGCAGGGGAAGAAGGGAGCTGTTTGATCATCCATAGATGCAAAGATTCTCTGTTACAGAAACTGAATCAGATCATCCCTAGCTGGCGCATATCAAGAAGATTTCACGATGAAAATGGTTTAAAAGTGGTGTGCTGCGTAGACGCAGTTATATTTCTCAATATTTTAGGTAATCCATATAATCCAAGTTTTCCCTCTCATTGGAATCTCATAACAGTAACGCGTTGAGAGTTAAGTTCTGAATATTAATACAAATGCTCACGAACTATATTATGCTTTTGTATTTAGTTCACAAATGGGTAAAAACATTTTTGTCATAGATTGCTATATATTGTTTAACCTCTACATAAATTCGTAATGAAAATGCTTTTACGAAGATGATTGTTGTAAACATTGGCATTACATTGCTAAAAGATTGAAATTTTATTGCACATATCATGACTAAACAATTCTATTGATACAGGTAATCTAGAAGAGAACGTTTTTCGTACTGTAAGAACTCTTACAAAGTTCTATAGAACATTTATAGCTTCTCCATATGAGATTAAGAAGTGTTCTTTGCATATAGGACGGATTGAAGTGTAATTCTATAATAAATTGTCACATTTTAAACTCTTTACTTTCAATGAGTCAAGGTTATATATTAAGAAATGGTGAAGTCATCGATCAAACATGATGCATGGATTGATAGGCTTGAATTCATATGTTCCTTGAAGATTTCTGAAGTTTTTTAAAGAATGGCTTGAATTGATGGTGAGTTTTGACAGTTCTTGACACTTTCCAATTGAACCCTTACTTATTTCTTTGAGTTCCCACTTCACCTGAGCTTGCATCAAGCACCCCGCATGCGCAAGACGATTGAATTGATACACCAATCGTCACCATTCGCTCCCACAACGTGTCTAAATTTAAGCAAGTGCTAAGATTTGAGCAAGTAAATGAATCTTTTACTTAGTAAAAAACTTTTGAACTCACTTTGTTTGGGATGAAATTGACTTGGTTCCAACCATTGGATAGGTGGACATTTAAGAATGTTGGAAGTATTGTATATGAATTTATTGGTGATCTAGAGGGGAAGATGCATATGAAATCAATCAAATACACATAGAGGTGTATATGTGTACACACACTCTCTCTCTAATGTTTTTACATATGAGTAGAAAACATACATTCATGTAATTATGAACCCATACAATTATGCATATGTAGAGAATCTCCAAATTGAGAAATTTAACTTGTTCTAGATTCCAAACTTCAAGAAATATCTTTTGAGTGGTCACATCCTATATTTTAACTTCTGTAACCTATCTCTACACAATGTTTTAGTTGGTTATTGATTAGTGAGGGGTCCTTTTGAAAAGAAATTTGTGGTCAATTATGATGTTTAGTATTTAATTATAAGGATTAACATGTCTGACCATTTTTAGGTTTCAAATATAACTAAGGAAACAGTCAGAAATGTAGTTGCCTCAAAAAGATTTGGATATTTATCTTTGAGGGAATACACAAATTCATTGAAATTTGAAGAGCAAGTAGTTAGAGACTTTAGTTGAAACCATCCAATTTTCAAGGCTTTTGGATGATTTTAGAATCATCAAATGAGTTGTGCACTAGAGGTGTTGCTAATGTGGAAAAGACATGAAACAAGTGTTAGAGGCCTGTTAGCTAGGGCATTTATCTTAATTGATAAATCCAAATGCATGTTTTTTGTTCCCTATGCAAGTGTAATAGACAAACTTTTTCCAAGTTCATTATTAGGTCAAATGCCCCATGCACATAAAAGTTCACACTCTAGAATTTGTTCAATGACCAAAAATCATGTCAGCTAGAGAATTGGTTCTCTTAGTTTATTTATCCAATTCGAGTGGTTTTAAATTAAACATATCTCAAGATGAGATATACCTCCATTTAAGAGATATGATCAAAATAGTGAAAGTTAGCCTTTGCAAATTTTTTAAATTGTTGCAGGTATAGAAGAGTATTTTGACCATTGTGAAAGACTCATATGTCCAAATGATTTGAAACTTATGCCATTTGAAGCATGCATATTGAGCTATGTCTTTTCTAAATTGAAAGAAAATAGGGATAATTTGATAGTTCAAATTTCCTTTGGTTCTCATAACAATTGACAAGGATTTGGCAAAGAGTGCTACATGTGCATGAAGAACACATTGTTATTTCATACTAAAAGCTCCAATTGCAAAAATCTTTCTTGGATTAGACACTCTAGTGTAGAATCTATGGCATTTCTAAATTTTAAAGAATTTGGAATTTATCTTCATAGTTAGAAGAGATTCTAAAAGTAAAGGTGCATTGTTTGCAAGCGAGATAGAATGATAAAACTCAATGAATGTTTAATTGAATTTCATGTTTAAATTTTGTGAAATGAAACTAAAAGGGTATTCTAGATTTGGGCATAAAGAAAGTAAAATTTGGAATTTATTTCATCAGTCTAAGGGCTTCAAGAAGATGACTTTGTACATTTCTTGAGTTGGTCATCAAGTTTTTGACACATAAATAATTGGCAATAAACCTTTGTGGAAAGTCCAAATCAAATTAGTTTTCATGGGTTATTTATGAGATTGTTTGATATGGTGTGGTCATCATGGGCTAGAAATGCCCTAGTTATGTGTCTATTGATGACTTGTTTATTGTGACCATTCTCACTTGGACAAAAGAGACTTTATGTGTGTGTGTGTGTATAGTGCCATGTAAGCATGGAACATGAGAACTTTATCTCTTATTCTCATAAAATCTGTTACTGATTGATACAAATTGTATCAATTCCTTTTTATTATGAGTTAATATTTGATGCAAGCCACATCCTTCACAACTCTAGTCGAGTTGATTTATCATACCATTCCTCAACTCTATCTGAGTTGAGTCTAAAGACAAGTACAAATCATGGAGTCATAAGAATGACTCGGTCTTCATGATATAGATCTCTGATTTGTCTCTCTCAAGGATAATGATGGCAATGGAATATGAGCAATGTTACTGTTATTGTCCATGTGAAAGGCCAAATGGCCATCACACACTTCTTTATATATGTTCTTTAATAAAACATATAGTGGTCTAGTCAGCCACACACTGTAAGTTTGACTGCATTTGTAACACTTAAGAAGTTTGTGTTCATGCTCCCTATGTGCTGTGTTTCTCTACGTATCCTACAGCCTTTGTGTGGAGTATCGTGTGCACCACTAGAGCTTAGTTTTCTACTCCAAGGATATTGTCGTGGAGCTCTTGAGAAGTAGAGTGCACTATAGTGCATCGCCATTGAAATACTCCACTGGTATCAGAGCATTTCCATGCAAAAGCTTTGTTCCTTTTGTGCGATCGAAGTGAGCATCCCCCCCCCACACAAGGCTTTTTCCAAGGCTTATGACTAAGGCAGTGACCAAGGCATAGACCTTGGCATACCTTGTCATCTGAGTCACCGAAGTCACCATTGGTGCCATTGGCGATGCACAAGGGAGGACCTCAATGATCAAGGAAGATAGAGGTTCTCGATACTTCTCGGGAGGTCACCTATCCCAGTACTGTTCCCCCCAGAGCTCGCTTAACTGTGGCAATCTCTTGCCACTAAGCTACACTCTTGTGGTGTCTGAAGAAGGGGAAAGACTAAGGTTGACATTATCTTCAACAAGTTTTGGGTCCTCAAAGCTTCATTTTTTGCTTCCAAAGCCTATTTTTTGAAGCATTTTTGGGTGACTTTCAAAGCCATTTTGGAGTACTTTCATGCATATTTCTCTACATAGAGGCGAAGAACATCAAGAAGAATGTTCTTTGTACTTCTTTGACAATGATGTTCACCTTTTGGGTTGTGTTTTGAGCCACACTAGTTTATCTATAGGTTTTAGTTGTGGTGGGAGCAGCCATTGCAAGTCTATGCAGGTTTTTAGAGCCTAAACAAGAGAGTTGATAAGCACTTGCACATGTTGTTGGCTAGTTTTTGGCCTGTGCATTCAACCTCTCAGTGTCATTTTACTGCATATATTGAGCACATATATAGTATGTATGCTTATGTAGATAGCACTTATGTACATCCATGTGGTTATTGATATAGCGGTTATGTTTTTGCATAAAGCCTTTTATGTTTGATAAAGAGGGTCGTGGTGAGGTTTTCTTAACTGGGAAACACCCAGATGTCGGGGTTTCTTCAGTGATACACGTGGAAGACTTACCTAGCCTTGCCATAGGAGATGTATGATAGATGTTCATAGGTGATGCACCTCTGTCATATCGTACTGGATCATGCTCTCATAGTGCCTCTTTTGCATTAGATTGCTATGCTATGGCTGCATCTAGTCTCTGTGATAAGAATGAGACTATTTCATTTGATGAAGCACAAAACTCAAAAAATTGGATGGCTGCTATGCAATCTAAATATGATGATATAATGACGAATGGTACTTGGTCTTTATGTGACTTGCCTCCTGGCAAGAAGGCCATTGGAACTAAGTGGGTTTACAAGCTGAAGTGTAAGCCTGATGGAATGGTTGACAGGTATAAGGCTAGGCTTGTTGCAAAGGGTTATGCACAGGAAAGAGGCATTGATTTTGATGAAACTTTTGCTCCTACTTGCCGAATGACTACTGTTCATATCATTTGTGCACTTGCAGCTCATCATGGTTGGAATGTACATCAGTTGGACATTAAAACATCATTTCTAAATGGTGACTTGCATGAAGAAGTGTATGTTTTTCAGCCCCGTGGCTTTGTGCAGAAAGGGCATGAAAACTAGGTGTGTAGGTTAAAGAAGGCATTATATGGTTTAAAGCAAGCACCATGTGCTTGGTATGAGAAGATACATGCCTATCTGATTGCACATGGTTTTGAGAATAGTCTAACTGAAAGCACCTTATATGTTAAGCATGCTAATGATGTACTTCTGATCATTGTGGTTTATGTTGATGACATGCTACTCACTGGTCCTCATGAGAGGCATACTGCTGATTTTAAGGCTGATTTGCAGGTCTCATTTGAGATGTCTGATTTGGGGCATTTGCATCATTATTTGGGCATTCAATTTATGCACGTTGATGGTGGAATGGCTTTGTGTCAAACGAAATATATTGACACATTATTGCAGTGTTTTGGCCTTGAAGACTGTAAACCTATTGCCACTCCTATGGAAACAAGTTTAGGAATGATTCTTCATGAGGAGATGCATTTGATACTGTTCTCTATCACTAGGCTATTGGATGCTTGATTTACTTATGCATTACTCGGCCAGATATTTAGTTTGCTCTCTCACAGATGAGCAGGTTTATGCACTGCCCATGAGTCAAGCATTGGCAGGCAGTTAAGCGCATCTTTCGCTACTTGAATGGTACTCGGCTACTTGGGTTGTTTTATCCCAAGGGGGGATCACTACCGCCAGATTTGCATGCTTTTTCTGACTCTGATTGGGTTGGTTGCTATGACACTCGTGTGTGCACTAGTGGCTTTTGCTTCATGCTTGGTAGCTCATGTATATCTTGGTTGAGCAAGAAGCAGCCTACTGTGGCCACTTCCAGTTGTGAGGCTGAGTATAGGGCAACTTTCACAGCGATTGTTGAGTGTGTGTGGCTCAGGTGCCTTATGGCTGATTTGGGTGTTGGTTAGTCTTCTGCCACCACCATCTTCACTGACAGTCAGAGCGCATTGACAATTGCGAGGAACCCTATGTTCCATGCTTGAACTAAGCACATTGAGGTCCATTATCACTATGTCAGGGAGAGGTTCTCTGCTGGGGAGATTAGCTTGGTAATGTGCCCATGCAGGAGAACATTGCAAACCTTTTCACGAAGGCTCTGCCTAGGGAGAAGTTTGAAGCTTTCCACAAAGCTTTGGGCTTACTTACTTTTTTGGATTGATTCTTCATAGCTTGGCACTTCCTTATACATGAGTGCCAGCTACTTGTTCACTGCATCACTCCCAGGGGTGATTTGTTGATATATTTAGGTAGTGATGTGTGTGAACACTCTAGGACTGTCGAGGCACTTTTTTCCCTCTTTAGGAGGTTTTTTCCCCCGGCTTGTATATACACCTATTGCCCTAATGGGCTACTTATCCTTGTACATTCTCTAGTAATACATTTAGTATTGTGTGTTGTGCTCCAAGCTTCTTCTTCTTCCTTGTGCTATTCACGTGCTTCCGTAGACGTCTAACTCCAACACAAGTGATATATGGAATGCTTTGGAGGAGCATTTCCAAAATGCTACAAAGTCAAGGAAAACATCACTATGGGCATAGTTTACCATATTCAAGAAGAAGGCTTCACAATCAATATCTGATTATGTGACAAAGATGAAAGACATTGCTGATTCCTTAGGTGCAGTTGATGAAGATATTGAAGAAGATAAGTTGGTAAGACAAATTCTCATAGGTCTAAGAGGATATGAGAAGTGGAAGCCTTTCATCTTGTCAACATAACTTTCATTAGATCATTTCACTCTTGATTAGAATAAATTGTTAGGACATATGCTAACTTTTGAGAATGATATCAAAGGAGATGTTGATAAGAGTTCAGATCATGCAATGTATTCTAAAATCAAGAAGAAAGCTATCAAATGAAAGCAAAAATCAGTTGAAGATGAAGGTACTCCAAGCCAAGCAAACTTCCTAACAGGAAGAGGAAGTGGCAAAAGTAGAGGAAGATGCAGAAATAACAAATACAAAGCAGAAGATGAAGTCAATTGGATCAGTTAAAGACAAAGATGGACGTACTCTCTTGAGTAAGGTTTTGTATGTTCCTACAATTCCAAAGAATTTGATTAGTGTAGGACAAATTGTTGAAAAAGGATATGAGGTGAGGTTCACTAATGATGGAGTTTATGTTGAAGACCCTAGCCAAGGGTATAAGCAAATTGTTATAGGAAAGAAAGAAGGAAGGCTCTTCACATTGAGGGTACAAGGTAATGTTGGACATGCCATGTTTACATATGGAGAGCAAAAGGTGATAATGGTTCAATACAAGCATCGTTTCATGTATTCAAAAGAGTTGAATTGGTACACACAGATGTGTGGGGTCCTTCAAAGGACTTTATCATAAATGGTTCAAGATATTATGTCATATATGTTGATGATGCTACCAGGTGGATCACTATTTATGTGATCAAAGACAAGTCAAAAGTGTTTAGTACATTTAAACACTATCATGCATATGAAGAAAGAATTACAGGACAAAAATTGAAGAGATTAAGATCAGATGGAGAGGGAGAGTATTTCTCAAATGAATTCAGTGAGTATTTGTGGAATGCAGGTATAAAGAGAGAAGTTACTTGTAGGTACTCTCCTCAACAAAATGGTGTAGTAGAAAGGAGAAATAGAACTCTTGCTGATAAAGCTTCATGTCTTTGAATTCTTCTCCTCCATATTTACTCAATTTGTGATTCACCTCCATTGGAGTAGGTGCTACCATGCAATCTTCCATTTTAAATTCGATTAACAAGTTCTTCAAATACCTTTCTTGAGTTACATATACTCCATGTTCTGTATATGAAATCTCCATTCTTAGGAAATATGACAAATTTCCTAAGTCACTGATCTTGAATTCTTTCTCCATTTGTCTTTTAAGCTTTTGAATGCCTTTTTCATCTGTACCTATAAGTGTTATGTCATCAACATAAATACAAACATATATAAATTATCCTCACTTGCTTTGACTAGCAAGCTACTATCTGCCTTTGATGCTTGAAAACCAACTTCCTTCAAGAACTTTACAAGCCTGTAATTCCATAGCCTTGGGGCCTGCTTCAAGCCATACAAAGCTCTCTTGAGCTTACACACATGGTCTGGATAAAATTGATCTTTAAAACCATCTGGTATTACCCCACCAAGCTTCATATGGTGTCATACCCTGCAAAGCTTTACATGGTAGCCTATTGACCAAATATATGGCTTTATTTATAGCCTCTGCCCACAATTAACTAGGGCAATTCTTTTCTTTCATCATTGATCTTGCAAATTGGGCAGGTAACTCTGATGATAGAAGATCAACACATGGCTATTTGTGTTATGTGGGAGATAAGTTAATTTCATGGTATTCTAAGAAGCAACATACAATTGCTTTATCATCTATAGTACAAAGGTATGGTAGAAGCTGCGAAGGATGTCATATGGATAAAAACTCTTATGAAGATTTTTGATGTCATTCAGAGTACTCCTATCATTTGCGGAGACAACATGAGCTCTTTGTATTTGGCAGCTAATCCTGTGTTTCATGCCAAGACCAAACATATTGAGATCCGATACCATTTTCTGAGAGAGAAGTTTGTTGATAAAGAAATAGAAATCATGCATACTAACACTCTCTATCAAAGCATGGAACATCAATTAAACAACAAAAAATTCAATGTCTTTATTGACATGTGGTGCGATGGGATAACCGATGGTTACATCGAGCATCGCTAAAGCGACAATTAAAAGAAGTGTTGCATAAATGATGCTAATTTGCATCACATAAGTGATGCTAATTTGCATCACATAAGTGATGCTAATTATCATCACATATGCGACTCTATCTGCACAGGCATTTACGATGTTTTAGCATCACTTACACGGTGGGTTTTTAACAAAAAAAAATTAAAACATTGGAGGCTCTTCAATTGGCTCTACACATATCTGATCGAAGAGCTCTCCAACGTTCACAATTGCTTTGCGCTTACGAGCTGAAACAACTGCTTGCAGAATTTTTGTTTTGTCTAATCTCTATCTTATTGTCTCTCTCTCTCTCCGTTTCTCTCTTTCTACCTCTTTCTCTCTTTGAATTATCTCTCTCTCTCTCTCTTTATTGTAGGTTATTCAAGAAGCTAACCAAGCAAAAAATATGGCTAACTATTGTAAGTACAATTTCCATTCTTTGTATATCATTTGAATTGTGTTATTTTCATTAGTTAGCTTACTCACACATTGATATGCACATATACACATACATGATGAAGATGCACGTTCACACATATACACATGCACATACAACACATATATACACACACATACATGTGTAGATACACTTACACATACACACACATACACATGCATATGCACAAACATTTCTACAACCACATAAAAAGACTTGCATGCATGCATTATTGCATACATACACATACACACATTAACACATGCTTAAATACATGTATATGCACATCCACATGCATGCACATTCACATGCATGCACATGGATGCAAATGGAAATGCATCCACATGCACATGCATGTTTCATACATATACACATGCATATACATACACTTGTATATGTTTATACACATAGACATACATATGCACATACATATACATACACACACATGCACATATATACACATATATATGCACATACGTACACACACATATGCACATACACATATATTCACATACAGACATGTACACATATACATGCACATACACACATATACACATACAATTACACATATACGTGCACATACATATACACACACATACACATGCACATGCACATACACATATATACACATATACACTTACACATGCACATGCACATACATACATATACACACACATACACATGCACATACACATACATATGCATATACACTTACACATGCACATGCGCATACATGCATATACACATATACATATGTACATACATGCATATACACACACATATTACACACATATACATGCACATACATACACACACATATGCACATACACACACATACACATGCACATACATACATATACACACATACACATCCACATACATACATATACACACATATACATGCACATACACACATATACACATACACTTACATATATACATGCACATACATACATACATATACACACATACACATGCACATACACATACACATAAATACACACATATAGTTACACATGCACATGCACATACATGCATATACACATATACAAAAACCCTCTTTATCAATATCTAAGGCTTTATGCAAAAACATATGTTATATCAATGACCACATGGGCGTACATAAGAGGTATCCATAGAAGTGTACATAGTGTGTATGTGCTTAGTATATGCAGTAAAATGGAACTAAAAGATTGAATTTACAGCCCAAGCATTGACCAATAATACCTGAAAGTTTTGATCAAATTTGTTCTTTAGACCCAAAAACCTGCATAAACTTGCAATGGGTGCTCCCACCACAACTAAAAACCTTCCAAGAAACCTATAATAAGAGTCAAAACATAAAGTTTTAGCAATAAAGATAAATGTAGAATACTAAGGAGACACAACCTTAAGTGCCTCTAGCTCCAAAATTGATCCTTGGAACAATCTTTCCACCTCTGTAATCAAAACTATCCCAAAAGTGCAAAGTTGACTTCTAAATTTTCGTGATTTCACAACTAAATAGACTCTTAGAAAATCTACGTATAGATCCCAAGAAGACACTTTTAAGGGTCCAAATGGATGCCTACAATCACCAAGCAACTAGGGCTTAGTGGTAGGGGGAACACTATTGGAATGGGTGACATCTCGAAAAGTGCTAGTCATTTGTCTTCCTTGATCCTTGAAGTCCTTCCTCGCGTGCAACCAATGGGGCCAACCATGACTTCGATGACTTGGATGAAAAGGTATGCCAAGGTCTATGTCTTGGTTATCATCTTAGTTGTAAGCCTTGGACAATCTTGTGAAGCTTTAACTCATATGCCAAAGTACCAATCTTCTAAGAATCTCAAAAGGGCCATAATATCTTGGAGATAGTTTGGGGTAGTGTCTTGTTTTACAAGTTTCAGATCTCTAAGGAATTTTTAATATAATTGTTCTCCAACTTGAAAGGAAATATCTTGCCTTTTAGGGTGGCTATATAATTTATCTCTATGATGGGCTTTCCTTAGATTTTCTTTAGCTACTTTGAGTTTAAAGTTCACATCTTCCAAGTTGTTTGGAATTTCTTGTTTTGCAATCCGACTACACATAGGGCTCTTAGTTGGAACACATACATGAACATGAAGGGACTATATTCAGTTGTTGAATGCGTAGCACAATTGCAAGAAAACTCAACTAAGGGCAGATATTCTTCCCAAACAATTTGGGTGGAAGATACGTAAGCTCATTACATATCTTCAAGTCTTCGGTTGAACTTTTCTATTTTTCCATCCATTTGTGGATGTTTGGATGTGCTCAAATTTAGATTTATTTCTAACCTAATAAAAACAAATCTCCAAAAATGACTAGTGAATTTTCTATCTCTATTTGATACTATGACTTGTGGTAGACCATATAGTTGGTAGAGATGTTCCACAAACATCTTAGATAATTCTAGATTTATAATTGTAGTTCAAGTAGGAAACCAAACCACAACATTTCCTTTTCAAGTTTGACTTCTTTCATTTATTTACTTGACATTTTGTACATATAAGTACATAATCATGTACATCTTTATGTACACTTGGCCAATAAAATTGTCTTTTGACCAATTCATAAGTTTTGTGGATTCTAGGATGACCAACACTTGGGTTTTGATCACATTCAAACATAACTTTCCTTCTAAGTTTTTGATCACAAGGTACGCATACATTTCCTTTGTATAATAGGTAATCATCTTGAATATTTTAATGTTCAAAGTTATCTTCAGATGATAAGTTTGTACCTTGGTTGAGAACCTTTTTCTAGGCTTCTTTAAAAACTGTATCTTTTTTATACTTACCTTTCATCAATTCTACTAATTCATTGGATATTTGTATGAAACTCAGAGAATTAAACATATGCATATGAATTAAAGCATATGCTATTGGAGTTTTTGGTCTACGGAAGCACACGAACAACACAAGGAAGAAGAAGAAGAAGCTTGGAGCACAACACACAATACTAAATGTATTACCAAGTGAATGTACAATGGAAAGTGACCCATTAGGGTTATATACATATATAAAATCTGAGGAAAAAGACCTCTAAAGAGGGAAAAAAGTGCCGCAGTGGTCCTTGTGTGTTCAAACACGTCACTATCAATATATATCAACAAATCCCCCTAAGAGTGATGCGGTGAACAAGGAGCTGGAACTCATGTATAAGGAAGTGCCAATCTATGTGGAATCAATCCAAAAAAGGAACTAATCTCAAAGTTTGCAAAAAGCTTCAAACTTCTCCCTAGGTAGAGCCTTTGTGAAAAGGTCTGCAATGTTCTCTTGTGTGGGCACATATGCCAAACTAATCTCTCCACTATAGAACCTCTCCCTCACATAATGATAGTTCACCACAATGTGCTTAGTATGAGCATGAAACACAATATTCTTGGCAACTACAAATGTGATCTCACTCTCAATGAAGATGGTGGTGGCAGATGACTAAACAACACCCAAATCCACCATAAGGCATCAGAGCCACACACACTCAACAATCATTGTGAAAGCTACCCTATACTCAACCTCACAACTAGAAGTGGCCACAGTAGGCTACTTCTTGCTCAACCAAGATATGCATGAGCTACCAAGAATGAAGCAAAAATCATTGGTGGACACATGAATGTCATAGCAACCAGCCTAGTCAAAGTCAAAAAAGGCATGTAAATATGGCGGTAGTGATCCCCCCTTGGGATAAGAAAATCAAAGTAGCCAGGTACCACTCAAGTAGCAAAAGATGTGCTTAACCGCCTACCAATGCTTGATACTTGGGCAAAGCATAAACCTGCTCATCTATGAGACAACAAACTAAATATGCCTAATCATCCAATAGATTGCTGATAGAGAACAACATCAAAAACATCTCCAACATCATGACGACTCAACCATAAACTTCTTTCCATAGGAGTGGCAATAGGTTTGCAGTCTTCAAGGCCAAAATGCTCCAATAATGTGTCAATATAATTTGTTTGACACAAAGATATTCCACCATCAACTTGCATAAACTGTATGCCCAAATAATGATTCAAATGCCCCAAATTTGACATCTCAAATGAGAGACAAAATCAGCCTTAAAATTAGCAATATGTTTCTCATTAGGACCAATGAGCAGCATGTCATCAACATAGACAACAATGATCAGAAGCACATCATTTGCACACTTAACATATAAGGTGATCTCAATTGGAGTGTTCTCAAAACCATGTGCAATCAAGTAGGCGTGCATCTTTTCATACTAAGCATGTGGTGCTTGCTTCAAACCATATAATGCCTTTTTCAACCTGCACACTTTGTTTTCATGCCCTTTCTACACAAAACCATGGGGCTGAAAAACATACACTTCTTCATGTAATTCACCATTCAGAAATGCACCTTCAATGTCCAACTGAAGTACATCCCAACCATGATGAGCTGCAAGTGCACAAATGCTACAAAAAGTAGTCATTTGGCATGTGGGAGCAAATATCTTATATCAAAATCAATGCCTCTTTCTTGAGCATAACCTTTTGCAACAAGCCTCGCCTTATACATGTCAATTGTTCCATCAGGCTTACACTTTAGCTTATATACCCACTTAGTGCCAATGGCCTTCTTTCCAAGAGGCAAATCACATAAAGACCAGGTACCAGTCTTCATAAGAGCATCATATTATGATTGCATAACAGCCATCCAATTTTCTAAATTTTTTGCTACATCAAAGGAAACAGACTCATTCTCATCACAAAGACTAGAGGCAGCCATGGCATAGGAATTTGATGCAAAAGAAGCACTATGAGAGCCTAAACGAGTACGACATGACAGAGGTGCATCTAATTTGCTATCTTGCAAAGTCTACACCAGCCATTTTGGCATTGTTTTTGCCTCCTTTATATGAGCCATCTCATCAAAAAGTGCATCATATAAATCTGCATAAAAAATGGAACGATCTGCATCATCACATGAAACCTATAAGGATGAGAAATTGCCTCATTTGGATTAGCACTTGACTATCCACTTGTAAAAAGAGGTAGAAATGTGTTATACACATCTCTAAAGCTAAAAAAGTCTCCTTGGCACATGCAAGTAATGTTTGAATCACATCTTACACACAAACAACATCACGGCTAACCAAAATGTGTTTAGTTTATGGATGATCCAGATGATTGCCTTTGCTTTCAGAACTGTATCCAACAAAAATACATTTCACTGCTTTATCATCCAATTTCTTGCATTGTTGTTTAGGCACTAGTGCATATGTCAGACAACTAAAAACATGCAGATGAGCAAGAAATGGTTTGGCAAATTATAGAAGCAATAATAACACATAAGAACCTCAAGCCAGAAGCTATGTGATAAAGCCTCCTGACTTTTGACCATACACCTCACCATCTCCATGAGATAGCTATTCTTTCTTTCAACAAATCCATTCTATTGAGGTGTATGCAACACTATACACTGATGTTTTATCCCACATTTAGCCATAAATGCATCAAAATCAAAAGACATGTATTTCCCCCCTTTATTAGAATGGAGGGTGACCATTTTATATGTTGACATATTTTTAGCCAAAACTAGAAATTGTTTGAAGCACATAGACACTTAAAGACTTTTCTTTTAGTGGATACACCCATGCATGCTTGGAAAAATCATCAAAGGAATTCACAAAGTAATTGTAGTTCCAAAAAGAGGGTGCCTTCATAGGACCACAGACATCACTATGAACAGGTTGCAATTTCTGAGTAGCTCAAACTGAACCATCTTTTGGGAAGAATGAATGCTGCATTTTGCCCAAAATACAACCTTCACAAACATGTTTATAAGGGGCCTCAAGTTTGAACAGAGAGGAAACCATTTCAGATTTCTATAGGCATAGAAAACTAGCATTATTTAGATGACCAAAGCATGCAAAAGCTTTGCATCTGACATAGCTTGAGAATCTTGAACTACACATGCTAAATCATTCATAAAATTTTCATAATCTATGAGCTTATATAGCCCACGACAAATTCTAGAAGCAATAATAACATCAACATTTGATAGATCATGAATTACACATCTGTCATCAACAAATTTCACAACCAAGCCGATCTTGGCTAATCTTGAAACTGATAATAGATTTTTCTTGATGCATGGCACAAACAAAGCATCTGGCAATGTGAAAGAACTACCACTAGCAATATTCAAGATGATCTTACCAACTCCCATGATAGGATAAGAGGAGTTGTTAGCACATGTGACAGTATTCCATATAGGGGCATGCTCAAGTGAATTGAAGAAATTGCGCTACAAGGTAATCTGTTTGGTTGCCCCATTGTCAAAGTACCAAACATCTGAGTCTATTGTAAACATACACTATTCATGAGAAGATGGTTCATAATTGAAAACAGTAGTAAATGCCCTTTCTTCATTCTACACAAGATTAGCAATCTCTATTTTAGTTGTAGAGGCCTCTTCAATAATCATTCCAACCTCTTTTTTCTTTGCGTCTTTTGTAGCTCGTCTTGGACAACTCTTTATGACATGACCATTTCCTTTACAGTATTTGCAAAACAATTTCTGCTTTTTTATTTCTTCTCATATTTTCTATCATTTTTTGACTATGCAAAATTAATAGATTTTTGCTTAGTAGTAGATGAGCCCCATTTACCTTTGCCCTTTTGACTAGCTAGGAAATTTTGATATGCAACATGCATAATGGACCTATTATGCCTGAAACGATCTTCTTGCAATAAAATAGAGACTAACTCCTCAAATGCTCAGGCATTTGGATTGCCTTTCATAACTACTCCTTCAAATCTTTGATCTTTGTCAAAAACTATCTATAGAATCTCTTTCATTCATATGCTCACTCTCCAGCTATTTTTAGAGGTAAGCAACATGAGCCTCATTTCTTGCCTAGTACAAAGTGGTCCTGTCCACTCGTAGGTTGTTGCTACTATGAGAGTGGGTATTAAGAAATCAATTGGCAAAATAGCATTATGTCCATACACTAAGTTAAAAGGAGTAGTTCCTATGGTGGTCTTGTAAGCTACTCTGAATGCCCATAAAGCGTGATGTAATTGTTTATCCCAATCAGATCTACCATTGTTCACAATTTTAGTGAGAACTGTGCCGTCGCATTTAGATGAGTTTTCCATTGATTTACATGTGCTTTTTGAAGCCACATTTCTTGTTCCTCTTCTTCTACGCATCTCATGAGTAATCCACTTGAGTCTTGGTGATACAAACTTCCAGCAATGATATGAAGATTTTTAATCTTCCATAGGTCTTGAGTTCGGTTTGGTGTGATCCCATCTTTAGGTCCATGCGTGAGTATAGGGATCAACTTTTCTGCCCATTGGGGACATACTTCGAGGTTGAACAGGTACATGTCAGGCAGATCATCCAGTACTCCTATGGGTGGTTCTCCATGTGTCATTCTTGATAGGTGATCCGCTCTTATGTGGGTATTTCCTTTCTTGACTACTACTTCAAAATCAAATTCCATCAACAATAGAAACCATCGTACTAGTCGTCCCGTATTACAAGACTTATTGACTAAGTACAGTAGGGCTTGATGATCAATGAGGAATTTGAATTTGTTTGCCAATAAGTAGTGTCGAAACTTCTTTACTGCATACACCATCCCTAGGCCTTCTCTTTTAGTCGTGGTATAATTGCGTTCTGCTTGATTCAATTGTCTACTGGCATAGGCTATAGGGTGATCTAACTTTCCTGCATCTGCGGGTTGAGCTAGGATGCAACCAATGGCAAACTTGGAGGCATCTACGTGAATGTGAAAGGGTTTGTTCCAATTAGGTACTCGAAGGATTGGGGCTGAACTCAATCGACTCTTTAATTCATTAAAGGCCTTTTCACATTCTTCATTCCAGTTAAACTGAGTCAATAATGCATAAAGAGGTCTAGCAATTATGGCATACATATGTATAAATCTTCGGTAGTATCCGCAATGTCCCATAAATGCTTGGACTTCCTTAGCAGTCTTTGGTCTTGGCAGATCCAGAATCAGTTTGATTTTGTCTTCATCAGTTGAAATTCCATTTTTAGAGACAATATGTCCTAATATCTTTCCTTGTTGAACCATGAAGACACATTTTTCTAGGTTGAGGCATACTCTATATTGTCGACATTTGGCAAAGATCTTTCCTAGTTCAGGGATATGCTCTGATCGTATAGCTGAATAAGTGCATAAATCATCCACGTATACCTCCATACTCTTTCTCAGGAACTCTTTGAATACATGGCACATCAATCTTTGGAAAGTGGCTGGGGCATTGGTTAGGCTGAAAGGCATAACCCTAAAGGCGTATACTCCCCATTTAGTTGCAAAGGCTGTTTTATGCTGGTCCTCATGAGCAATGGCTACCTGATTATACCATGAAAAGCCGTCCAAAAAACTGTAAACTTCCTTCCCTGCCACTCTTTCCAGAAGATGATCCGTGATGGGTAATGGGTAACTATCCCTTATGGTAGCGGCATTTACTTTTTTCAGATTTATGCATACTCTTAACTTACCATTCTTTTTCGGTATGACCACCAAAGGTGACACCCATTCCGTGTGTTCAATCTCATATATGAAACCAGCATCTAACAGTTTATCTATCTCTTCTTTAATCTTTGCTAAGTAAACATCGTTATATGTGTATGGTCTTTGTTTGGAAGGTTTAGCTTCAGATGTCATAGGGATTCTATGTGCACATATAGATGGATCTACTCCTTTCAAATCCTTATATGTCCAGGCAAAGACATCCCTGTATTCCCCTATGAGGCGTATTAACTCTCGTTCTTCCTCCATTGAGACATCTTGACCTATAAAAGTACATCGCTCTTCTCCTTCCTCTAAGCTTACTAATATTTTTTTGGTCTGTTCTTTATTGTCATATGCTATTCCTCGCTGTGCTTCTCGTTTTGGCATTTGAATAGCTATTTTTCTCTCTTCTACTTCATATTCTTTGAAGTGGGCGGGCACTTCAAATTGGCCTTGAGGCTTGTTTCCTTCGTCATTTTTTGCTTTATCTAATCCAAGCTCCTCTTCCTATGTTGGTTCTCGATTTATTTCATTAGCTATGATACTTACTTCTTGATTTCCACTTTCTATTTCCATTTTCTCTTGCTCCATTTCAATGCTCTCATAGTCCTCCTTCCATTCCTTTTCTATCACTTCCCCTTCTTCAGCCTCTTGAAGAACTACCACGTATAGACTAATGTCATATCCTTCCTCATCAATGCATTCATTCATGGTTATCACTTCTTCGTTTACACACACATCGAGAGTAGCTAAAATCTCCATCCAACCATGAGGTTCAAATTCTTCATCTAAGAATATTTGAGGCATATAGGCTGGATCTTGTACTGATCTAGCAACTCCTTGCCTTTGCTGCCATCGTTTCCTCCTATCCTCTTCCTTTTTCGCAGTTTGGCATATCCATAGATGAGTGTCTTCGTTCATCCATGATTGATCACTTGAACCTATACTATGAATCGACTGATTATCTTCCTCCTTATGAATTTGATTCCATTGTAAGGGGGGAACATTTTGATATGTATATGTGTGGAGATTTATTCTTGTGGTGGTTCCTTCATGTTGTAGGTATACAACGTCTTTTCCCCAATCTTGCACTACCTTTAGTTGTCTCATGAAAGGTCTTCCAAGTATCATTTCATAATTGCTAGGCCTTTCAAATTGACAAATTGCTAAGGTGTGCTCGAACTCAACTCCGCAAGTGGTAAAAATTACCCGTTCCAATAATCCCAAGGGTCTTTCAGTGTGTCCATCTGCCATTTGTATCTTCATGCGTGTTGGTCTTAAAGCTGGTTTTCCCCATTTTTCCCAGATTTCTTTAGTAGCAATTCCTACTCCAACTCCAGAATCTAAGATGGCTTTAGTGGTGTAACCTCTATAGGTAATTGGAAGGCACGTGTTTCCTTCATCTCCCTCACTAAAATCTCCAACCTTATTGACTGGGATTTTTACTGTGTTCACTTCATCAGGCATCTCCTTCTCTTCCACCTTGATCTCCAATTGACTGGTTAATTTCTCCTTCAAATGTGGTTTGACCTTCAACAGTTCTTCCAATGTCAGAGTGCAAGGGATTTTTACCTTTCTAAGGTGTTGTATGATATCCGATGTTTGGACTGATGGGTTCAGTTCTTTTTTTCTCACTTGGATCGATTGGTATTATTTCTTTTGAATTCAGTTCAGGTATGGAGTCTTTAATTTCACCTTCTGCTTCTAGCTGCTCAAAGGGTGGTTCTATTCCTTCCACTTTCTTCCATCGGTCTTCTTGGACTCTTGCCCACAAGTCTTTAGGCCATTCTCCATCTATTTCGGGGACAATGGATCCTTCCCTTTTATCCTCATAGTAATTTCCATTATGTGTCTTACCTACTTCGGGTTTCTCGGGTTCCTTAGGGATGACACACTCTTGGAATTCTTTTTCAAGAATTCGTGAACTAGGTAGTCGAAGGACAGGTTTTTCTAAGGTCTGTTGAGCCACTTCAATTAATTTTTTGCATATCTCCAACCTTTCTTTCTCTAGGTCACCTCTAGGATATTCTCTTTCATGTTGTTTGATGGTAGGTCTTGCTCTTATTCGTGCCTTGTACGCCTGAATCCACATGGCTAATTCTTCAGGCATGGGATCTGCTAAAACTGATCCTACCTCTTCTTTTTTTGACTTTCCTTTATGAATTTCTTCTTCCTCTTCTTGTTTCTCTTCTGGATTTTGTTCGCTCTTTTCATTTTCCTTCTTTTGTTGTAGTTTCTTTTCCTTAATCCTATTTCTACGGTTCTTCCATCTCTGTGTTCGTTTACTTGTAACACTTTTCTCAGGCTCTTCAGTCTTCAACTATTTGCGGTGTAGGTATGTTCCTTTCTCTGTCACCTTGATCATTTTCTTTAGTTTTGTCTGAGGTCTCTTTAACTTTGGCTCTAGTTATTGCTTTCAACGGTACAGTGTACTCCTTATCACTCCCTGATGACTCTATAAACTTCTATCACATTAATCTACACATTAGAGTTAACTTTGTTGGGGTTCTTGGGGCAATCTCTAAAAAGGTGTTCTTTACCACAATCGCTACAGTATCCTACCCAAACTCGCTGTGGTGGTGGTGGGTTTGGTAGCGTACATTCTCTGATATAATGATCACCTCCGCATCTATAAGATGGTCCTCTAGGTACAGGCGGTCTGTTCATAGGTCGAGGGGGTATGGACGCTCTCGGAGCTGTGTACATCAATGACACATAGTCCTGCTCATATTCATAGGAACTATCTGGCACTTCCATGCCATAGGTATATGGTTCGTACATTTGCCCATATTCTATTAGAGGGCTCTCATAATTGGGATAGTTTCCTTGACTATGGTCATAAGATGAGTCATATGGTTCATTACTAGGCAATGTTGTGGTTGGGACTATTGCTCTCTCTAGGTTTTCTTCAGGTTGAGCCATTTTCACTGGGACAACATTATGGGGATGGGGCGGTTGTCCTAACACCGGTTGTGGTTGATTGTAGCTTTGATAAGCATATGGTCGTGGTACAGGTGCCTGCTGCTGATATGTGGGATATCTAAAGGCTTCACCTCCTTGATCTCTTTGAGGGTATCCGTAAGGTCTCATGAGCAGTTGTGTTGGTCTTGCTTGCCTATTGTAAAGACAATTTTCTGTGCTGTGATTTGTGTATTTTTGTTCTATGCTGCAATATTGTAAAGGGCCTGGAACGGGTGGTCTATTGTAAGCATAGGCAGGTGGTGGGACTATTCCCCTAGTGCACAAATGAGAGGGATGATCACCTCCACAATGCATACATCTTCTAAGCATGGGCACTCTCATTGGGTTGTTGGGGTAGTTCCTCTATCCTTGGACGTTCAGCTTCTTTGCTACTAGGTCGGCTATTTCCTCAACATTGTTCTTAGGGTTTGATGTGCTGCTTGCTGAATCTTCACTCTTCATACTACCTTGAGGTATTTTCAAATCCTTCGCTAGATTGTCCTCTAGGTCAATACATTCTTTCATGCATTCTTGCAAGGTTTGAACTCTCTTCACGTACACCAGAGATCTTAATGATCCATTCAATAATCCTTCCAAAAATAATGACACCATTTTGTTTTGGGTGGGTCTCTCTTCCACTGGGCACCTATCCACATACTGCTTGAATCTTCTTGTTGCCAATCTCACTGATTCCGTAGGAGCTTGCTTAAAGCTATGAATCAACGATGACGAGTTGTTTTTAATTCCAGACTTAGTGAATTCCTCAATCATTTCTTGATAGACTTGTTCCATATTTTGAAAATTGTTAAGATCTAATGGCTGGAACCAAGCTAAAGCTGTGTCTGTCAAAGTTAGACCAAAAGACTCATATTGGATCAAAAAATCTTCTACTTGTTCGGCTTTGATTACTTGCTTGAATTCAGCTATATGATTGTAAGGTTCACTAGAGCCATCATAGTGATTTCTCATGCATTTGGCCACTTGAATTGGCCTTAATCTTCTTCCTGCCTCACGCGGTCTAGGCATCACAGGGAAAACAGGTCTCCCTATCGGTATACCAGGTCCTCTTGCTACAGGTGGTCTAACTGGGGCAGGAATTCTATTCCATGGGTCAACAGGTGGTTGAGGCCGATAGTGGGGGTTATTTGCAGGCATAGCAAACTGTACATGTGGTCGAACCGGGATTTGTGTTTGTTGTGTTTATCCTGACTGTTGGAATGAATTATCCTGAGAGGTTCCATGTGGGTTTCATGAAGTAGTGTCTTGATCCCTCGGGGGAAACATTGGAATGTTCTGATATTTCAACCCGGCTCTCTTTGAATCTGTTAGGGGCCAATACCTTCTCTAGTTTTTGTCCAAATACGTGATGATGGTGGGGAAGTTAGGATCTTGTAACTCGTAGACAGTCACTGGGTTAGGGGCTGCTTCGCATAATGAAGAGTGGGCTCTAATGAGATTCTCCATTCCATTGATCAAGTACACATCCATCAAGGAGTCATCTTGAGGAACTAGGTCTCCTCTCCAAACCCTAACAACAATAGATCTCCCTCTAGGTGTGGTCACTTGCACTTCATCTCCTTCTTCATTAAGGTTATGAGCAGTGTTTTCTTCCCCAAGCTCATTGATGTTTTTGGGGTGTTCTGTAACTACATACTGGATATCTCTCTTGTCCATATAAATTCCTCCTGAATACTTAACTGCTTGCCTAGGCACTATGTAAGCATCTGAAGCTTTCTTTAGTCTGGCCACCGATCTGTTTAGACCATCTAGGTAGACAGGTATCTCATGTTGATTGGTGGTCACATATTCTAAAGATGTCCGATATTCTCCCTCAATAATTGACATCATGCCAATCATTGGTACAGTGTTTTGCATATCCTCTGAAGCCATAGGAATTTCTTCCTCTGACTCACTAGAGGTTTCAGAATAACGTGAACGGCTACTTGGTTCGGCTACACTTCCTACAAAAGAGATCACACTTCTTTGACTTCCTAGGGTTCTCCCAGATCTCAAGTTCATCCACTTAAAAGATCTGATCAGCCTTTGCCAACCTCTGGCTTCTAGAGCTCTTCACTATGGGTCAGAATTCTAAAAAAAAATTTGGTGGGGATAGGACTAACTGTGAGTCCTCAAGTTCACGATACTTGACCTCCAAAAAAGTTCACGATACTCGACCTTTGACTCAGACGATACATGATATCTCCCATACACGATACACGATACTTCACGGGAGACGATATTCGATACTTGATTAATCACGATACTCGATATACAATACTTGAGAAAACACGATACACGATCCTTCACGGGAGACGATATTCGATACTTGGGAAGTATCGCGATCTGGGATCACACGATACTCGATACTTGGGAAGTATCGCGATCAGGGATCACACGATACTCGATACTTGGGAAGTATCGCGATCAGGGATCACACGATACTCGATACTTGGGAAGTATCGCGATCAGGGATCACACGATACTCGATACTTGTATCGCGATCAGGGATCACATGATACTCGATACTTGGGAAGTATCGCGATCAGGGATCACACGATACTCGATACTTGGGAAGTATCGCGATCAAGGATCACACGATACTCGATACTTGGGAAGTACCGTGATCAGGGATCACACGATACTCGATACTTGGGAGGTATCGCGATCAGGGATCACACGATACTCGATACTTGGGAAGTATCGCAATACTCAACCACAGGAGATCACGATACTTGTCAGGTATCGCGATACTCGATCGTGGGAGAACATGATACTTGACACTTTTCAATTTTTTGCCAGTGTTTTTTTTTTTTTTTGGGTTCATACACATGTTCTCAGAGCACATTTACCCTCCCCTCTTAGCCTGAATCAGAAGAATACTTCTTCTCTACCCCGGTGTGGCCTTCATGATACTTCACGCAGATCGTTTTTTCTGAAATGCTTAATTTATGTGATAAGGATGAGAGAATGATATATGTGCTTACCTTAGGTACTCTCCCTCAACCCTTTAACCACACTGACTAGCTCTGCGCAGCTCAAACAGCCCGGAATTCGCTCACGATACTCGACAACAGCCTCTCATGATACTTGTTCAAGAGACAAGTGACTTACAAAATGACATTTTTTGGCTTTTATACTTTTGAATTTTCCTACTCACTAAAAAAAAACAACAAGACAAAGACTGAAAGCTACTCTAATTACTTAACCTAATCCCTTACTCCTCCTACTCTACTCACTCCACTCACTTCCCTAGACTAATAACTCAGTACACACACTTCAAGAGTGAGAAGTAGTAAATGCGGATGAATGTGACTTACCAAAGAAGAGAAAATCACTACTCCTCCTCTCGCTTCAATGCAAAAAGCTACTTGCCATCACACGAATGCCTCGGTTTGATTCGACACTCCCCGGCAACGGTGCCAAAAAACGTGTGTACCTAAGAACCAACTTAGGGACTTGTGCAGAAAGAGACTATACCTCAATCCCCCTCAAGTGCATATAGTGGGGATTCACGCTTTAATTATCAATCTGATGAGCATCAAAACCTAGCCGAGTGTATGAAGACATGCATTCAAATGATGATCAATGCAAATGTGCTTCCCAAAGAGTGCAAACAAGGCAAAGACTAAACCAAACAAGGTTTGACTGTCAGTCATCATGTCGCGATACTTGGTGCAGCAACCAACAGTAAATTGAGCTTTTCTTTCAACCCAGAGCTCCAAATATAGTGAATAGTATATGACTTTCGAAGCTCTCGAGAAGACGCATCCAATGGCTGTATTTTCATTGAATTTGGACGCTTCTACTTCAAGTTATGAGCAAAATACTGAGTCACGAGAATGACCTTCCTACACTTCAGCACTTCCTACACTTCACACATACCTTAACTACAACAAACAAGCACTTTCATGGATAGACAACACTTCCTAACACTCTTTCCAAGCAACACACATGCACACAAGCTCACAAAGAAGATGATACAAAGAGGAGAAGACACAAATTCGAATTTCTGTGCTTCTGATTCTCACAATGGCAAAAAGTCCTTACAAAGAGTCACAAATTGACTTATATACTTGTGCCCTAAAAATAGCCCTTTCATACAAGAGACCAACACTTTATTCACTAAAAGACTAATTTCCTACTAATTTACATGGGTAAGCTTCTAATCTTCTGTGGGTATGCATCTAGAGGACTCCTCTAGTGCATTTACATCGGAAAATATATTACAAGAATGGTTATAATACAAAAATTGGGTGTCCAAATCAGAAAAATTTTGGGGCCCTTCTTTTTCTCTGCCTTTGTGCTCTCTTTGCTCTGCCACAAAAATCTTGATAATTATTTCGTAAAACACTTAAATTTAAAATTTTTTTAATGAGACAAAGAAGATGAGACATATGGAATTTGATTTATATCATATACATCATTTACATCCATTGGAAGTATCATTTAAATTTTTTCTTTATGAGTATTTACAACCAATGCTTTAGATCACAAGAGTATTTGGCATGTCAAGATCCCCTTGAATCAAGAATGGATACCATTTCTTTCAAATTCCAAAATATTCAAAGATAACTTGTCTTTAGTGGCTTTCTAAAGCCTAAAGCCATTCTTGACCCAACATTAGATTAGTTCTATCTATGCATGATCTCAAAATCATGTTTTAATCTTTGTATGCTTTGAAACAAAATTTCGAGATCAAAGATCATAGTGTCTTAGACTTTCTTATCTTGTCCTTGCAACATGCACACTACATATTGATGTGGAAACTTCTATTGGGGCAGTCTTAATATCTTGACTAGTGAGTAGTTAAAGAGTTTATGGGTGGTTAAGTCATCTATCATGAATCTCGACCTTTCCCCTCTTATGTGTGCATGGATTTTGACTAAGTCATGTAGTCCGAATTGATTTTGGACCCACACAGAATCAAAATAACAACATCGCTGTGTGCAATGGTCATGCATACCATCCAGTTTCTTAGAAACTTTACTATTTTCAAAGTTTAGAGTTTAGACAAGGTGGAATTCTACCTTCTCTTTTTCTTTTTACTCACAGGTCTTATGTTGGACCCTAACAACATAATTTTTACTTAAATGTCCTAGATTGAAGCAAGTATTCTCATTCTTTGTTTTCTCCTAGACTTCAACATCAAGTCTTGGTCGTGAAAGTGGAGGGGTCTTGATATCCTCTGATCTCTTAAAAGTGCTCATTTTCTATTTGTTTCTTTTAAATATTTTATTCTCCCCTATAGGATGAAGTGCCTTTGGATGAGTCATGACTCCACTAGCATGTGCACGAACATTGTCGAAGTGCCACAAATCAATCTCTACTTGTCAAGCTTCACATATATGCAAGATTCATTGAGGATGGATGTGTAGAAGGTCATTTAAGGCCTTCTTTGGGAGATATTTGTGTGGGATTTTTCACTTAAAAATGATGAAGAAATATCTTTGGGTGAAATTTAGTTGGAGGCTCTCACTAATTCCAAAATTTGTTTTGATGTACTTCTTGAAAAAATGGCTCCCAAAAGGTCTCCAAGATATGCTTCAGCTCTTGGTTTCCTCCAAAAAGTACATACAAATTGACTTGTAGAAATAGAGGAGGGGACTTACTTGTACCATATGCAATGTGAGATGGCACTTGAAAAGGGTATAAGAGGAGAGTTCCTTTGTTATAGATCTCAACTTCAAGAGAAGAGGGAGCTCCTCTTTTTGGGCACTTTGAGCTTTCACACAATGGGAACACATGTCATTGGGCAGAAGGAGGGTGGCTCTCTTTGGCCATCCGTCGGTTGGGGGGTTGGCTCTTTCCCTTGCTTAGAGAGTGAGAGGATGTATCCTCCCATCCAACTCCACCCATATAAATACCTCTAGCCTAAGGGATCTAGGCTTGCCATGTGTCCAAGTCACATGGTTTCTTGAGAAGGGCTCCTAAAATGGATTTCTAAGTCAAACAATCACATGGGCTCACATGGGATCACTTGTAAATCATATGGTTTCTTAAAGTGACGAGCTCTAGAATTTAATGTACACCCTCAAGGGTTCTTGAATTGAATTATTCAAATGGTAAGTCTCCTTGTCTTAGGATAAAAACCTAAGGTTCAAACCATTACAGAATAAAATATTCAAGGGTTCCCCAAAGGTTTCCCAGGGGTTTCCCTAAGAAATCCAAGGGTCTTGAACCTTAGAACCCATGCAAGTAGCCCCTTAATTATACAACAGTATGGGACATCGGAACAGTAGGTATTTTTTGTTCTTGGAATAATTTAACCTTGAAGTGAGACTCAATCACCAAAGGGATTGAAACTTCAAAGATCAAGATAAAGTATATGATGTTCAAGGATATGACTTCAAAAAGCATTTTAAGTACCCAACCAACTAGAGGTTTGAAGATCATGAAGTAAGATACCTTCCAAGATCTCCACAAAGGTATCTAGTAACACAAGCATAGTCTTACTTGAGCTATGAGACATCAAAGTAAAGAATTAGTAGTTCTTGACAAAAAATATCACATGGATTTTTGAAAATAAAGAACTTAGAAAGATTCCTTGAAACAAGGTAAGCTAGTCCAAGGCACTCAATTGATACTCCAACTAGGTGAATCACTCTCTTGACTCAAAGTTATGCATCACATTCTCATTCCAATATATAGGAGTCTTAGGAGATTATGAAAGAAGATTAGCTTATTAATTCAAATAATTGAAGCATCAATTATTTTGAGTAAAGGAGAGACATCCTCTATAGAAATTTGGTGGCTGAAGATGTCTATATTTGGCACCACACAAAAGACTAGTGGTTTGATGATGGTTTAAATTAAATAAAAAAATCCTTTTGAGAATCCAATTTAATTTTCATAAAGATAGATAAAATGTTGCAAAACCTTGACCTGAACGGATCTATGAAGATTTGAAGCTTTGAGTCTCTTAGAGTTGATTGAGATCAATTGAACATTCTTAAAAATTTGAATTGGTTACATAAACTTTGGTTTTTCCTTCTCCTTTCTTGAAACCTTGGACTTGAATTTGAAAGAGTGTCTTGGTCATTTTCGCAAAGGAAAATATTAGTATGTTTGGAATAGGTAATTGAATTGAAAATCATAGATGAATGTTGTGTGCAAGAACTATTCAATCTTAGAATATACTTTGTGCATATCAAGTGTAAGACGCATCAATTATCTATTGAGTTTTACTTCAAGCAAATAGAAAACTACAATACATAAATAAGGGGTTCACAATTCTCTATAAGAGTTTGAGAAAACTATTGAAGAGAAAAATAAGTTAAGTTAAGAACTGCTCATTATATTTGACAAATCCCCAAGAAGTTAAGTCTTTGAGAAAGTGAAATCAATCGGAAAGCTCTAAAATTCATTTAGCATTTGCTTTGGTCCAATTGAAGTAAATCTTGCCCAAAAAGGAAAGGACTACAACTTTCCTACATTCTACCCATTACTGTAAGATAAAGTTGGACACAATAGAATACTAGTTGGATGAAAGAGTGTTGGTTAGAAGTGGACCATAGTAGAAACATCTTAGTTAGATGTTTAGGTGAAATTAAACACAACTTTATTTAACCAAACCAAGTTCAAGTTAGTTTCAAAATGGTTCTTAATGTCTTGAATAGTTAGGATGTCCATTCATTTTGCTGGACCAAGATACATGTGGTGCATAGAGATGGATCGAAAACAGTAGTTTGGATTATCACTTATAGACTCTACTTGGGAATGAGAAGCTCTAGTTTGCAATTACTTTCCCTCATTGATCATTGAGGATAATGATCTTTAGAAGGGGCAGAGAGTGTTAGACATTGGTCTACGAAGACAATCACGTATGGGTGTGGGACAACGGCTAGTCATAGCCAACGTCCCTAGCTGGGGGATATCCTAATGTATTTGAAAGGTAATGGGAATGAGTGAGCATGATGGCCACATGTCCACAACAGATCATTCTAGATCATTGTTACTTCAAGTGCAAGAGCATATAATGGATGGGAGGAGAGTTGCACACAAAATTTAATGTTTTCTTATTTTCAAGCCTTGAGAGAGACCATAGGAGTTCCTACATGCCATGTTTTGGCATTGAATATTGCAAACCTATTGGCACTCCTTTGGAAACATGTTTAAGATTGAATCTTCATGGTGCTAGAGATGCATTTCATGTTGTTCTCTATTAGCATGCTTTTGTATGCTTGATTTGCTTTACATAACCTAGCTTGAGATTTAGCTTGTTGTCTTTGATATGAGTATGTTCATGGGTTTGCTAAGCACATATTTCACTACTTGAAGAATAATAAGCCTATGGCTTGGATTGTTTTATCCCAAGGGGTATCATTACCACCAGATTTACATGATTTTCTTACTCAAATTAGGTTAGTTGCTATGATAATCATGTATCCTCTAATGGTTTTTGCTTCATGCTTGTTAGCTCATGTATATCATGGTTGATCAAAAAGTTCCCTATTATGGCCACTTCTATTTGTGAGGCTGAGTATAGGGAATATTTCACTGATACTATTGAGTGTGTGCAGATCAAATGCATTTTGGTTGTTTTAGGTATTGCTCAGTCATTTGCCACCAACATCTTTACTAACACTCACATTGCATTAGAGGTTTCAAGGAACCTGTGTTCCATGCTCACACAAAGCATATTGAGGTGCACTTTCATTAGGTTAGGGAGAGACTCTCTATTATAGAGAGGTCTATGTGCCCACTGAGGATAATGTTCCAGACCATTTCATGAAGGCTCTTCCTAGGGATATAATATGGTAGTGATGCTTCTAAGCACACTAGCACCCTTGGGTACTTTTCTCCCTCTTTAGGAGGTTTCCTCCCTTCACTTGTATAGACACTTCTAACTATTAAAAATAAAGAAGCAAGGTCGTATATTTTGTAAAAAGGATTATCTTCAAATAGAAGGATAATACAAAAATGACAAATTGAAGCATTTACTTCAGCAAGTAGTGCAGGCCAAAAGAGAATCAAACAAAAGAGAATCAAATCCAATATATATATATATATATATATATATATATATATATATATATATATATATATATATATATATATATATATATATATATATATATATATATATATATATATATATATATATATATATATATATATATATATAGATAGATAGATAGATAGATATATAGAGAGATAGATAGGTAGGTTGGTAGGTAGATAGATAGATAGGTAGATAGGTAGATAGGTAGAGATATATATATATATATATATATATATATATATATATATATATATATATATATATATATATATATATATATATATATATATATATATATATATATCTACCTATCTTCCTATCTATCTATCTATATATAGATAGATAGATAGATAGATAGATAGATAGATAGATAGATAGATAGATAGATAGATAGATAGATAGATAGATAGATAGTTAGATAGATAGATCTATATATATATATCTATCTATCTATCTATCTATCTATATATATATATATATATATAGATAGATAGAAATGTAGATAGATAAATAGATAGATAGATAGATTGATAGATAGATAGATAGATAGATAGATAGATAGATAGATAGATAGATAGATAGATAGATAGATAGATAGATAGATAGATAGATAGATAGATAGATAGATAGATAGATAGATAGTTAGTTAGATAGATAGACAGACAGATAGATAGATAGATAGATAGATAGATAGATAGATAGATAGATAGATAGATAGATAGATAGATAGATAGATAGATAGATGATAGATAGACAGATAGATCAATAGATACATAGATATATAGATAGACAGATAGATTAAAGATAGATAGATAGATAGATAGATAGATAGATAGATAGAT